>JASEVX010000008.1:58934829-58942329 GCA_031761405.1 Serripes groenlandicus
TGCGAAAACGCGATACGATGGGGCGAAAACGCGATCGAAGGGGGCGGAAAACACGATTGCGAGATTACGATATTAATATCGCACTTTCGGCCCTAGTCGGGGGAAAAAAACCCGCGGGGGAAAACAACGATGGCCATAACGGAACAACCGAATTTGTTGGTTGAAAGAATGCTCGCCAAATGGCAATATTGCCGAGTGCATGGGTAAACCAAAGCCAACAAAACAACAATTCGTTTGTACGGATACATATGAGCCATGCCAAAGTACGTCTCTACAGATTGTACTAAGTGGGAAATGGTTACCGAATATGGATAACAGGTTGGTTGTCATACAGGCCGGTTTCGTATGACGTGGCAAAAGATTGACCCACACAAGTGCAGACTACCTCAGTGTACTTTGATTGTTCGTTAATGACCTGCAGGGTTACAGTACCAAAAAAGATCCTTCTTTGTTTCCATGTAAATCGACCAGATCATGTTCTCAGTACACACGCTTTCTAAGCGTTCTCATGTAGATCACCATATATCATTGATGAAAGAGTTACCTCCTAGCTTTAAAATAATCCAAAGAAAATGTGGGGTCATGCATTATTGCAAGATAGAAACTCACAAGGCGAAAATGGTAACCATCATTTCGAACCAAATCGGGCCCCGGACAAACCGGTGTTTACCATTCTCTACTTCATAATTCAAACAAGGCTAAATACTGAAAATGATCAAATCAATCATTTCAGTGCATCCTATACACACTCACAATGCATTTAAACTCCATGTCATATATTCAATACATTTCATGGTGAATGGTATACAACCCTCCATTTCCTACGCAAACAAAGGTTTTTTAGGGACTTTAGTACTCTAGATCAGCAAGTCAGCGGATGTATTTTAGCGTAATTTGACTGAACGGGTGCTTATAGGCTACATGTATATGCCAAAGTCGGTCTTGTGCTACATATTTGTACTAAGTGGGAATGGTTACCGAATATGTTAGTATTGTGAGGTTAACAGGTTTGTTGTCATGCGGGCCGGTTTTGTATGACGTGACAACAGGATTGTCCCACACATGTGCAGACTACCTAGGCGTACTTTGATTGGATCGTTATGTCCTTGAAAGGACCCAGTGAAGGTATTGATACAATGACTAAATTTATATAATAGAAGAGTTTCCAAGCGAAGCGTCCGTCCATAATGATAATCGCCTGCAGAGAGTTTATTGCCTATGGTTTCAATTATTGTTTTATTACTCCTACCTTATTGAGCAATCTTAACTCATTCCCTTATATAACACTTTCTGACGCCTCTGCAGCAGACGAATTTTGAAACACGTGACAAAAGAAGAAGTTGCTCAAAACGAGCGATTTCCTCCTTCTGCCACAATGTTTTCCAACTCTTTTCCAGTAATTATATCTAAATTATAGAGATTTTCCAAACATTTGAGTAGACATTTTCAAGTCGTCTGCTGCATATTTGTTTTGTATTAGGAAGGAAAAGGTTCCCACGTACGAGTTTTGAGGTTTTCGTACGCTTTGAAAACATCTAGGAAAAACTATGGAAACTCATAAATGACAGAATAGAAAAATGTGAAAAAATAAAAAGTTAAGAATTTTGTGCAGTATTTCCTTTTGACACACTGTGTTTAAAATTCGTCTGCTGTAGTTGATTGGATTGGATTGATTGATTGAGGTTTAACGCCGTTTTTAACATTTCTCAGTCATAACACGCGGCCATTTCACCTACTCATGCATGGGTATTTTTTCAACCCTTGTCGGTATGGCTTCGCCAAAATAGACAAGGGTCTTGCAAATCTTCAATATTATGAGAGTATTTTTCGCACTTACTATATACATGCATTGCTTGCTATTAATTTACACTTACTACCATCTAGCGGTGATATGCTTAATCGCTTTAAATTATAATTAATACAAATTCGGGGAGACATGCGAGTAGAATGTTTCGGCACATGCTGTATAAATTAATTGTACGATATGAGATGTCAGCAGTTCAGTTTTTATCTTTCATTAGGCTTGTTTATTCTTTCTCCTTATTAACCCTTTCCCTCATATAGACGCTTTCTGACGCCTCTGCAGCAGATGCTTTTTGAAAACATGGTGACAAAAGAAGAAATTGCTTAAAACGAGCAATTTCTCCTTTTGCACAATGTTTTTCACTTTTAGTCATAGGTTATCCATTCAATTATAGAGATTTTCCATTTGTTGACAACATATGTTCAAAGTCGTCTGCTGCAGAATTGTCGTATGAGGGAAACTTTATTAAGCTTGGTGTTTACGTTTATTATATTCACTCTCTATTTCTCTCTCTCTCGCTCTCTCTCTCTCTCTCTCTCTCTCTTCTCTCTCTCTCTCCTCTCTCTCTCTCTCCTCTCTCTCTCTTCTCTCTCTCTCCTCTCTCTCTCTCTCGTCTCTCTCTCTCTCTGATCTACATCATCAGAAAATCCCATCCCATCTCTGCCTCTTCGTCGCTCATACCTTCGAATACCCTCTCCAACTCTCCTCCCTCCTCAGTGATGGTCAATTATTAGAACCCGATTCAATGTTGTATCCTCACTCTTAACATTTCAGCTAGGATGCTCGGATACGTCTCTCGCGAGTCACTCTAGCATCTCTCTCTCTCTCTCTCTCTCTCTCTCTCTATCTCTCTCGAACTGTTCAGGTATCTCTCTCTCTTTCTTCTCTCTCTCTCTCTCTCGCTCTTCTCTCCTCTCTCTCTCTCTCTCTTCTCTCTCTCTTTCTCTCTCTCTCTTCTCTCTCTCTCCTCTCTCTCTCTCTCCTCTCCTCTCTCCTCTCTCTCTCTCTCTCTCTCTCTCTCTCTCTCTCTCGCTCTTCTCTCTCTCTCTCTCCTCTCTCTCTCTCTCTCGAACTGTTCAGTGAATCTCTCTCTCTTTGTATTTTCTTTATACAATGCTAGGGCGACTCTATTGACACTGTACGGATGCATAGTCTCGTCTGAGTCTTCACTGTACGCAGATGCATTACGGCCCAAAATCGCTAAATGTAGCTCATTATGCATACTATTAACTCTTTCACTGCCGAATGTCACAAAGTCGACTTTTCCATGTTAAAAATTGGACCAATCCATTTTTCGTCCAACAGGAAATTTGGTAAAACTTTTAAAATGTCTAACTGGTAAACAATGCATATTTCAGTAGAGACAAACTGTCTCGCCTGAATCTACATTGATTGCAAAATCCTTTAATTGCTTTGGCATCGACAGAGGTAAAATACGTATTAGATTAAATCAAATAGCAAAATTGCTTATAAACGTGATATGCGTGAAACATCATTTGGTTAAAAGTATCACAAAATATCTAAAATAATCACATCGGCCCTTTTGCTTATGAGTGAACGTTATTGGTATGCATATATTACACATAGTATAATGTGTACTTGATTGAATATAAACAGCATATGTGTCTTTATGAAAACACATACACCTCGTGACATTCAACATCTGCTCACAGGTCCGGATCGATTCAATTTTGTCGGTGGGGTTATATAACACATACATTCTAAAAGTCAACCGATGTTTGTAGAGACGGAGTCTCGATTATTGAGGAGGCTGAGTTAAAGCGTCACGTGGTCATACGTCACAAAATAAAGATGGCGGCAGGCAGACAATATGCTGTGTGCTTGTGCATATGCTGTGTATATGTGTCATATGCTGTGTGTATGTGCCATATGCTGTGTATATATGCCATATGTTGTGTGTATGTCGTATAATGTGTATTTACCATATGCTGTTTGTATGTGCCATATAATGTGTATATGTGTCATATGCTGTGTGTTCGTGCAATAGGCTGTGTGTATAGTGCCATATGTTGTGTGTATGGTGTGTCAATGGTGTGGTGTATGTGCCATATGTTGTGTGTATGTGCCATATGCTGTGTGTATGTGCCATATGTTTTGTATGTGCCATATGTTTGTATGTGCCATATGATGTGTGTATGTGTAATATGCAGTGTGTGTATGTGCCATATGCTCCAGGATAATGAACTTTAGCCTAATTATTACACTGAAAGTAAAGATATATGAGCCGTCCCGATAGAAAACCAACATCATGGTATCTGCGTAATGTATCGACCCAGATCAGCCTGCGCAGTCCGTGCTGGCTAATCGGGCCGACACATTCCGTCTTAGGGGGGATAGAGGTATAGAGTAATGATTCCTGAAGCAGAAAATCTACAGGAAGCGAAAAGTGTCTGTTCTGGTTAGCCTGCGCGGCATGCTTAGGCTGATCAAGGTCGATACTTTACGCAGAGTCCACAATGTTGGTTTTCTCGCGGGACGGCTCATATCTGTTTAAATACTTCTAAAGGATCAAAATGTATGCTTTTTTCAGATGTGTCGTGAAAACCTTGAGCCTGACCAAGCAGCGCGGGTGCGCGCTGAATGTGTAGAGAATTACCAAATGCTAGACCCGCACAATACGGGATTCGAACCCGATACTGTTGGTACGAGAAGCCGATGATGCAGCACAGCACCACTATGTCGCCATATATGACCAGCGTCACGTGTTTCATAATACGAAACTTAACGGTCGAGAATGTAAGTTGGCTAGTTGGTGCTGCTCGCCAAATAGTGCAATCTGTATAGCAGGGATAAACCAATTCAACGTGTGGTTATGGTCAGTTGTCTGGAAAGAATTATGTGTTGGATTTTGACAGGAAAAACAAGGATACGTGAACTTATCGTAGAAAAACGACCGAAATACCATTGAAAATGCAATTTACGGCAATCATTCCAGGACCAAAAGACAATTGAAACTAATTCATTCTGTATAATCTATAATATATACAATGTATTCAGTTTCCAATTATTTTCAGCTACGTCAGATTGCCTATTAGCATATTTAACATTTATAACATAACATGTATATAGCGATTTGGTGTCGTATCGCATCAGCGTGCTACGACGATTCAGACGAGCCTTTGCAAGCACACAGTCTCACCAGCGCCTTCATTATCCGTCTACTTGTAATTTAATCATGAGCCGTCCCGCGAGAAAACCAACATTGTGGACTCTGCGTAAAGAATTGAAACGGATCAGCCTGAGAACGCCGCGCAGGCTAATCCGGATAGACATTTTCCTCCTCCTCTGGATTTTCTGTTTTAGGAATCACTACTCTATACCTCTATCCCGCTAAGACGGAACGTGTCTTCCCGCATCAGTCTGCGCGGACTGCGCAGGCTGATCTGGGTCGATACATTATGGAGAGGCCGTAATGTTGGTTTTCTCGCGGGATGGCTCATATCTGTTATACGATTCCCTTTTCGCCAGACACGGCTCATCGTTAACCTTTTTCCACATTAAGTAATCACGAAAAGGTGGCATTTCTGATCAATACTCACACCCCCGTAAATGTGCGAAGTTCATTGTAAATAGCTATCTAAGGAGGAGGTCAGCTATATGTATGGTAGATTAATTACCTTGGGAGTAGTCCCTATTTACCCTGGTAAATCAGCTAACTTGATGCATTAGGGAAGATTGTGTTTCAGTAAAGGGTTGGACGCACTGTGTGAAATAGTGAATAATGAATGTATATTGTTTTACGGCGCATCGACAGCTAAGGTCATTTAGCGCGCATTTAAATTTAATTATTCATGATCCCTGGGTGAACAAACCAGTACTAGGCTAGAAAATGTGCCTTGCCCAAGAGCACTCCACCATGACCGAATTGCCGCGACTGGGGATCGAACCCGGGACACCCGGTTTCGAAATCCCCTTCGCTAACCACTCGACCACAGCGGATTCCTGTGTGAAATAGACATTGCATATTGATTGCGATGTCTCGTTGCACACACTGTTTCCAAATTATTGTATAATTGTAAATAACTCATTTCATGTGACTTTATGAGGTAATATTATGTATATATTGTAAAGTGACGTATAGGTCCAATGTGCCGGGCGTTATAAAGTTTGTATAAAATGTGTTATTCATGTATGTAAATTTACACAAATCACGTTAATAAAAAAATATCTTATCTTATCTTACAGCAAATCTGCAGCAGACGACAGGCGAAACTTTGGAAAATCTCTTTAAATGAAAGTATGTTTACATAAGAAAGTTGAAAACATTGTGGCAAAAGGAAAAAATGATCGTTTTGAGCAATTTCTCCTTTTGTCACAATGTTTTCAAAATTCGACTGCTTCAGAGGCGTCAGAAAGCGTATATATTTGTGGGGGAAGGGTTAAGGCCGCATATGTATGTAAACGAGCGAAAACGAGTCTTCTAACAAATTGTGATTTAATGTAATGTCATTCTTAACAACGAAATTTCTTGTTGAAAAACAAATGCGGTTCTTCGTATCTTCGTAGACTCATTTTTATTTTGTATTTTGAAGAAAGGGTTATTACAGTTGTTGTGACATCAAAGGAATTTGACCATATTAATTTATTGGCATAACATTTTATTTTGTAAATTTCGAACTAAATCAACTGGAATGAAAATTAAAAACTAAAATCAATATGTATTACACTCTTAGCTAAGAAAACAGACAAAACAAAATAGCTGCAAAAGGTTATAGAAAAAAGCTCGTGGAAAGGGAGAAATAGATATATACACCCATCAATCGTCTGAAAAAATCTGAAACAAATGAATGTATATTTAATAACAGTAGTAAAATACATTGGAAGAGAAGACAAATCACATTCAACGGACAATTTCTTGACCACATCTCAAAATTCTTCATTCAGCGGCTGCAAGAAAAGCGAAGATACATATCAGCCTGCATATCTGCGCAGTCTGATCAAAATATTATCTGTTTGCTATTTAGCCATACAACCATCGTATGTAGGCCTCTGTATTGAGAACAGTTATGGTGAAAAGTCGACTGTTTAAGAAAGAAAATTCATCGTAATAATTCTCAAAATACCTAATGGTGGCTTTTGTCATGAAATTGCCTCAGGTGTTTTTATTTTGACAAATACATTGTACGTCATTTAGAGGTGCCAGCAAGAGTATAAAAGTTCCGGTACTCCGCTATTACGTTTGAAAGTCTAAGACAATCTTTGGGTCGGAAAGTTAATTTAGATCAGCGAAATGAAGCTAACAGCTGCGTTTCTCGTTTCGAGCCTGTTTGTTTCGGGGTGTATTATATTTTCGAATGGTAAAAGAATACGAAACAGTAAGTACACTATTATAATCATTTTAAGAAGTGTTGTAGTAGGCCTTTCCAACTTAATCGGAATTGGAATATGTATATAAATTTGGGGGGGGGGTTGTCTCAACGTTTTGAAATATGTAGTATAGCGTAGCAATGCATATGCATAGTTTATCGGGGGTATTGGTGAGATGTGACATAAAACAAATGCTGTTTGAACGAGTATTTCCGTTCTCTCTTTGCGGTTCAGTAATCCTGCACAAATAGTTATTGTTTTCAGAAAGTAGCTGTCGTGGATACCGCCAGATTGAAGATAGTATTGTCGTGTTTTGACATTTTAGGCCCACATGCGGCGAACGACAATAATTATCATCAATTTCGTTT
>JASEVX010000008.1:58949829-59302397 GCA_031761405.1 Serripes groenlandicus
AACTGTCGACGCATGCTTTATTCAAATCGGTTGCAGCACTCAAATGTAAATAATAGATAAAATAAAACCACGTTGAAAGTAGTCGTTGGGAAAGGTGCCAGTGCTCAAAATAACCAATTTTGTCTATACCAACGGAAGTGAATATTCGAACCCGCATTTGTTCCTTGATATATATATTTATTCAAACAACGATGTCGTATCAAGTAAACAGTTAATTCCGTACTTTTAGAAATTTGAAACGAATTAAAGATATTTACGTCGAACAGTTGCTATACAATAATTCACTTCTCTCTCAGCCACATCCTGCTCAAATTAATCTTGGGTAGGGGTGACAACATTTTAAAACTCTATTCTTATGAAAGTGTTTGACTTCTTTGTTCCCTCAGTGACCCTTGAAGCCATATTGATTAGTTGAAAGAGCGTTACCAGGCGGCATCAGAAAAGGGGTAAATTGAACTGTTAGCTTCAAATGATATCTCACCCTAATCCTCGGGGAAATTTCAACAAAACTTCAAAGGAATATTATGTTGGTTGTCCTCTTTCAAATTTGTTCAAAGATATAAATTATAAACACAACTTTTGTTGCTGCAGCAGCAGGAAGGGTGTAAAATGCATAAACTTTAATATTCTTCTTCTCTGATTAATTGATTGATTGATTGAATGGGGTTTAACGCCGTTTTTAACAATTTCTCAGTTATATCATGGCGGCCAGTACACCTACTCATGCATTTCCTGGTTTTCTCACACCAGTACTCCACACAACAATCTCCCCAAGCAACTGGCTGCTTTTCCACATAGACTTAGCCCATTGGTGGAAGACGAATGACGCATGTCGCATTGACTTTTGTCAATCGTTGGAAAGAAAGTTGGCCGAGCTGGGATTCGAACTCACAACCCCTGGATTGACAGCCCACGTCGCTACCGACTGAGCTACCTGGGCTCGGCCTTCTTCTCTGAAATTGCTTCTGAGATTCCAAGAACATTTAATAAAAATGATCATTGAGTGACCTACAACAATATTAATTTAAAACGTTTTGATTGGTTGAAAAACATGGCAGCCAGACGGCACTAGAAAAGGTGCAAAATTACAAAACTTAACAGTTCCTTTTCTGTTCAAGTTTTTGTCTGATCTCAGGATACGTTTGTAATTTGTTCAAGCCATATTAATTGGTTTCAAAGGATAGCTGCCTTGCTGCATCAGACTATGGATAAAATGAACGTTTAGCTATTAACAAAATCTCTTCCCAAACCATTTCACTGATATCCACCAAACTTCACGGGAATGATACATTAGTGGTCCTCTTACGAACTGTTCCAGGATTTAATATCATAACAAATGTCCTTTATTGATAAGTTTCATTTACTGTGTCCACTCCTAGCAGTTTCATTCACGCTCTTGAGTAAATGTTCTCCGATATTAGCGGTTACCCATATGCTACATAGCTATCACTTAGGTGATCGATTCAGGTCCACGCTTGCCCTCTGTTTTTGGAGATCCAAACATTAATAGACTGTATTAATATATTACCTACTCTGAATGCATCATTCGGTGAAGTACAGTCAATAAATAAAAAGACACTGTACTGTCATGAATGTTCCTGGTGGGATTTCCGTAGAGGTTTTGGGTAATATGATAATTAAAAAAGTATTATTTGGACCGATCGATATATTCGGAGTTGTGGGCAATTAATTTTCACAAGACCAACACGAATTTATGATCTTGGTAATATTTCTTTCTCGCCTGATCATCATTACTTGTCTGTCATGGTAGGGATTCGTTTTAGATAAATAGTTCTATATCACACTCCTACCTTCAGTAGTTTCAGTACTTTGATTATAAGTATTATCATTATCTTTGAAATTTGCACAAATCTCGGTACTCACCAAGGAGGTGTTGGTCGTCATCTTTAAGCTGAGAAATTCAGACCGACTGTACAGTGTAGAGATATGAGCCGTCCCGCGAGAAAACCAACATTATGGACTCTGCGTAAAGTATCGCCTGGATCAGACTAAGAATGCCGCGCAGGCTAACCCGGCAGACACTTTTCGCCTCCTGTTGATTTTCTGTTTAAGGAATCATTACTCTATACATATATCACCCTGAGACGGAATGTGTCGGCCCGGAGGAGCCTGTGCGGACTGCGAAGGCTGATCAGGGTCGATACTTTACGGAGAGACCATAATGTTGGTTTTCTCGTGGGACTGCTAATATATTGGTATCATATTGTGGAGGAGATAATTAATTGGTTAGTTATTTCAGTTATATAACGGGGGTCAGTGCACTTAACGTGTGTTAACTAGTACTCCACACAACGTTCATTCTAGATAACTAGCTACTTTCCCATTTAGACTAGTTAGCACATTGGTGGAAGACGAACGATGCGTTTAGGCTATAACCTAGAGATCGATACATCTGCTCCAACTAGAAACTCCTTTTCCACTTCGTCCTGTCAAACCAAAGGCATTTACAAATGGTCGTTAATGATCTAATCTACGGCTATGTCTTACGAGGGGATCGTTTTGGTTGTTTAACCCGGCAAAACCGTAGTATAGTTGAAAAACGGTTGAAATCGGCTTTTTTTATATACCATTCAAATAAACACTGATAGCTTTCCCATCTGATTTGTTTTTACTTTAGAAGAACAACACCTCTTTGGTCTGGTCTAATTGATTTTAAAGAGTGCTTCTGGGAGTTGGCTATCGTTGCATCACATGAGAGAAACGTGCGTACATGTCTGGGGTTTTGGGTGGCTGTATACTGTTTTCTCTTCAGTATGTACTATCTCGTATGAACGGTCTAAAAAGTATCACACACACGATAAAAACGAATAGAATAGCTTATTTAATTGATCCAATCATGGATCCATTTTAGCATCTAAATGCAATACAAACACTTGATCAGTAAGATGTATTTGAAAGTATATTTTTTTTCTGAATAAAGCAGCAAACATCAAATTAAATTTCAAATGTTTAAGTATCCAATTTTCACACTTATGACGTACATTTTAAAACATTATGTAAACTTATAGAAACTCTATAAATAAAAGCAAATTTTTTTAATAAAATCTAAACATTGACGGAAATGGAGAAATTACTCATTATCAACAATTTATCACTTGCCTCAATGTCTTCAACTCTATTTATTTGTTATACTTTTTATTCATAGAGTTTATCATTAATTATGTTGAGTTGATGTATGCGGCAAAGGGTCAATCGATATCAAAAGGTTGCTTAACCACAGACTGCTCTAAATGCACAATCGTCGAACACGTTCGATGGTCTTATTTCCAGTGTGTAGGTTCGAACCATATTGCACTAGTTCATCGATGTATACCGTTCATTGAATGCGTTTGAGCCGTCCCGCGAGAAAACAAACATCATGTCCTCAGCGTAATGTATCGACCCAGATCGGCCTGCGCAGTCTGCACAGGGTAATATGGGCCGACACATTCCGTCTCAGGCGGATAGAGGAAAGACTCAACAATGTTGATTTTTCTCGCTGAACGAATCATTTACTGTGTGCATTACTATTTACTACGCTTTGGCGCAAAGGGTTTTGCGATTAGCACAATGAATGCTGCGCTAGATTTACGATATCCTTACCAGTAGTGCTATTAAGATACCAGGAAAGTCGTGATTTAGAACTGAAATACTGTTGATTCAAATAAATAAATTATCATACATTTTCGTCTTGCGATTTGTTGCCTTAATGAAACTCCGTTTGGACATCTTTTGAAGACATAATGTCATAAAATTAGAAAACTGTACATATTTAGTTATGTATAACATACATGCGGACGGTTGAGACTCTGGTGAGTCTGTGCCAATGCACAGACACTTATGAGTCTTCACTGTACGCATTTGCATTAAGACTATCAAATCGCTAGATCCGGTTCAAATGTATTGGCTTTGCTGAATTGTCAGCAGTTTTTGTCACTCTATGGCAATCAGTTCACGCATCTATCTGTCTGCACCGGTTTCCCGTACTAGTTCTTTCTGGCAACAGCCCCCATCCCCCCATAGACTGTAATCTAATTGGTGAAGTGGCGGCACGGCGAACTGGACGGATTCTGAACAGACGGCGCAAAGGCTCGCCGATTCCTTGTTGTCTGTTTACATATGGCATTTCTCGAATAAGCATTTATCACATACAACAAATTTGCAGCAGACGACTATAGAAGCAACTTGGCAATAATGTGAAAATCTCCATAAATGAGATCTCAATTATTAAATAGAGTTGAAAACATTGTGACATTATGAGCAATTTCGCCTTTTGTTACACTGTTTTCAAAAGCCGTCTGCAGCAGGTGTGTCAGATGCGTCTACAAGTACGAACGGAATAATTATGGGACTTTGAGGGACGAGTCGTAACTTGTGACACTGTCCTCAATCTACAACGAGTTGTGGAAATGCCCAACACGACTGTTACACATATTCGACTGTCGTTATATAGGAAGGCGACATGTTTGGAATCGGATAGTGTTACGTTTAGTAGTATAATTCCAAAGCGTTACACGAAACGGTTTCAAACACGTCACCTACCTATTGCATTGCAATAATTTGTCTCTGCACTGCTTGTAGAACACCGCCCATTTACTCTGTTTCTGGTGTGTTATTCAAATTACAGGTTTTGTGGTGGAAAAACTTGAACCATTCCGCATCAATTACATCTCAGTCGGAACTACATTTAATTCAAGAATTCATTTCAACCCATTCCCACATAAAACAGATCTGCAACGGACGACTTGGAGACTCCCTATGGAAAATATGGAAAACTTTTATAAATTCAGGTTGACAACATTGCCGCAGTAATTATCCTGGTGATATAATGTTTTCAACAGTCGTTAGATACGGTTAATGAGCGTCTGCAAATAGGAAAAATGTTCAACAGAAATTAGTCTGTAACCGACTGAAACCTGTTGATATTTAGGTAGTGACTTGGTAGAGGAATAGTTCAAAACATGATGTTGTAAATTATATTCATTGCCGATAGCGTAATTGTATAAAACAAACGGCTCGTTAAGTGTGCCAAAAAACAAGATCTTGTCTTAATTGGAGACTTCACATTTACATATCAGACGAGATAAATGTCTTAGGGTCTTCGTAACTTGCCTTGGATCTGTATAGAAAAAAAGGCTTTAAAACAATTTATATCAATTTATGAGCAACAATTGCAGTTTGAGCCAAGTCTTCTGCAACACTGTCGCTGACTAAATCCTCCTAATCCACAACACGAACAAGGCGTATCGTCCGTTGGCCTGCAGCATCTGCAAGAAGTGCCAACAGCGTAACCCAATCGACAACATGTGTCTGGAATAAAAGGAAGGCAGCATGAGCACGACGTTTGAGGCTTAGTCGTAGTAGAAGTGGACGAAGTAACTGTAGGTAGTTCGGTATTTTGAGCTGTTGCTGTAGGTGGCTGGGTTTTAGATGTCGAAGCTGGATCTAATGTTGATTCAGTAAGACAGATATTAAATTCAGGGACACAGTTTCCTTTATAACACATGCTACCAGCACGAATGCCACACGGAGTACCATTCCAAACAAATCCCAATCTCGCACTACAAGAGCTTGATGGACTTGATTTGCAATAGGCGGTATATCCCTGATAACAACTGGTAGCAGATACTCTTGTACTGCATGCAGAAGCCGTACTTGACCCCGTCCGAATCTGACACTGACGATCCAGGGACATGTCTTGTGCTCCTAGTAAACCGCTGCAGAAATTCTCAAGAAATTGGGCATCAGTGAATCCATTGTTGGCTGTACAGTCAGGATATCTGTTTAAATGGGTAACAAATGCCTCCACAGAGCAAATTGAAAAAATATAGTATGTATCCTTTGTAGATGATGAAGGATTGAAGAGGTATGACGACATAACATTTCGTCCAGCTGGACATTGATTGCTTTCGTCGTGTACGTATCCTAGCGAATGTCCAAGTTCGTGCGAAGCAATCCAACCGAGGTTATACCCGTAATGTTCCTGCATCGACACAGCAGGGGCATTACGTCTGCACATAGTGTTGATGTAAGCTACGCCTAGGAGACCAGTGCCAGTATCACCTGCAATGTAAATGTCCAGACCCGTAATTGCCATTGCGTGGTCAAAATTAACATCCAAACTTCTTGCATAATTGGCAAAGTTAGCGAGGCCGTCGTTTATATCCAACTCGTCAGTGTTTCTCCTGTTATCCTCAGACCATGCAAAGTTTTTTCCTTTACCAGGGTGTTTGAATGCGGCTGGGTAAATCATAAGGTCCAGTTGTCCAGAAGACACTTCCTTCACACTCCTGTAATAGACGGACATTTCATTGGCAAATAGTGTGATATAGAGTTCAGCTTCTTCTTCAGCAGCCGCATCATTAACGGGATTTCTATTATAAAATGGCAGCATAAACGCTTCGTCAACAACAAAGACGATCTCGATCACTTTAAACCCAGGTTCCGGAAGACCTGAACGTCTTGCTCTTCTAACTATGCTGTTTGACAATCTAATTGTAGCGCTATCAATCGGTTTCGAGTTGTCATCAACTGCAAGAAGTGTTCCTTCACTAAAACCGTCGGAGCTTTCACAGTCCGCTGTATTGGAATTTAGTGAAATATAGCAAGTTTCGTTCTTCCTTTCAATGATACCAGCTACATCACATTTGATTTTTCCATTCTTACGTTTCACCTTGCAAGCAAACGATTCGCCTGTATTGGCATCGGTATAAAAGGCATATTTTCGTTTCCTTTCAGCGTTTTTGCCAGGCATTTGCATGTAAGGATTTAGTACCAAATTCAGTTCTCTGCTACCCTCGTCCTCTAAAGCAATGGTGTATTCGAGTTCGCCTGGAAACTCAATAGTTCCGTCTGTATTCTCTCTCAGCTCGGCTTTCCTCTCTCGCAACCCAACAGCTTTTCTTTTTCCTGCAGATGTATAGAATTAAAGACTCGCATATTATAATCTTGATGATGCTGATAATACTGCTAACGATGAGGATGATGATGAGGATGATGATGATATTGGTGTTGTTAATATGGAAGTGGATGCTGCTGCTAATGATCTTGATGAGGATGATGATGATGAGGATGATGATGATGATGACGGGGTTAATTGGCTTTGTTTGAAAACTTTCTGGTGTATTCAAGTTAAGAAAAGTTCAGAATTGTTCAAACTGATCGAATATGGCTCTTCACTGGTCGCACAATTGAGAAAATCTGTGACGAATTTGTGCTTTATTGACTCATTTTTGTCACTCATTACCTCATACAGACGCTTTCTGACGCTTGTGCAGCAGACAACCTTCGAAAACGTTGGGTAAAAGGAGTAATTGCTTATTATGAGATTCGCCTGGGTTTTCAGTGTATGCAGACTCCATAAGACTACAATGATTTATTGATTGGGTTTGATGCCGTTTTCAATAATTGTTCAGTCATATCACGGCGGCTAGTTCACCTACTCATATGTTTTTTGGCTTTCTCACATCAGTACTTCATACAACATTTTTTCAAAGCAACTGGCTGCTTTTCCACATAGACTTATAGCCCAACTGTGGAAGACGAATGACGCTTGTCACAATGATTTTTGTCAAACGTCGGAAAGAATGTTGGTCGGACTGGGGTTCGAACTCAAAACCCATGAATTGACAGCCCGCGTCATTACCTACTAATCTACCGGGGCTCGGCCCAAATCGCTTTACGCGGCTCATATACATTCGTCAAAGGTTGTCTACCTTTAGAAAAAGACTGAGTTAAGTTTGCTAAATTAACTGAAGCAAAACTGAAACGCAGGATATGTTAAAATGAGGTAACATGTTGATAAACACACCTATCGCGCTAGGTAGGTACGCGGACACGTCGTTCATATGTCGGTCTGCCACAGGAGCGCCAAATGAGTCCTTTGACTTTGATATATTTACACAAACCAGGGATGTTTCCTATCATTCAATGGACATTTTTTTCACTGACGAGACCCTTTTCTCAATGTTTCGGACAGATGGCCCATGTCGTGTAGACCGACGGCATGTGAAGCGTTTTGTGCTTGGTCGGTCATGATGGAGAGTGAAATCTCTCCACTAATTGTACTGGAAGGTAATTTAAAAGCCACAAAATAAAAGTATATGGATGTGTTCCTTTGTCCTTTTGTATCAAAAAGACGTTACTACGGCTGTAATTTGTAGTTAAGTATTTATGACATAAGATCGACGTCATATTCCAGCAGGCAAGAAAATGCTCGTCAACGTGTTGCCAGAAATTTGTCGAGACTTCTTGGTTTGCCGTGGCATCAATTCACTGGACTGGACACTCGACAGGCCAGAATTGTCAAAGATAGAACATCTGTGGAACCATCTGGACATGAGAGTACGGCAATCCACCCGTAAACCACGAGCTGTTAAAATATCGTTGTTGGAGGAATTTGATCACATTTCAATGAGAAGAATGAATGCTCTGATCTAATCAATGTACAGGAGAACTAGGGCTGCAACAATTGCCCATAGTGGGAAATACCAGTCGTGTCGTTTTTGCACTTTTTCAGATCTAATAAAAACCCGAACAACCAATAATATTATATTAACGGAAAATGTACCTTCTTTTGAAAATGATAACAAAAAAAGCACTTATCATTCGAATCGAATTCAAACGAGATCGAGGTGAATTTAAATCCAAATAAAAAATAAACTATAAATAAAACAAAAATTGCACAAACCATGTCGCAAACGCTTGGCATCAATCCCCTCCAGTAAAAAGCAACAAAGTACCAGACATACGGGCAGTAAAATTGCAAGGAATTTCATCCTGAAATTGCCTATCCAATCTGTAAGCTTGTGGATAACATTAACAATGAAAAAGATCGACGCATAACTGTATATGTATATTTACTGAGACAGGACTGTCTTGGTACGATGGCCCCAGTCCTCACCCTCTCTGAGAGTTTAAATAAACAATATATACATATATATATATATATAAGCCGCGACTTGCCATTTGGGGGTGTTGTTGCTGAATATATTGTTGATTGTTTGGTGTCTTACGCCGCTGTCAACAATTTATCCGTAATATCAAGGCGTTTCCTTAGTAAGTTAGTATTACGACTGATTCGATGGTGTCAGGATAAATGGATCTGTAGTTCTGGTAAATGACCGCGGTAACGCCCTGATATAACTGAAATAAATGTTGAAATCGGCGTAAAACACGATAATTCAAACAAACAAGTGAATCGAAAGTGGACTAAGATTAACCATATCCGCGAATTGGGGTCGCTAGCATGTGATATAAGGTAACACGGCTTCTGATAAGCTCGCGAAGTAAGTTTTTATTGCTTATAATCGGCTCTAAAAAGTGGTTGATCGATGTGAAGTCAAATCGGCATTGGTTTCTGTAAAAGCATGACTTTAAGCAATGATTGGAATACTTTTTTGTTGTATGAAAAATACGCCACAGAGTACGTTTCAAGTTCTTTGACCCTTTCCCTCATACAACAACTCTGCAGCAGACTATTCGGGAAACACCTAGACAAATATTTGGAAAATCTCTTAAACTGTACGTACTACTATGGAATAGAGTTGAAAAGATAGTGGCAAATGGAGAAAACTGCTCATTGTGGGCCATTTTTCTTTTTACCACAATGTTTTCAAACTCGTCTACTGCAGATGCATCTAAAAGTGGGGATAAATGACATAGTTAAGATCAAATATGTGGGCCGCCTTTGCCTCTCGAAGTTGCCGCTAGGCACTATCGAAAGACTACCGGAGAATGTTAAATTAAGAGGCAGACAAATTGCTCAAGATAGTGTTAACCTCCTTTAATGCATGAATAAACAACTAGACAATCGTTTAATATTTAAATTGAAATAGACAAATTTAGTCAGTAAGAATATTTTTTAAAGATTTACAAACAATACACTAGTGGTGTACGCCCGAATTAGACTACATGTCTGTTTAGACTGATCTTGGTCTACACGAAAAACTGGGCATCGATGGTTGTGCAGTTTATGACCAATATTCAAATATGAGTGGCGTCAGACGATATGGGGTCTGATTGTAGTCCCGAAACGAGATCACATAAAGGGATATTGTAGTAATATGGGGCTACAATTATATTGTTGTGTCATCTTATCTTAAATCTCAATAAAACTTTAACGTTAACTGCAGTAGCATATTATATTATAGATCTGATGGCTACCTATAACAGGTCGTCTCAGATTGACTTTCGCGTCAGCCAATCAAATTGGCGCCCACAAAAATGTTATGTATCAACAGTGAAGATAACCCATATAAATAAACGAGACATAGAAGCAGTGATTACTGAGTGTTCCGAGTGCATAGAAGAGTCTGGTACGCACAGGCTTACGTGATTGTTCACATTTGACAGATATACCAACACCTGCAATAGCCAGAAGCGTCCCATATACGTGTATAGTGTTGACGCGGCCATACCAAATCTATGGTTTAAATGGCTGTTGGCTACCTGAGAAGAATCTCAATCCTGATTAGAATTAAATTTTCTGTAAGTTTATCCAGATTTGACCTGGTCGTTAAGTCTCGATTGTCGGTTTTACCAAGACCCTCAATAGCCACACGTGGCTCATAAACTGGCATGTGGTTGGCGTTGCATATAACGAACATATGGAAGCTTTCAGATTGTTGTAATATTCTGTCATCTGGGCCTATGCTTCATATAAACGGACAGCGAAGGCTCGTACTGATCAGTTTTTCAAATGACACGGCAATCTATTTATTAGAGTTTACATATATAGATGATGTTATTCCAACTATGTAATAGTGTTGTTTAAACGTTATGCTCAAGTAACTGACATGTCAATGTAATGTCAAAAATCCAGCAATGCTTCTAGGGACGTTATATGATCCCGCCCTGATGGAAAATCTAAGGTCGCAATTCTAAACAGTTTAGGTTTAGATGCCCCTATCCATCTGCTCAAGTTTGAAATCCAATTTTTCATTTTCGATCGCGGATCAATCAAGCTTACAATGTTTAGATCAATTACGTAACCTGACCAAGTATCGAATGACAGAGCTCCGCCTGCTAATGCGGCTATGACGTATGAGCTGAATTCCGAGAAAACCCACATTATGGACTGTGCGTAATTTATCGACCCAGATCAGCCTGCGCAGGCTAATCCGGACAGACACATTCCGTCTAAAGGGGATAATGGTATAGAGTAATGATTCCTGAAACAGAAAATCCACAGGAGGCGAAAAGTGTCTGTCCGGGTTAGCTTGCGCGGCATAGTTAGACTTATCCGGGTCGATACTTTACGCAGAGACCACAATGTTGGTTTCTCGTGGGACAGCTAATTTATGTCGTTTTCCCGTGATTAAATTAGTGACCCCATTTCCACATACAATAAATTTGCAGCATTCGACTGTTATAACATCTTGCTAATATGTATATCTATAAATAAAAGTATAATTATTTAATATGTATACAAATGTGGTCACAATTCGTCTTCTGCTTCTGGAAAGTGATTAACTTCTTAAACCTTAGTAAAGCTAAAGGTTTTGAAAAATACAACCATCCAAGATGAGACACAAAGCCTTTATCATAAAAGAAAACTTTTTCTTCCAATTTGTAGAGGCGTCCGCCTCGGGTGCGGGAGGTCGCGAATTCGATGCCCGATCGGGTCATACGAAATACTGTTATAATGATACTGATGGCTTTCCCTCATTGGCGCTCATGGATGTGGTGTTAGCATTACGACTGACTCGCTGTTGTCAAGATAAATGGACCATTAGTACTGGTACCCATGAAACACCATGATATACCTGAAAAAGCAGTTGCAATGGTCGTAATACAACATACATACCAAATAACTAGCGTCTTATGTGGCAAAGTGATAGAAAAGGGAATTAGAAATGATTAGAAACTGAATGTTCCGGACTCCTAGTTGACAGCTTCCACATGCACGCGTAATATCAATAGAGTCCTTGCGATCAAACTTGTATGCATGCCAGAAAGGAAGGTTTCGAATTGCTGGAATTTGGGATAATTTAACTTCTTGAAACATAGTTAATTATTAGTTATAAACTAAGTTGAATACATTACGACAGAAAGAGAAACTGCTTTTGATGAGTACTTTTTTATTTTGACTACACTATTTTAAAAAGTTGTCAGCTACGTCAATAAGAGTCTGAAAGTATAAACAGGTTCGACAGAAATGAGTCCAAGAAAAATGAGTCACTATTACTGAAAAGAAAGTCCGCCTGAGACCCGTTAATCTGAAGGTAGAAACAGTTCAAAACATGATGTTGTAAATTTTATTCATTGCCAATAGCATAATTGTACAAAACAAACGGTTGGTTAAGTGTGCCAAGAAATAAGATCTTGCCTTAATAGCAGACATCACATTTACAGATCAGACGAGGAAAATCTCTTAGGGACTTCGTTACTGGCATTGGATATGTATATAAAATTAACTTCAAAACATCTTATATCAATTTATGAACAGCAACTGCAGTTTGAGCCCAGTCTTCTGCAACACCGTCGCTGACTACGTCCCCTTGCGCCACAACACGAACAAGGCCTGCAGCATCTACAAGTAGTACCAGCAGCGTAACCCGTACGACAACATCGTCCTCGAGAAGATGTTCTGCAGCATGAGCACGCCGGTTGAGTCGTAGTCGAAGGAGAAGTCGACGAAGTTACTGTAGGAAGTTCGGTACTTTGAGCTGTTGTTAGTGGTAGCTGTGTGTTAGATGTCACCGATGGACAGACGTTGAATTCAGTGACACAGTTACCTTGATAACACATGCTACCAGCACGTGTGCCACAAGGAGTACCATTCCAAACAAATCCCAATCTCGCACTACAAGAGCTTGATGCGCTTGATTTGCAATCGGCGGTATATCCCTGATAACAACTGGTAGCAAATACTCTTGTACTGCATGCAGAAGCTGTACTTGACCCCGTCCGAATCTGACACTGACGATCCAGGGACATGTCTTGTGCTCCTAGTAAACCACTGCAGAAATTCTCAAGAAATTGGGCATCAGTGAATCCATTGTTGGCTGTACAATCAGGATATCTGTTTAAATGGGTAATAAATGCCTCCACAGAGCAAATTGAAAAGGTATAGTATGTATCCTTTGTAGATGATGAAGGATTGAAGAGGTATGACGACATAACATTTCGTCCAGCTGGACATTGATTGCTTTGGTCGTGTACATATCCTAGCGAATGTCCAAGTTCGTGTGAAGCAATCCAACCGAGGTTATACCCGTAATTTTCCTGCATCGACACAGCAGGGGCATTACGTCTGCACATAGTCTTGGTGTAAGCTACGCCTAGGAGACCAGTGCCAGTATTACCTGCAGTGTAAAGGTCTAGACCTGTAATTGCCATTGCGTGGTCAAAATTAACGTCCAAACTTCTTGCATAAACGGCAAAGTTTTCGAGGCCGTTGTTAATATCTAACTCGTCAGTGTTTCTCCTGTTATCCTCGGACCATGCAAAGTTGTTTCCTTTACCAGGGTGTATGAATGCGATTGGATAAATCACAAGGTCCAGTTGTCCAGAAGACACTTCCTTCACACTTCTGTAATAAACGGACATTTCATTGGCAAATAGTGTGATATAGAGTTCAGCTTCTTCTTCAGCAGCCGCATCATTACCGGGATTTCTGTTATAAAACGGTAGCATAAACGGTCCGTCAACAACAAAGGCGAGCTCGACCACTTTAAACCCAGGTTCCGGAAGACCTGAGCGTCGATCTCGTCTACCAACGCCGTTTGACATTCTTATTGAAGCGCTATCGATCGGTTTTGTGTTATCGTCCACTGCAAGAATGGTTCCATCGCTAAAACCGTCGGACGTTTCGCAGTCCGCCGCATTTGAGTTCGGTGAAATATAGCAAGTTTCGTTGTTCCTTTCAATAATACCAGCTACATCACATTTTACCTTTCCATTCCTACGTTTCACCTTGCAAGCAAACGATTCTCCTGTATTGACATCGGTATAAAAGGCATATTTCCGTTTCCTTTCAGCGTTTTTACCAGGCATTTGCATGTAAGGATTTAGTACCAAATTCAGATCTCTGCTACTCTCGCCCTCTAAGTTAATGGTGTATTCGAGATCCCTTGGAAAGTCAATAGTTCCGTCTGTATTCTCTCTCAGCTCGGCTTTCCTCTCTCGAAACCCAACAGCTTTTCGTTGACCTACAAATGAAGAGAATAAATTGCTTGATTATTGCAGTCTAACTGATGACGAAGGTAATACGTATGATTAAAAGACGATCTTTAGTAGTATCGAGCAACGAGAACTGCCTATTGTTGACTTCTTCACTGGTCGCATAAATATGTTATCCGTGTTTGGAGATTTTTTTATTGACGTTCCGATTTAGCACTCAGAATTTCATTCGACCATTTCCCGCATACAGACGCTTTCTGATGCCTCTACAGATTGATCTTAGCGAGTGAAAGTTAAAACGCATCTTTATTTCTATATATAAATGAACGAGAGCGAGTGCCGGGTAAAACAATTCTTCCGCTTGGCTGTAAGAAGATGTATTCAGGTTTATTTAACACATGGGCACGTAGTAAAGACTCTGTTAAGCTTTCACATGCCTAGAGTCTCCCTGCATAAACATGCAATAAGACTCCGAATTCCTAAACAAGGCTTGAATTTGTCTTTTTATTATCAAAGATTGACAGACTTAACGGCCTGTCTCACATTTTGTTGGCTCGGTGAGGTAGCGGGTTCGATCCCCGATCGGGTCATACTATATACATTATAAAAGTATTAACGAATGCCCTCCTAGGCGCTAAGGGTTGCGGAGTTAGCATTACGACTGACTGACTGGTGTCAGGATAAATGGACCAGTGGTACTGGTAACTTACCCAGAAAGCGCCGTGATATAACTAAAGACGTGTTGAAGGTGGCGTTAAACATCAATCAATCAATCAATCACGTGTGTTGGTCGAACAATGAGATAAGCTGAAAACCCGTAAGGCAATAGAGCAAGGTTAACACCAATCATTCATGAATGGTAAAATACATTCTCAAATGACTCTACTCGTGATGTTAACGATAAGCGATGATCGGGTTGTCCCACTACGGCATCAGGAAAAGAAGATAAATTTCGCACGGTATTGAATTGAGAAGTGACCGCAGATTGACAATTAGAGACATTAACTCATGCGTACATATTAGATGGGAAAAGTGTATAAGGTGTGCTGGAGAGTATTGTTAAAGGATGTCAGCATAATAAAGACTTTAGAAACCAACTGTTATGGATTTTAAGTAACAAAATGTATGTGTAAGTTGTGTAGCTGTCCCGCTTATACACATCGATATGACATTGCTATATCGACAATGGAATGTTCTTTATTTGAAATATATAAAAAATAAAGCAATGCATTTAAAGAAATATCTGTATGTAAAGTATATATTTTGTTCAAATTTAATATGCATTTAAAATGATGTGGAACTTTTCTCAAAACTTTTCGATCACCCCTCGTATATTACTAATATGCAAAACACGATGTTTCAACTTGGAAATATAAGTATAAGTATACAAGAGAAAGTTGATGCAACTCATCAATGTCGCCGGAAGTCTATACTGCAGTTATGCATAACACTTACATTATAGTAGTTGAAAAAAACAGTTATCCACTAAAGGGCATATAGGAACATCAGGGGTGGGGTCAAGTGAAAATGTATCATAACTTGCATTTTTTTTTTGTCAACGAAGTGAATGTCTTTCATTGAAATATAATTAAAGCCTTTATGATCAATCTCCATTCTCAGGTAGGTTGACCATATACACAGCCAACTAATTATTGATCATAAACAGGACATGAGTAATCTTGCCAATCATTAGTCTACTCATGTTTTAAAAATATATAATGCTGAGTGCCCTTGTGTCAATGATGCATAACAATATGCAGATCGCAAGCAAAATGCGTGTAGGTAATCTAATAACACATTTAAAATTGTCAAGGACGAAATAATTGTGTACGAAAGACCCGATTCGTTTCTTCTTCGCATAGTTGTCGTTCTTTACACTCTCTTTTTATAGGCAGAGAGTGTGTTTTAAAATGATATAATGATGAACGCCCTTGTGTTAATGATGCATAACAATATGCAGATCGCAAGCAAAATGCCTATAGGGAATCTAATGACAAATTTAAAATTGTTAAGGACGAAATCATTTTGTACGAAAGACCCGATTCGTTTCTTCTTAGCATAATTGTCGTTTTTACACATTCTTTATAGGCAGAGAGTGTTCATTCAAAGTAATTGTTATATTAAAACCAGTTTTATCTCAGTTTTTCTTTTCGTCATTTGTTTCGAACTAAACAAACATTTTAAATCACCTATAATTAACTATTTGTAAGTGATTGTAAAGAACGGCTCTTTGCAAAGGATATTTATCTACGCAGACGGTAGGTAGTCACTTGATCAACATATTTAGCTTAGAAACAGTTCCTTTTTTAGATATTCAAGGATTAACATTATTAAATGAATTCTACATAAATCACAACATCTCTTTGAACATGAAAATAACATTCAGTAAGTTAAAATAGCTACTAAAAGGAAAATTCGACGAGATTTTTATCTCGATATTGACATATAACAGTCTGCAGCAAGTCTAACAGGGACTCTTTTGTCTTCGTAAATAAGACAAAATAACCAAAATGTGAGTCAAAATAAAGAAACTGCAAATACTTAAAACATCGGATTATTTATTTCATTTTAGATGTGTCATAACTAAGTGTTTTTAAACAATCACAATCGTAATATGTTCAAGACATTTAAATTTGTTTTTCTAATAATAAATTTCCTCCCATGTCATTTCCGAAAAGCTATTACAAATAGAAGTCGCGGGCTTTTGCCCGGCGACTAATAAATGTTTAAATCATGTCTTAACATGTGTTTTATGTCAGAATTACGTTGCCTTCTTTCAGACCATCAAAACGAACTACCTCTTAAATATAACACTGAAACATAAATCTAAGTTGTATTGGATTATATATGTTTTATGAAGATGCTGAACTCCAGATGGAGATATAAATTTTGAAATGTTGAAACTTCTGCAAATATTGCTAATACTTACAAAGTAATAAGTAATAAATAGTTTAAAACTATTTTGGCAGTAAACTTTGAAAAACAGTCAATTGAAAATCGTGAAAATGTACAAAATTTGCATAAACGATAAATATAATTTTATCCCGGAATTATGATTCTAATATTGTACGCATCTATAACAAACTACTTTTGAAGAATTGAAACCAAAGAATAAATTTATAATCATGAGCAGTTTCTCCTTTAGCCAAAACATGTTCCATTCTATACAACATTTAAACGTTCATTCATAGCTTGGACATTACTACGGGAAAGCGTGAAGTGATAGGTGGAATAACTTGTTATTTGAAGAATTGCGATACCGATATAAGGAAACATACCTTTTGTGTTAACGATAATTTAACTTATCAAAGGAAATAAATCTTAACCTTTTTCCTTATACGACAATTCTGCAGCAGACGACTTTGAACATAATTTGTCGAAAATTGGAAAATCTCTTTAACTGAATGGATAACCTATGACTAAAAGTGGGAAACATTGTGACAAAAGGAGAATTGAGCAATTTCTTCTTTTGTCACTATGTTTTAAAAAAAGCCGTCTGCTGCAGAGTCGTCAGAAAGCGTCTATATGGGGGAAAGGGTTAAAATGAAAATACAAGCACAATATGTATCCCCCAGTAAGTAAATAGAATCAGAAAAAAAAGGAAAGATAAGAAGCGAATAAATTGATATCAATTGATAAAATACACATACCATGTCGCCAACGTTTAGCATTCACCTCCAGTAAAAAGCAACATACTATCAGACATAAAGGCAGGAAAGTTGCAATTAACTTCATCTTCAAATTTTCTGTCCAAATGCTTAGGACTTTGGTTCACGAACTGTATTAAGTTTTATAGTAATAGTACTAAAGAACGACAGAGGCCTTTATGTTATATACTGAAACTGGACAGGCTGAAGTCGATGGTCTCGGTCATCGGTTCTCTGACATTTTAAATAAACAAACCACACGCAAATAAGAGACGCCCCGCGAGAAAACCAACAGTATGGCCTCTGCGTAATGTATCGATCCAGATCAACCCGCGCAGACTGATCCGGGCCGACACATTCCGTCTCAGGAGGATAGCGGTATAGAGTAATGATTCCTGAAACAGAAAATCTATAGTAAGCGGAAATAACTGTCTATCCGAGTAAGCCTGCGCGGCATGCTAAGGCTGATCCGGATCGATACTTTACGCTTTGTCCACAATGTTGGTTTTCTCGAGGGACGGCTTGTATGTAAAGACGAGACGCGTCCGACAATCTGGGGTCTTGTTGCGTCCTCGTAGTCTAGTCGAGACACTGATGAGCTTGTGTAAACGCACAGTCACACCTGAGTCTTCGCTGCTCGATTGCATGCAGTATAGACCAATTTGTTACTTCTGACAAATTAGTAGAATTGTACTTAGACCCATTGGCCATACTACAAGATCCCTTTTGGTGTTCCCCTTACAGAGAAGCATTAGGATCCACGAACTCGCCATGTAATAGTTTTTATTTCGAAAAACCGTAGATCTTACTGCTTATGATTAAAAAGTTTTATAGCGCGAGATTTTTTCACAAATATCAAAATGGCCAGCTGTTTATTACTATAGAAAAGCCTTAATAACTTATAAATTGTTAGAACATATCATTATGAGCAATTTCTAACTTCGTCTGGTACATATGTTTCAGCGTGCGTCTGTGTGGAAGTAAGTGCTAGTCCAAAAGATGTCTTAAGGGTTTTGAACTTTTGATGATAGTGTTTTATATCCGTCCTAATTCGTTTAAGTCAAGTGCTTGAAGTTGGGAACTTCATGTATATTGTTCTTCCTGCGCATTAGATTGTCACATACGTGTCCCTCCTGCGCATTATACATGCGTGGGTTGTGTGTGTGTGTGTGTGTGTGTGTGTGTGTGTGTGTGTGTGTGTGTGTGTGTGTGTGTGTGCGTGTGTATGGCCTACGTTGTGAGGACTGAACATTGGATACATATCAACGGTCAGAGGACTTTTTACATTCTGAGGACTTACACTCAGGTCCTCGGAAAGTTTTCTTGATATAAATCACCATTATGGGGACTACGTTCTAAACATTAAGAAACATGGTTGTCCTCGTAATGTTTGTGCGATGTGATTTGTGTATTTCTGTCAAACACAATTTACTCCGTGTGTGTATGTTTGTTCAATCAAAATTCGTCATAAAGATTTCCATTGACCAATCAAATATATATATATATACCGGTGTCAACATAAAGTACTTCAATTTCTCATAATATCAAATGAGTAAGAACAGCGTTTCCATGTCCTCCTAAAGATGCTATACATAGACAAAAAAGACACTGTCCTCGCACAGATGGTATACTCTGAAAGTCCTCAGACTGTAGGGCAGTATAGACCAAATGTCATAAAGGAGTTTTAAAGAAACGGTTGGGATGACATAGATTCTACCTGTGAGGCTCATAATAAGGCCTACAGAGGAGCAATCTGTGAAATTTCTGAAAACCTTAACGCTTTCCTTCTTGTTGGTCCTCTAAGTGCAGAACTCTGTCAACGTCCTCAGAACTACATCAATACACGTATGTGTGTGTGTGTGTGTGTGTGTGTGTGTGTGTGTGTGTGTGTGTGTGTGTGTGTGTGTGTGTGTGTGTGTGTGTGTGTGTGTGTGTGTGTGTGTGTGTGTGTGTGTGTGTGTGTCTCTCTCTCTCTCTCTCTCTCGCTCTCTCTATCTCTATCTCTCTCTCTCTCTCTCTCTCTCTCTCTCTCTCTCTCTCTATCTCTCTCTCTCTTCTCCCTCTCCTCTCTGTCTCTCTCTGTCTCTTCTCTGTCTCTTCTCTCTGTCTCTCTCTCTGTCTCTCTCTCTCTCTCTCTCTCTCTCTCTCTCTCACTCTCTCTCTCTATCTCCTCTCTTTCTCTCTCTCTCTCTTCTCTGTCTCTCTCTCTATATATCTCTCTCTCTCTCTGTCTCTGTGTGTGTCTCTCTCTGTCTCTCTCTCTATCTCTGTCTCTGTCTCTCTATCTCTCTCTCTATCTATCTGTGTGTTGTTCTCTCTTTTCTCTCTCTCTATATATGTCTATGTATCTGTCTCTGTCTCTCTGTCTCTATGTTTCTCTGTATGTCTGTCTATGTCTGTCTGTCTGTATGTGTGTGTCTCTCTCTCTCCCTCTCTCTCTCTCTCTCTCTCTCTCTCTCTCTCTCTCTCTCTCTATTATATATATATATACATTTATGTGTGTGTGTGTGTGTGTGTGTGTCTCTGTCTGTCTGTCTGTCTCCCCCCCCCCTCTCTCTCTCTCTCTCTCTCTCTCTCTCTCTCTCTCTCTCTCTCTCTCCACCCTCTTTCTCTCTCTCCCTTCCTCCTTCCCTTCCGTCCTCCATCTCTCTCGCTGTCAAGTAGTTGTAGAAAATTATGTTTATTTGTATTGTTTGTATTATAAAATGAAATCTTCTGTATAGGAGGAAATAAAGATGGATGATGATTAGTCCAACTTATGGCCTGTTTCACAGTTCCTCGTTGTACATAACTTACCAATGTGGCAACGTCTGTTCTTATAGTCTGATCTTTAGTTGGTATGGTTGGGACGAACTGTAAGCCAATCAAATTTAACGTTACATATTCCGATTTGCAGTGTTTAAAAAATCGAATGAAGTATCATACTCCTTTGTAGAAAGCCGTTCCTTACACCCTAATGATTTATGTATGAAGTCGTTAAAGATCGGGTTTTCCAAAGTAAATGATCGACCACGAACAAAACCGATCGCTCACGACTTAGCAAGTAATTATCCGAGACTCGTACTTAATAAATGCCGACGTCATACGGAATGTGCCGTGAACTCGTGTCTCAAAGGTGGGACATTTTCTTAATCCGTTCCCTCATATAGACGCTTTCTGGTGCCTCTGCAGCAGACGGTTTTTTGAAAACAAAGTGACAAAAGAATAAATTTCTCAAAACGAGATATTTCTCCTTTTTTCCACAATGTGTTCCACTGTTAGTTATTCATTCAAATATAGAGATTTTTCTTATTTTATGACAAAATATGTTCAAAGGCGTCTGCTGCAGAATTGTCGTATGAGGGAAAGGGTTAACACCTGACCTGATATATAGATAAAATCCAGTAAGAGTTTTATTCTATTCATTTATTGCTTATGTTCTTATATAAACAAGCTTGTTCGGGTCAAATATGCCTAATTTTGCCATGAGCATTGTAAAATAGTTGTTATTGGTTGAAAGATTATTGGAGTGTGAATAAGTAAATTGTGATAATAAATAGAGAAGCTCGCCATGTGTACGTTTTATGACAGATAAACGTATATGAGCCGTTTCACGAGAAAACCAACATTATGAACACTGCGTAATGTATCGACCCAGATCAGCCTGCGCTGTCGTCGCAGGCTAATCCTGGTCGACACATTCCGTCTCAGGGGGATAGAGGTATATATTACTTATTCGTGAAACAGAAAATCCACAGGAGGCGAAAAGTGTCCGTCCGGGTTAGCCTGCGCGGCATGCTTAGGCTGCTCCAGGTCGATACTTTATGCAGAGTCTACAACAATGTTGGTTTTCTCGCGGAACGGCTCATATGAGCAGCGTCAGACTATTCAGTGTCTTATTACATCTCCGTTACTTAATCACATATAGACCAGTAGGGCTACAACTTCACGTGTTTGTCAGGAGTTACAACTCCGTTACTTAATCACATATAGACCAGTAGGGCTAAAACTTCACGTGTGTGTCAGGAGTTACATCTCCGTTACTTAATCACATATAGACCAGTAGGGCTACAACTTCACGTGTGTGTCAGGAGTTATATCTCCTTTACTTAATCACATATAGACCAGTAGGGCTACAACTTCACGTGTTTGTCAGGAGTTATATCTCCGTTACTTAATCACATATAGACCAGTAGGGCTAAAACTTCACGTGTGTGTCAGGAGTTACATCTCCGTTACTTAATCACATATAGACCAGTAGGGCTACAACTTCACGTGTGTGTCAGGAGTTATATCTCCGTTACTTAATCACATATAGACAAGTAGGGCTAAAACTTCACGTGTTTGTCAGGAGTTACATCTCCGTTACTTAATCACATATATACCAGTAGGGCTAAGACTTCACGTGTGTGTCAGGAGTTACATCTCCGTTACTTAATCACATATAGACCAGTAGGGCTACAACTTCACGTGTGTGTCAGGAGTTATATCTCCGTTACTTAATCACATATAGACCAGTAGGGCTACAACTTCACGTGTTTGTCAGGAGTTATATCTCCGTTACTTAATCACATATAGACCAGTAGGGCTAAAACTTCACGTGTTTGTCAGGAGTTATATCTCCGTTACTTAATCACATGTAGACCAGTAGGGCTACAACTTCACGTGTTTGTCAGGAGTTATATCTCCGTTACTTAATCACATATAGACCAGTAGGGCTACAACTTCACATGTTTGTCAGGAGTTATATCTCCGTTACTTAATCACATATAGACCAGTAGGGCTACGACTTCACGTGTTTGTCAGGAGTTATATCTCCGTTACTTAATCACATATAGACCAGTAGGGCTACAACTTCACGTGTTTGTCAGGAGTTACATCTCCGCTACTTAATCTCATATAGACCAGTAGGGCTACAACTTTACGTGTTCGTCAGGAGTTACATCTCCGTTACTTAATCACATGTAGACCAGTAGGGCTACAACTTCACGTGTTCGTCAGGAGTTACATCTCCGTTACTTAATCACATGTAGACCAGTAGGGCTACAACTTCACTTGTTTATCAGGAGTTACATTTCGGGGGAATATTCTACGTGTAGGCGGACAGCGAAGAATCAGTTGAGAATGTGTGTATACAAATGCTCACCTGAATGTTCACATTTCTTAGAGGACCAAGATCCTCCAGAGACACACGCGGTTCACATTCCATGCGTGGTGTTGGTGTTGCCATATCCAGTCTCACGAAGCCTTCAATATGTTTTTTTAAAAATGACTGTTTATGACCAGATACGTTCCTGATTAGAATGCGCAGATCTGTGGGCTAATCCGGATTTGCTTTGAACGCAAGGTCCTGATGTTCGGGTTTTCCAAAGGCACGGCGAAATATGTATTAGAGTTTATAGGTGTTGTTATTACAAGTTTTGTAATTATGTTGTTTAAGCATTATGCTCAATTTAATTAAGTGTATGTCAATGAAAGTTGAGCAGTATCTCGGAGGACCTTATACTGGAATAACACTATGTGATACCCTTGACGTCGTCTGCGTGGTCCTCACAAAACTTTAACATTACCTCATAACTCAAAAACAGTTACACATATTCAAATAAACCTTGATACACATGTTCCTAGTAACAATACGAATGTCTATTCCAAGTCACATAACTCTGCCCTTTATAATTATTATGTTATGCCCCTTTTAACCTTGTCCTTAACTCAAAAGCCGTTCATTATTATCAAATGAAACTTAGTACACATGTTCCTATGAACAATACGCATGTCTATACAAAGTCACATAACTCTTGCTTTAATAATTAATCATGCATGCACCTTATTGGACTTAGAAATTCATACAAAAGTTTAACCTTTCCCATAGCTCAAAAAAACGTTCAACATTTTCAAATGAACTTAGTACACGTGTTCCTATGAACAATACGCATGTCTGTACTAATTCACATAACTCTGGCTTTAATACTTATTTAGTAATGCCCCATTTCCGACAACAGACGAACGTTAGCGTTCGCTCCGCGGCGCTCTTGTTCCATTCTAGGATATACGCAGTTATGTCACATCCAGGGTCTGTTTTGTATTTTACAAATAAAATTTAGAGGGAAAATCTTTCGAAATATGTACCTATTATGTTTTTCAATTTCGATCGTGGATCAATCAAGCTTTCAGTTATAGATCAATTACGAAACCCGACCAATAATCGAATGTCCGACCTCCGACTGTTAAAACGGCATGCACCTGTAGCTTTCCCCTGATTGACCGGGTTAACCCATTCCCACATACAACGGATCTGCTATATTCCAGTTCCAAAGTGTCTAGTTCTATAAATTTCTATAAATGAAAGTCAATATGGAAATGACACGCAAGCCCAAGAAATATCCCGATCTTTAACGACTTCATTACTGAAAACACCGAGTTCAATACGAAAAGTGAGTTGAACCGATTTACTTTCACTGATATAACAGAAACATGAAGATTGACTCCAGTTTCCCGACATGAAACCCAAATCGCCCTATCTAATGTGGTCAAAGGGAAGTAAATCGAATCGGCTTGTCGGGCAGACAATTTTGTCCAGGGGGGATTTCAGATGAATTCATAAAAAGTGGTCTCCCATTTGACAATAATGATTTTATTGAAAGTTGAAAGTGTTTTTATTGACAGTTTAGGAGCCATTTTAGAACAACATGTATTTTTCCGAAATTGAAAGTAAAATTCACTACGGTAAAAGGGTGACCTTTGATTTGACGTCATAGGTTAAAAAAAAAAAAAGTAGGATAGCATGTGAGTTTTTTTGTGCTTTTGTGGTAGTTTTGATACTGAACTTTGATTGAAAATAGGTTTCCGGGTTTGTGTTGGGAAAGAGCCATAGCCCAAAACGCTACAATGGTCGCATATGGAAAATGAATCGCTTCCATCTGACCATGTACTCTATTAGTCCAAAAGGTGTGTTTGTTTTACTACGCTTTCAAAATCCAAAAAGTATTTCAAAGAACCTTTTTAAACGGTGAGAGGTAATGCTGTTTTTTTTTTCTCGTCGTACCGCCTCCTTCGGCCTAGTTTTAACCCAATGAATTATTGCCATAGCAATGAATGAGCTGTTTGAGTTTCTTTTTGCAAGACAAATAAATATTATGTATCGATTGATGATTATTGATTTAAAGAGGCAACCAGTGGGGCGTTTTTTATTTTCTTAATACATAATGTATACATTTGGTTTAAGTATCTCAAAGTCTAAAACTCATTTTTATTTTCCAACTATGCTTACGGATCTCAACACGCTTAAATCTGTTTCAAATTGTTTAATTCCAAAGTGCAGCGTATCCTCACGTATACATATTAAAAAGGGAGGTAATATAGTAATATCATTTGATTTGAAGTCCCCTGTGCATATTTCGGATTTAATTCAAATGCGGGCTATTCACCTGCAATTCATTCATTGAACTGTTTATTCTTGTTTTAAATAAAACACTTACGCCAAAGACTGTTACGTTGTTAACAGTCTGTTTCTTTCTTATCATATCGAAAACACACCGTCAACTCGCCAAAGAAAAAAATAATACCCTCGCTATCTATCTAATAGCGTTGGCAAGAATATATTAAAACTTAAGTAATTGAACGGTGACGATTCATTTTTCTTCAAATCACATGATTGCCCCGCCAGAACATCGACATCGAGATAAATTATGCATACAAATAAACTAAACAATGTATTCAGTCGTCTTGAAAGATTCCACCGATTGTAAACCTCATTTGACATCTGTATCATCATTATAAAACACATAGTATTCACAAACTATGAGCCGTCCCGCGAGAAAACCAACATTATGGCCTCTGCGTAATATATCGACCTAGATCAGCCTGCGCAGTCCGCGCAGACTGATCCGGGCCGACATATTCCGTCTCAGGGGGATTGAGATATAGAGTAATGATTCCTGAAACAGAAAATCCACAGGAGGCGAAAAGTGTCTACCCGGGTAAGCCTTCGCAGCATGCTCAGGCTGATCCGGGTCGTTACTTTACGCAGCGTCCACAATGTTGGATTTATCGCGGGACGGCTTATATAGATTAAATTAACCATTCACACCTTTTCCCTTTCCCACTTGTAGACGCATTCAAACGCATCGACAGCAGACGACTTTTGAAAACATTTTGGCAAAAATATTAATTACACTAAATGAGCATGTTCTGCTTCTGCCAGACTGTTTTCAACTATATTCAATTATTATGCTTTCATTAACAAAGATTGCTCTATGATGCCTACATCTCTTTAGAGTAGTCTGCTGCAGGTTTGTTGTATGCGGGAAAGGGGTTAAATAACCATGCTTATCAAAACCTCGACACGAACAAATGTCTTTGGAACTAATAGCTGTTGTTAAAACAAGTCTCACACGAGATTGGGACGAACGGGTACGTACATCAGTTGCGTCTTAGTTAGGTTCGGAAGACTTTGATTTTAGAGTAGTTAGCGTCTCGGATTTGAAACCCGGCGTCCTAAGTTCGATCCCCGGTCGCGGCACAACGGTCATGGTGGAGTGCCCTTGGGCAATGCACATTTTCTAGCAGAGTACTGGTTTGTTTACCCAGGGATCATGAATAAATGAACTGTCCCCGTGATATAACAGAAATAATGTTGAAAGCGGCGTAATACCCAAATAAAACAAACAAAAATGTTATTATTGAAAACATCGAACATTGCAAAACGAGATATTGCTCATAATGAGTAATTTCTTCGTTTCCAAAAAAAGTTTTCAAAAGTCGCTTGATGTAGATCTTTGTTGTTGTGGCTGTATTTGGAGAAAGGAGCCGTCCCGCGAGAAAAGCAACATTATGGCCTCTGCTTAATGTATCGACCCAGATCAGCCAGCGCTGTCCACGCAGACTGATCCGGGCCGACACATTCCGTCTCAGGGGGATATAGGTATAGAGTAATGATTCCTGAAACAGAAAATCCACATAAGGCGAAAAGTGTCTACAAGGGTAAGTCTGCGCGGCATGCTAAGGCTGATCCGGGTCGATACTTTACGCAGAGTCCACAATGTTGGTTTTATCGCGGGACGGCTTATATATATTAAATCCACCATTCACACCTTTTCCCTTTCCTACTTGTAGTCAGATGCATCTACAGCAGACGACTTTTGAAAACATTGTGGCAAAAAGATTAATTACTCTTAATGAGCATGTTCTGCTTTTGCCAGAATGTTTTCAGCTATATTCATCTATTATGCTTTCATTCACAGAGAGTGTTCGTATTTTGCCTACATCTCTTTAGAGTCGTGTGCTGCAGATTTGTTGTATGCAAGTGCCCTTTCGTCGTTGGAACAATTAGCTGTTGGTAAAAAAAGTATCACACGAGATCGGGACGAACGGATACGCAGGGCAGTTGCGTCTTAGTTAGGTTCGGAAGACTTTGATTTTAGAGTTACAAGAGTGTTATTATTGAAAACATTAAACAGTCTCATTCATTTGGCTGTCACCTACCTGTGAAGACCTCCTGAACGCAACCTGACAATAGAAAAAAACATTTTAAAGCTAGAAGAATGAAGAGAAGATGCCACCAAGAAAGAAGCGTGCTGTGGTGGTCAAGGTACCGGTTTGTGCGCCTTATAAGAAAAAGGTGAGGCATGAGCTAGAGGAGTCCTCTGAAAGTCGCCCATCCTCTCCTGATGAGGCCTCTAATGTCGAAGATGTCTCTAGTCCCTCGATAACCACCACTTCGAAGAAGCTAAGTCAATCTGCATCAGCATTTCAATCTGCAGCCGTCATCAATATGGACGTGGAGGTGGCAGATGTACCAGCCATTTCTGCTACGAGCAGAAAGCGGGCCAAAATAAAGGCGTTGCTTTTAACAGATGAGCAGGAGGTAAACATGGGGGAATGATTAAGGTCGCATCCAGAGCTGTTCAACAGAAGTCTCAAAGCTTACGAACTCTCTGCCAAAACAAAGCAAGCAATGTGAGAGCTGAGTGTAGAGTCTTCAGCCCTGTTACAGGACGATCCGTGTCCAACACGACATGCCGGACTGCCCAACACGGTGCAACTACGGACGTTTCCGCAGCTATAACATTCGCTACACGGACCGTCCCGGAATGGCCCGGATTGAAATATCCTCCCGGACGGTCCCGGATGACCATTGCAATTTTAAACAGTTTAAAATTGCCAGGGTGGTGTCCCGGACCATGACGGACTGTCCCGGATAAGGCCGGACCCAACACTGACCGCAGATCGGCCAACTTTCAGTCCGGGATGCTCCGGGCCAGTCAGGGACGTTGGTGGCACTGAGGCTTTAGTTATGTTCGGAAGACTTTGATTTAGGACTAACAAGAATGTTGTTATTGAAAACATTGAACATAGCAGAACGAGACATTGCTCATTATGAGTAATTTCCTCTTTTGCAGAAAATGTTTTCAAAAGTCGTTTGATGTTTATCTGTCTTCAACTAATATCTGTTGGTAAAACAATCTCGCACGAGATCGGGACGAACGGGTACGTACAGCAGTTGCAGTTAGGTTCGGAAGATTTTGATTTTCGAGTTACAAGAATGTTATTATTGAAAACATTGAACATAGCAAACGAGACATTGCTAAATGGTGTAATGAACACGAAGTAATACATACTGTTTAATTTGGTTTTCAAAAAGGTATAAAAGCACCGAAGAATGTATTTTCATGTTAAATGCAAAACTCACAAAAACGCTTAGTTTTAGAAAGAAATTGTATTGTGCCTTTATTGATTTCTTTAATGTTGTCTTCATCAGTTAAAACATAATAAACACTATAAGAAGATATGTCCGTAAAGAATTTAAGTTGAGAGGGTAAACATAAAACAAATTAAACAGTTATAGCTTCATTGTATGAGTAATATTAACCCTTTCCCTCATACGACAATTCTGCAGCAGAAGACTTTGAACATATTCTGTCAACAAATAGAAAATCACTATAATTGAATGGATAACCTATGACTAAAAGTGGAAAACATTGTGTCAAAAGGGCACTCTGATCCATATTGACATATTGGGTAAACATTCGTCTGCAATAAAAGTATATATTTAACTATTCGTCACACTTTAAATACTTATTTAATTTCATTTGTCTTCTATATTTCATTATAACTTGTATAAAGTTTGATATTGGTAGTCTTTTGTGAAAATCATTCACGGCGATACAGATTCTACCTATATGCGAGTGCAGTGGACCGAATGATGTATTCCCGAGTCAATTGATTTTACAAAAGTCGAAACGAAATTTAATATAAGCAATTGGCTAATAAATAGTTAACTAAATGGAATTCGGTAGATCAGTTGTGTAAAGGTTGTGTAAAGGTTCTGATTTGGAATCCATTTGATAGCATCCCAAACTTTTGGGGTTTTCATATAATTTCGGGACAACAATTAAAGGTATTAGTTACAAATTCAGGAAAATCTACCCTGTTAACATATTTACTACATACACGTGCTAGAAGATTCTGTCAAAATGGGAAGATTTTAACAAGACGGTGAAGATGTATTGACTGATCTGAACCTACAATGTAACGAAATCCTAACTTAGAATAAAGTTACCACATCATTGGAAAGCAGTCACATGAGATGCCTTGCCTTAATTGGGGATGTTCCTAGAACTAATTAGTTGTAGCACGTGCCATTTAGCAGCATTGTGAATCGGTCTGATCCTCCAGGATGTTAGAAAACACCCAATTGCTTGTTTTATTTTATTTTCCTGTGTAAATATCCATCCTAACAAATTGTAGGCTGTTTCAAGATGTCCAAGGTTTTCAAATCTTGTCATGATGTGAATTAAGTTGTCGATAGCATCTTGTTTATAGACGGGCTTGTTTGTTTTTGAATAGAGAACATACTGAAGGAAGTACAGGTAAACCTTAGAATCCACAACAATCCAATCAAACCACGCATCGTGCATTTCATTCCTAGATCCAGCTGGTGTATTGACCGAACGATACATCTCGTAGTGCAATGCTAGAGGGATAAGGTTTGCTTGGTGAGGTAGAAATGTTAAACATCCAGTGGTACAGGTTCTCGTGTACTCTTTCTGTTGAATACATTGTGACCTAAGTATCTGTAAATGTTCATTCATTCCTTCATTAACATGAGTTAGTAGACGTTGATTGCAGCCACACATTGAAATAACATGTGACGTTAAAGACGTTTCACATTTAAGAAGAATCCTCTCACAAATATCATGCCTTTCACTCTGTAGACAATAGGATGCAATTATTAAATATGAGGAAATAACGTCACAATCTTTACTTTCTTCTATGTAATACTCAAACTTGCTTAACAACATTCTTAGTCGATCCGCGTTTTTGGTTGTCAACATGATGCTGGCGATACATTGTGCTATATGGAGGCGTAAGTATGGAATAAAGTAGCTTATTGCTAATTGTGTCTCTTCCTCCGTATGATCTTCTACACAATCGGTATTTATGAAATAGGTTTCAATTGAGTGTAATTCTAAAACAGCCTTATCAGCTGATCTACTTATTTTACACAACCTAAGATATTGATTCGTGCAATGTTTTAACATATTAATACAATTGTAGTACAGCGTCAGTTTTATTATTCTTCTTTGAACTCTCATGATACTTGGTCCCCGCCCAAACAATATAACGTACAACACCTCCCCGATGTTATCACATGTCAATGACCATAGAAAGCTACACCAGTGTTCTAGCATGTCCTCTAAGACATTTTGTACGAGTCTAAGAGTGCTGTACCCAAGCCTATCAAACATGTTCTCATCCGGAACAAAATAATTCGGGCAGCGATTCTCTTTTACCCAGTGCAATAATAATTTAATACAAAAACGTATACATTCTAAAAAGTGTCCACGTCTCCAGAATACACAGGGAGTTTTTTCAATTGCATATAATACACATATTTTGCAGTGATAAGAAGAAATAGATTTAGGGGCAAGTTTATGTATAATATCTTTCTTTATCATCTTAAGAAAAACGTAACATTTGTGCTGTGTAGAGTTAAGACTAGCCATGAGTTCACGTTCCTGTAGTGAAAATGAAATTCTCCATTCAATCGAACCGTTTTGACTTGATGGATGATTTATTCCCACGAAGAAACATCCGGATTCTTTCAATAGTTTTATTTGTGCTTCATTTAACCGATCGCAACTGACTACCCTTCTTAACCAGGATTTAACACTGCTAGGGATGTACTGACATCCTACTGCGTTAACTTTATCGTGATCTTTTATTCCATATGAATCTGAAAATGTCACAGCAGGACCATTTTGCTCTCGGAAATATTTATTTCTAAGTTTAAAGCTTTCTAAACATATCCTGCCGTAGTAGTCAGGTCTTAACCGATGTGCTGCCAGGATTGAAGGGTCAATGTTTTGAATTAAAGTAATTGGAAATGTATCTATGACCAGTTGTAGTTTATAATATCCAGGTTTTGTGGTCTCATCTGTTACCATGAGTAATGATTTTCCGTGTAGTGGTGAATGAGAGATACTGTCTACAACAGTCGAATTGAAGCAGAATAGCATGTCTCTATCGGAGTTCAGCCCTGGTGTTGTTGTACCCTCACAGTCACTCCCGAACACATACATTTTTATTGGTTTGTCACGCGAAAAGCCGCTTAATTGGGTTATCAATATTTCTTCTGATATTGCAAGTCGTCTATGATTGTCCCTATTCTCTTCAGAAACGCCAATCCAATCTAAAATTTCATAAAGACGGAGTGACAAATTGCGATACTGTGCAGCCATCTTTTAGAACTGGAAACAGAAAAGACCTATACTGTATCTTACTTGAAAATATAAAATGTCAAGTTTCCTGAAATAGAAGGATGAGTTAATCAACTGTACCATATAAATGAGTATGCTACTTATCATACCAGAGGTACAATAAAGAACATTTTAATACAAGAAATTCGGTCATAAATTGTTTACCTTTCTCAATGTATTGAGCTTATATAAATATCTGTTCTGTTTTATTCTTAAAAATGAAATAATGAATAAGAGCTGCGACAAGCAAACATGGGGTATGAAGAAATATGCATGCAGTGAAGCATGTACACATGCACTGTCTGGACAGAGCATCATATTTCTGCTTACATGTAATTTCTTTCACAATGTGTAATCATCCACTTGATATATACAAACAACACCATATATCTAGGTTTCATACTTAATCCTATTGGCAGGCAGACAGATGGACGTATAGTGGGTTAACCTTTTGTCCAGTCTGAAGAAAATACTAAAATACTTTAAAATCATCTTGAAGTCTGTAAATATTAATGGCTGCTTCTAATACGAGCCCAGGCAGCGTGAAGATTTGCTATTTGCATATAGAGGTTCGTTATCATCCATATAACGATCATAGGGTAATAATCAATGTAAAGGGATACAGTCATGAACAGAGCACCATATAACGATCATCGGGGAAGAATCAATGTAAAGGGATACAGTCATGAACAGAGCACCATATAACGATCATAAGGTAAGAATCAATGTAAAGGGATACAGTCATGAACAGAGCACCATATAACAATCATAGTGGAAGAATCAATATAAAGGGATACAGTCATGAACAGAGCACCATATAACGATCATAAGGTAAGAATCAATGTAAAGGGATACAGTCATGAACAGAGCACCATATAACGATCATAAGGTAAGAATCAATGTAAAGGGATACACTCATGATCAGAGCACCATATAACGATCATAAGGTAAGAATCAATGTAAAGGGATACAGTCATGAACAGAGCACCATATAACGATCATAAGGTAAGCATCAATGTAAAGGGATACACTCATGATCAGAGCACCATATAACGATCATAAGGTAAGAATCAATGTAAAGGGATACACTCATGATCAGAGCACCATATAACGATCATAAGGTAAGCATCAATGTAAAGGGATACACTCATGATCAGAGCACCATATAACGATCATAAGGTAAGAATCAATGTAAAGGGATACAGTCATGAACAGAGCACCATATAACGATCATAAGGTAAGAATCAATGTAAAGGGATACACTCATGATCAGAGCACCATATAAGGGAGAATAAACAGATATTGCTTTGACGATATCTTTGTTAGCACTCATTTAAACAAATATTGTGGGTACTCAAAAATGATTCTTTTCAGTACCCACAACATAGGTTTTGGAGGTCAAATATGAATTTTAGAACATGCAAAACGCTCCTAATCTATAACTCTGGTCATGATCAAACGTTTATATATGGTTGTTTCACATACATTAATAATCAACCACGGCTGTAGTGTATTGGTCAGCATTGAAACCATTTGGTCAGAGTTTGAATCCAAGTAACTATAGGGAAGACTCTCAAGTACTACCGTAAAACAACGTGATCATGTGACCCATCGTTGTAATGCACCAGAAGCATTAACTAAACACAAGTCGCTATGATATGAGCCGTGCTCAAGGATTGATTGTTTGAGGTTTAACACCGTTTTCAAAAAGTAATTCAGTCAAAGCACGGCTACCAGTTCACCTGCGCATGTGTTTCATGGCCTCCTCACATCAGTACTCCACAAACCATTTTTTCCAAGCAACTGGAAGACGAATTACGCTTGTCACAGTGATTTTTATTTAACGTCGAAAAGAACGTTGACCGAGCTGGGGTTCGAACTCACACCAGTACTCCACACACCATTTTTTCCAAGCAACTGGCTGCTTTTCCACATAGACTGTCAGCCTATTAGTGGAAGACGAATAACGCTTGTCACAGTGATTTTTGTTAAACGTCGGAAAGAATGTTGGCCGAGCTGGGCTTCCGAACTCACAACGCCCATGGATTGACAGCTCTAGTTGCTATCGACTGTGCTACCGGGGCTCGGCCTGTGCTTCAGGAACATCAGCATTTATGTTTTAATAACAACTGAAATACCTGCATGTGCCTCCATGCTAAGGAACCAAATGAATACTGTCTTACAGATGTTCCTTTCAACCGTCTATGACTAATTGAGCAGGGCAAAAATAGATCAGACTGCGTGGATGCTCTGCCTGTTTTTGATCTACACTGCCGAGTGCCACTTATATAACATGTGTTCGCTTATATAAACCCTTTTCCACATACACCAAATTTGCAGCAGACGACTTTGAACACAATGGCAAAACTAAAATGATATCTAAAACTGAATGTTTAAACTTTGAATAGAGTTCAAAACATTTGGCAAAAGGAGTAATTGTTCATTATGATCAATTTCTCAATTTGTGCACACTGTTTTCAAATACCGTCTGCTACAAACGTTATTTTCCTGGCTTTCTTTCACCAGTACTCCACATAGCATTATTCCCAGGCAACTGGCTACCTTCCAACATAAAGCTTTACGCCTGTTGGTGGGAGCCGATTGACACTATTCACAGCGACTTTCCTCAATCATCGGAAAGAATAAATGGCCGAGCCGGGGTTCGAACTCACGACCCCTTAACTGATAGCCCTCGCCATTACCGACTATGCTTGTATGGCTCGAACCGCAATGCTTACAATTTTCCACAATCAATACGTTTTCAAGCTTAATTTACATTAGGATTAACATTAAAACCCACATAACACGATAACACTTACTGATGACAAACACACATATACACAAACATTCGAACGCATGCATGCACATATACATTGCGAAATCTATCACACCCGATCACTTCATCATTCTAGCGATGTTTCGTTTTCGTTATGTACTACATTGATAATACAGTGAGGATATTATGATCCGTGTTTTTGAGAATACAACGTTGAACCGTGATCATGGTTAATTTCGAGTGCGTCCGATTTTTTCATATTTTACTTCAGGTATTCGTGAATGCTTTCTTCAAAAACCGTGACATAAGTGATGTCGTTGAATTCCATCAGAGTCATAAAATAAAGAAAAGTATAATGATAAGATCGTTACACCTTCTACTCCGGCTGTATTAATCATCCGGAACAGCCGGAACGCCGGCAACTCCGACTCTCTGGCTACTCCGGCTGTATTAACCAGCCGGAACAGCTGCAATTCCGTCTACACCGACTGTATTAACCAGCCGAAACAACCGGAACGTCAGCTACGTCGGCTATATTAACCAGCCGAAACAAGCGGAACTCCGCCTAGTCAGACTGTATTAACCAGCCGAAACAAGCGGAACTCCGCCTAGTCAGACTGTATTAACCAGCCGAAACAAGCGGAACTCCGCCTAGTCAGACTGTATTAACCAGCCGAAACAAGCGGAACTCCGCCTAGTCAGACTGTATTAACCAGCCGGAACAAGCGGAACTCCGCCCAGTCAGACTGTATTAACCAGCCGAAACAAGCGGAACTCCGCCTAGTCAGACTGTATTAACCTGCCGAAACAAGCGGAACTCCGCCTAGTCAGACTGTATTAACCAGCCGAAACAAGCGGAACTCCGCCTAGTCAGACTGTATTAACCAGCCGAAACAAGCGGAACTCCGCCTAGTCAGACTGTATTAACCAGCCGAAACAAGCGGAACTCCGCCTAGTCAGACTGTATTAACCAGCCGAAACAAGCGGAACTCCGCCTAGTCAGACTGTATTAACCAGCCGAAACAAGCGGAACTCCGCCTAGTCAGACTGTATTAACCAGCCGAAACAAGCGGAACTCCGCCTAGTCAGACTGTATTAACCAGCCGGAACAGGCGGAACTCCGCCTAGTCAGACTGTATTAACCAGCCGAAACAAGCGGAACTCCGCCTAGTCAGACTGTATTAACCAGCCGGAACAGGCGGAACTCCGCCTAGTCAGACTGTATATACCAGCCGGAACAGGCGGAACTCCGCCTAGTCAGACTGTATTAACCAGCCGAAACAAGCGGAACTCCGCCTAGTCAGACTGTATTAACCAGCCGAAACAAGCGGAACTCCGCCTAGTCAGACTGTATTAACCAGCCGAAACAAGCGGAACTCCGCCTAGTCAGACTGTATTAACCAGCCGAAACAAGCGGAACTCCGCCTAGTCAGACTGTATTAACCAGCCGAAACAAGCGAAACTCCGCCTAGTCAGACTGTATTAACCAGCCGGAACAGGCGGAACTCTGCCTAGTCAGACTGTATTAACCAGGCGGAACTCCGGTTACTCCGGCTTGGCATAGCAGCCGGCTGACGCAACTTTGCGAGACAGGACCTCATGCAACACGAAGTCAGTTTGAGGCATCAATCAAGTGTCCAATCAATCTTTCTCGATGTGTTAATCTCAAACAATAGGCACGCCAGAATGAGCGTGGGAGCCACTCAGAAGGCCCAACTTCGGTTGAGTTTTGCAGCCGGCTGCCATAAATCCGCGTGGAATCCGGCTTGCGCGACTGGGAGCCAGAGTGTGTCACGATGCCAGTTAAACTCTCTAATTCGAGCAATATACAGCCAGAGTGTGGCACCCTCACCTGACACATGTCACGATGCCAGTTAAACTCTCTTTTTTAAACAAGACGGTTGCAAAGTCTGGATTTTGTTGGGAAATCCCAACTCCGGCTGGACATGGCAGCCGGCTGACGCAACTTGGCGAATACGAGGTCAGTTTGAGGGGCTTTCACCTGACATGCATCAATTAATCGTCCACTCCATCTCGAACAAAAGGCACGCCAACACGAGGGTGGAAGCAACTCTGAAGGCCCAACTCCGGCTGGGTCTTGCAGCCGGCTGCCATAAATCTGAGTGGAATCAGGCTAGCGCGACTTAGAGCCAGAGTGTGGCACCCTCACCTGACACATGTCACGATGCCATTTAATCTCTCTAATTCGAACAAGACGGGTGCAAAATCGGGACTTGGCCGGGAAATCCCAACTCCGGCTGGGCATGGCAGCCGATTGACGCAACTTGGCATAACAAGACCTCATGCATCACGAGTTCAGTTTAAAGCGCTTTCACCTGGTATGCATCAATCGATCGTCTAATCCATCTATCTCGAACAATAGGCACGTCAAAACGAGTGTGGAAGCCACTCTGAAGGCCTAACTCCGGCTGGGGTTTGCCGCCAGCTGCCATAAATCCAGGTGGAATCCGGCTAGTGCGACTGGGAGCCAGAGTGTGTCACTTCCACCTGACATATGTCACGATGCCAGTTAAACTCTCTAATTCGAACAATTTAAAGCAAGCTGCCATTAATCCGGGTGGAATCCGGATAATGCGACTTGGAGCTAGAGTATGGCACCCTCACCTGACACATGTCACGATGCCAGTTAAACTCTGTAATTCGAACAGGACGGGTGCAAAGTCGGGACTTTGTCGGGAAATCCAACTTCGGCTTGGCATGGCAGCCGGCTGGCGCAACTTGGCGAAACAGGGCATCGTGCAACACGAGGTCAGTTTGAGGCGCTTTCTCCTGGCATGCATCAATCAATCGTCCAATCCATCTATCTCGAGCATGTGTCAGGGGAAAGTGCCACACTCTGGCTCCAAGTCGCACTAGCCAGATTCCATCCAAATTTATGGCAGCTGGCTGCAATGTTCAGGTGAAATTTGCATTTTGGCCAATTCTACAGCTCAACTCTGCCTGTATAAATATCGAAATAGAGAGTTTAGCTGGCATCGTGACATATGCCAGGTGAAAGTGACATACTCTGCCTCCCAGTCGCGCAAGCCGTATTCCGTCCGGATTTATGTCAGCCGGTTGCAAAACCCAGCCGGAGTTGGGCCGACAGAGTGACTCCTACCCTCGTTTTGGCGTGCCTATTGTTCGAGACACATGTAGATGGATTGGACGATTGATTGATGCATGCCAGGTGAAAGCGCCTCAAACTGAGCTCGTGTTGCAAGTAATCCTATTTCGCAAATTTGCATCAGCCGACTGCCATGCCCAGCCGATGTTGGGAATTACCGACAAAGTCCCGACTTTGCACCCGTCCTCTTCAAATTAGAGAGTTTAACTGGCATCGTGACATGTGTCAGGTGAAAGTGCCACACTCTGGCTCCAAGTCGCAATAGACGGATTCAACCCGGATTTATGGCAGGAATTCCCGCTTTTCCGTCTGGTTAATAAAGCCGGTGTAGCCGTAGTACCGGCTTATCTAGCTGGTTGAAACATTCGGTGTCGACGCAGTTCCAGCGGCTCCGACTGATTAATGAAACCGGAATAGCCGTATCTCCGCCTGTTCCGGCTAGTTCATACAGTCGGAGTAGCCGGAGTTCCGCTTTTTCCGGCTGGTTTATACAGCCGGTGTAACAAAACTTCCCGCTGTTCCGGATGGTTAATACAGCCAATGTAGCCGGAGTTCCTGCTGTTCTTGCTGGTTTATACAGCCGGGGTTCCGGCTGTTCCGGCTATTCGGCTAACTTCACGAACATTTTAGGTCAGTCGGTTTATCAATTGCACTCCGTTGGATCAATATACTAGAAAACACATGCGTCACTCGGTTCTAAAGTGAGTCATCTACATTCTATTACATTATGGGGTTAGATCATTCTTAAATGGATCGCTTTTAGACAAATACCATCGACACTTTTGTATATTTTCTAGCATACAGAGAAAATAATTATAATGTATTGAAAATATTTGTGATGAAAAATGTGACGATTAACGTGTTTAATTTCACTGAAGAATCATACACAATGCATGTTTGAAGTAAGAGCTTACTGTTAAAAGGAGATAAAGAGAAAGTCTGATTTCGAAGAGTTATTTATAGCTGGAAGTAGGAAGCTAGATTAAGGTACTCATTTAGACAAAACTAACTGTCAACATATACACTACTCAGGTATGTGTTTCTCCTCTATATATTATGTTTGTGTTATGTCGTTTTACACCGTTTTCAACGTTATTTCAGTTATATCACGGCAACAGTTAAGTTATTCATATCCCCTAGTTAAACATACCAGAACTATACTAGTAAATAACTATGCTCCTAATTATGATACACGTACGTATAACGTTGTGTTATAGGAAAAACCCAACGTTGCGTATTGAAGGTCAATGTATAACCAGATCAACATGCCCATACTCGCAACATATTTTAGACCCCACAAACTTGAGGGCACAGGAGAGAAAGGCATGACAACCATTATTATAGTGTTTGGTATGACCCGTCCGAGGTTCGTACCCGCGACATTCCGCGCCCGAGTTGGACGATCTTCCTTAAAAATGATCTAAACAACAGTCATTCGCTCAGTACAGTTTACTTGTTTATACTGCATGTATCTGAGCAAAGTCTTTCTCCATTTATATGCACTAGTATGGCCATGATATATACCAGTTTGGTAATTTCTCCCTAATATATGACGGAAGATAACTGATGAATGAGGCTTCTTACAGTTGAGTTCGTCTGGAAATGAACGCCAGAAAACAGATTTAATCATTAGTTGATAAATTGGGCGGCGGAACGGAACGGGTCGATCAATTTTGGAAAAAGGCAACTAAAGGAACATTCCTATAAAACAGTTTTGAAATTGATTCAATCGTCTGAAGCAACATGGAGACGGACGGACGTACGACGAATTCGCAGGACTGCCAGTTTTTCATATAAAGTTTGTATAAGAAATATGCCTTGTGCTAAGGCGTCAAATTGAAAATATCCTTTGTTTTCTTTTTCTTTGAAATATGGAATTAACAAATAAACAGGCTGTCAATTGACAATTGGAAAAAAAAAACCCGGCTCGAACAGTCTCATATTAAAGAGCAGCGATCTGATTCTTGTTTTTTGAGAATACAACGTTGAACCGTAACCATGGTTAATTTCGAAAATGACCGATTCTTTCAAAAGATTTTTTAAAGATTTTACACATTTTGCTTCAGGTACTCGTGATTGCTTTCTTCAAAAATCGTGATATAAGTGTCACTTCGTTGAAATCCATCGCCGTTGTCAACAATTGTTCAGCGGCCGGTAACAATCTTCATATGTTTCCTGGTTTTCTCACACCAGTACTCCACACAACATACTTTCCAAGCAACTGGTTGCTTTTCCACATATACTGTTAGCCCATCAAACGTCGGAATGAATGTTGGCCAAGCTGAGTTTCAAACTCATATCCCCTTGATTGACAGCCCGCGATGATTGTTTTCGATCTACACTGGTCGCAAATGCCTTACGGCTCATTTTCGTAGATGACCCCTCATATATAAAACCCATTTTATTTTATATCAATCTTGTCGATAACATAACATTTGAGTCACATCACGCACAAGCTAGCCGACCTAGTTGTTTGGCAATTACGTTCAATTGATTACGTTAAGTTCTTGGCTGTCGTTGTTTGGTAATAATTATGATTGTGTTGCTTCCAGTTTAAATGTGATAAGACTGCTCATAAAGGCCGACCGATTTCGATATTTGCCCAGTTGTGCATTCGTTGGCATCGTTTTGATTTTTTTTTTATAAATAGCTTCATGGTTAGAAACATTATCAATTAAAATAAGATCGACTTACTGATAAAGTTAGATAATTGGGGCTCAAGTCCGAATGTAGAGTAATCAGATACAACTTATTGCAGTAATGTTTACTTAACCAAATACAATATCATAAACTATATAGCCGAATCCCAGTAGCGATACCGGATATCAATCCAGAGATTGGGAGTTCGAGTCGAAGCTCAGCCAATAGTTTTCCGACATTTGGCAAAAGTAACTGCGACTAGTGTTCTTCGTCTTCCACCTATTGGCTGACAGTCTATTTGGAAAAGCAGCAAGTTGCTTGGAAAGACGCTTGTGTTAAAAATGAATGTAAGACAGTCAGTAAATACATGGATAGGGGAACTGGTCGCCGCGAAATAAATGGAAAGTTGAGGAGACGGTGTTTAAATCCTATCAATCAAACAGAAATAATAAAATGATCAAGTTTATCTCATTTATGTACACTTTAGAGTTTTGAATATCCAGAGAAATATGCTGGATAACATTTTCAAATGTTTAGGTTAACTTCATCTTAATCTATTTGTATTATATCACAATATATCCGGAGCATTCATCAACCGTTTGGACTGAACAAATATAGATCATTGAACAATATATTTCTATGTAAATTAACCTTGTAACGTTTTCAACAAACCACAGTTCAATGTACTTGGGGAATAGACATCACAATATATAACTCACGAGTATAACTCCTCTATATTGAACTGAACAGATATAGATCATTGACCTTAATATTTCTATGTATATTAAACTTGTTACTTATTCAACAAGCCACAGTTCAATGTACTCGGGGAATAGACATCACAATATATAACTCACGAGTATAACTCCTGTATATTGAACTAGACAGATATCGATCATTGACCTTAATATTTCTATGTATATTAAACTTGTTACTTATTCAACAAGCCACAGTTCAATGTGCTCGGGGAATAGACATCACAATATATAACTCACGAGTATAACTCCTGTATATTGAACTGGACAGATATCGATCATTGACCTTAATATTTCTATGTATAGTAAACTTGTAACTTATTCAACAAGCCACAGTCTAATGTGCTCGGCGAATAGACATCACAATATATAACTCACGAGTATAACTCCTGTATATTGAACTGGACAGATATCGATCATTGACCTTAATATTTCTATGTATAGTAAACTTGTAACTTATTCAACAAGCCACAGTTCAATGTACTCGGGGAATAGACATCACAATATATAACTCACAAGTATAACTCCTGTATATTGAACTGGACAGATATCGATCATTGACCTTAATAGTTCTATGTATATTAAACTTGTTACTTATTCAACAAGCCACAGTTCAATGTGCTCGGGGAATAGACATCACAATATATAACTCACGAGTATAACTCCTGTATATTGAACTGGACAGATATCAATCATTGACCTTAATATTTCTATGTATATTAAACTTGTAACTTATTCAACAAGCCACAGTTCAATGTGCTCGGGGAATAGATATTCAACTAGACTTTGGTAATGTTGCTTATGGATATGAACAGCTTTCCGACACGAACAATATGTTACCCCTTTTACTGACTACTTTTATCCTACTGAGAGACAAAAACAACAGCAAAAGATAGACTATGGAAAAAAGTGATTTTGGTCCGTTGATCCAGATCGAAAAAATACTAAGTAAGTAAGAGGTTTGTCATCCTGAATTCATAGGATTGATTTTATCATTTTTGAACTTTATAACGTTTCTTCAATTTGAAGAATCAAATGAGCATAGTGCCAAGAAACATTTGGGTCCAATTTGTTTACTTTAAATAAGCTGACACGTATTCATAGCATGACTTTTTGAATTAATTGGATGTTGAATATCGTTTTGGATTTTGTTTAAGTTGTAAACGGTGTCCAGTTCACATCACTTGTGTATCTGTACTTTTCCTCAACACGTTTGATTGAGTTTTCAGGTATCGGCCGATGTAATAAGCCACGTGTTTCCTGGCTACTCTTGCACCAGTACTCCACGCGATATACTTTCCAGATATAATTTGTGATTCTGTGTGTGGTAAACAGTGTCAGCTGATCCAACACTGATTTGTAAATCATCAGAAAAAATGAACTTTCGCGCCGGAATTCGATCTCAGAATCCCTGATTTAACATGTGTCATCGTAATGACATATATCTGGATTAACCACTGACTAAAGTGCAATATTCTCCACTACTATTCAATTATAAAGTATTGTCGAAATCGTGAACAACTATCATGGAACGAAGGATGAATATACAGTATTACAACGGCATGTTCTAAACCCTGGCCTGGCCTGCTGACTCAGCATTTAGTGTCGGGACAGGCCGGGCCAGATTTTATACATATTGAGATACAAACTCTGAATATAATGGAACGGAAAGATATACCTTTATTTAGAAATTAAACTGCATGTTAAATATAAAGACTTTTTTCTGAGTTTTATTTAGATAAAAAAGATTGTAGTTTAATTGAATAAATCGCATAAATTTATATTTAAGTGCACAGATCTGGGTTCACAAATCGATTCTTAAAATCAATGTGTTCAGACTCAAGTAATACATACATATATCATTTTTTATTTGTGATGATTTTTATGTTTTGTCTTTATTTTAGATGTAGACATTCCATCTTACGGTTCATTTAGTTGAACATGAAGTAATTCAAAACTACATGCATAGTGAAATTGAAAATTTATTATGTAATTGAACTTCATGATCATTACTTAGATGAATAAGTTGTTGTATTGAAACCCCTTATCTGTATAAGTCGAGAGTAATGTATATTGAAAATACTATTTCAATTATTTCATCATCAAATTCAGAAGACACTTTTATAAACAAGATATGTTATTAGCTATGTATGCGAGAGGATCTTATTAGAAAACCAGCCAGATCTCCAGTAACATGACGGTGTTATGCCCGAACATAACCATATTTGATGTTGTTAACACGATCATAGAGGGGTTTAAATCATTATCATCAATGTTCATCAAACCTGGACAGTAGTGATGTTAACCCTTTCCAACATATATACCTTTTCTGAGGCCTCTGCAGCAGACGCCGTTTTAAAACATTGTGGCATAAGGAGAAATTGCTCAAAACAAGCAGTTTCTCCTTTTGCCACAATGTTTTTAACTTTGTTTAGTAATTATACCTTTTTTAATAGAGATGTTTTATTATTTTGCGAAGACATTTTAAAGTCGTCTGCTGCATATTTGCATCCTCGGTACCCAGGCTATTCTTAAAATATATCATATATTTTATGAATAGCCTGGTTACCGAGGATGCATATTTGTTGTAAGTGGGAAAGGGTTAAGACTTGCGTTAAGGCGTACGTACAGATCAGCTTACGTCTCTGCGTAATTTGATCTTGGTCTACATATTTCTTTATACATTCATTAATACATTCATTAATAATCAGTCAATACCTTTTTGACCACCTAGCGCGAACACCGACCGTAAGGACTCTGCAAGCAGTGCAAAGCCAGATCAGCTTTTGACCCCGCGTAATTTGATCTTGGTCTACATATTTCTTTAACCCAGATCTGTGCAGTTGAATATAAATTTATCCGATTATTATTCAATTAAACTACATTTTTTTTATCTAAATAAAACTCAGAAAAAAAACTATTATATTAAACATGCAGTTTAATTTCTAAATAAAGGTCTATCATTGTGTTCCAGTATATTCATAACTTGTACTCTCAATATGTATAAAATCTGGCCTGGCCTAGCCCGGCCCGGCCTGGTCCGACAAAAAATGCTGAGCCAGGCCAGGTTTTAGAACATGCCTATTACAACAACTATTTGGAATGCAAAGGTTATGGAAATTCAAATATAAAATGACATAGTATTGTTTTTAATATTGTTCACCGGCAACAGTATTATTTGAGATACCCCGACAGAATAAAGTTAAAAGAAAAGGTTTTAAGTCAGGATTTTAAGTCAAATACTAATTCTACCGACTTTTAATGTATCAGTACATGATATAATACGAAAATGATCCCATATTTGAAATACTTGACTGTCCGAGGAGCTTAGCATATTTCATGGCAATTAAACGAAAATGACTTAAAAATCTCTTCTTCCCACAAACTGTTAGGCCGATTTTCAAATAGTTTGTAGAAATGGTCCTCGGGTAACCCTCTATCACAGTTATTCAAGCCCTGTTGATTCGTCGAAAAACTTGGCCCCAGAGGGCGGGGCTGTTTTGACTTATAGCTATAGTGAAAACTGTTAAAAGCTTCTCTTACATAAGTCTATGTCCGATTTACAAATAATTTTGCTGAAATGAACCTTTGGTGACCTTCTACAAGATTATTTGTAGGCATGTTGGTTGGTAAAAAAAAAAGCTATTGTGGTAGGCATCCCAGTCACATTACATATTTCAGGAGAGCGATCCAGGGCCATCATGGCCCTTTTCTTTATACATACCGTCGACCGCAAAATATTGAAAAACATATTTGGCATTATTTCGCTGTTTTGAAAAGAAATGACGAAACCATTTTTCAATTTTTTGTGAGATAAAGGTTCACATTTATCGTTTTTTCATAAACATTTCGAAAAATAAGACATAACTGGTGACGAACAATGACTATTTTTGTTTACAGCAACGTGGTATTTTACCTTATTTCATTAGCTGTTACAAAACATCCCTTTATTGTGTATACGATCCTACCTTTGAGATTCACTTTCCGTGTTTTTCCAATGATTCACAAATCACTTGAAGTCCAATATTAATAGTGTAGTCCACTATTAGTAATAATATTGGACTACACGTGATTAATATTTGACTGTAGCCTATTGACAACAGTCCAGTATTAATAATACAGTACTGAAACAACAATTGATGACGTCATACCAGTGTTTTAAATAATGATACAAAAAGCGTGCATAATTAAACAACAATAAACCAAATTAACTTACAATTACTTATGCTGCCAATATGTTTTCTAATAGTCCAGTCTCAACTTCAGGTATTCTTCTGTTAAATTCTTCAGCATATCAATTCTGTAAATTAAGTACATGGGTATAACGTAACATAGACTACGTTTTAAAAGTTTCTTATCAAACATAGATAACATTCATTATTTGAACCCGATATAGGACAACGTTAAATGGGTTATCAGACTTCAAAAAACCTTGAAGTTTAATCTTTAATGTATGACTGAACGTTGCTCTACGAAAACAAACCTTATGTCATTTACGACCAGTGAAGGTCCTGATCCTCCTTAAACCCACGCATCCGCACAGTTTGTCAAGGCTCGTCACTTAACACCTGTTATTTATAGAAGGTTAATGCAATTTCTGAATACAGTAGTTCTAACTCTCACAATCTTATAATGGTTCACACGAAGAAGTAAGATTGAATAGTGTTAACTGATAGACGGACACACCAATATTTCAATGGCTCTTCCAGGTCTCTATTCACCAACTATTCAAAATTCATTTTAATTTTAAATGTGTATTGTACTGAATAGTTCAAATTAACACAAAATCTGATTGTGTAAGTTATTATTTGAATAAAGATTCCATTTCAAAGGTTGTGTGCTGCAGAGGCGTATTGAGTTGTCTGTATCATAGAAATGTTTCAATATGCCAAACTGCACACGATTGAAAACATACATATAACGTATAACATTCATGCAGATAATATGATCAATATGATACTATAATATTGAGGAAAAAAAAGTATCAGCGGCGCTTCAAGAAAACCATATTTGGGGCAGATCCGACCATTGCTTATCTGCGCAAACCTATATAAATAAGCAAACAAGGCATTCTTACATTCCGATTGGAATCTGAACTCGCCGATTTATCACAGGGGTCTGTGAAAGGCCGTTTCGGATTAGATAGCACTGATGAACAGACCGATCTTTATTACGAATATTATATATTGGTTTACCTTGAGCCTGGCTCACATTTTCCTTGAGGAAAGGGTTCAAAATGACGTTCGGGTCAAAACAACTTTAACTGTATACACCTAGATCAGCCTGCTAACCATTCACTATCATCTGTGTCTCCATGGCTGGCTATACATTATCTTATTCCTAGTAAATTTTAATCAATAGATATACTACAACTAGTTCAGAATGAAGGATATGAAAATCGCAAAGATAACAGGTTCTTTTATCGCATGCAGTTGGATGACATATTTATCAATGATACGACGATATCTCTAAGTCGTATTTGAGAGGATGCTTGAATTAAGCAATACTCATTTTTAATATTGTCAGTTTCGTCATTAATTTATACTGAACACGAAGCGAGTGAAACATCACATCAGCAATTCTGATTATTTTTATGGTCAATGTGAGTTGCTGGAGTTCGTTCCAGTAACTCTACATTAGTTATAACAAGGTCATGTTTTCGCGAGTACATTGTAGTTTTTTGAAAAATAGACAAAGAATTTGACAATGAGGCATGTCACATGAAAACTGGTATTTAGCACCCGACGGCGAAGATCTTTATTATTATAGCCTGTTAACTTGTCAATTCAGTATTAATTTCAAGAAAATGTCAAAAACAAAACAAGAAATAAATCGTTATTTCAAGACAAAGGTCAAGGACACATAATGTATATTCATACATGTACCTGATGGACCTTTACTGCACGGTTATACATGTACCTGATGGACCTTTACTGCACGGTTATACATGTACCTGATGGACCTTTACTGCACGGTTATACATGTACCTGATGGACCTTTACTGCACGGTTATACATGTACCTGATGGTCCTTTACTGCACGTTTATAAATAATGTCACGTTCGGGAGAGCATGGTCTTTATGTTTTGTATATTATTTTCAAAAAAAGTTAATATAATCACAAATCCCCAATTTGGTCATTTTTAGAAACATGCTGTAGTTGGTGTATTTAGTTATTCATAAATTCATAATTAGAGCGATATAAACGAAAATTGTTTAATACAAGTTTAGAATCAATACAGCAGCTATTACATTTCAGTTTTTCATTAATTCGTGCTTTTCATATACTGATCGAAAATGCTTTATTCATAATTATTAAATGTATTAACATACAAGTAAGAATATCGTTTCTTCGATTAGCAAGATTTGTGTATCAGTATAGCGGGGATTATACGGCCCAACCTGGCCAGCGTTCTAATTCAATCCACCGGCGATAATTTATTGTATAACGAGGACACAAACTCTTACATTCACTCAGTGACTAACAGACTGACTGACAACATTATCAGTGTTCAAGTCTATTAAAACAGATCTCTAGAAAAGGGGAGTTTTGCATGTTCTGGAATCCTTATTTGACCCTATAACCCTATGTTTTGGGTATTTAAAAGAATTGTCTCACTGAGACAATACTTTTAAGTACCCACAACATTGGGTTTGGTTGGAAAAAAGGAAAGATATTGTGGGAAAAATAGCTGCCTACCACTCCTTATTTGGACATCTGAGTTACATCACTGCAGCCAGTTCACTACACACCATAGGCTAAATACTGTATATCCAAACAACCTGCGCATCCCATCAGTTTGGTCGGGTTTTGTGCTGTTCGTCAATCATTCGCAGTTCAATAATATGTTCACTGTGATATATTATTGTCTCTTTACATAAATTGCTCTACCTGTACCAAAAGACAGAGATTATCGCTCGTAACAAAGTACATTTGAAAATATCCTTTGGTTTTTTTTCTTTGAAATATGGAATTAACAAATAAACAGGCTGTCAATTGACAATTGGAAAAAAACCCGGCTCGAACAGTCTCATATTTAAGAGCAGCGATCTGATTCTTGTTTTTTGAGAATACAACGTTGAACCGTAACCATGGTTAATTTCGAAAATGACCGATTCTTTCAAAAGATTTTTTAAAGATTTTACACATTTTGCTTCAGGTATTCGTGATTGCTTTCTTCAAAAATCGTGATATAAGTGTCACTTCGTTGAAATCCAACGCCGTTGTCAACAATTGTTCAGCCAAATCACGGCGGCCGGTAACAATCCTCATATGTTTCCTGGTTTTCTCACACCAGTACTCCACACAACATACTTTCCAAGCAACTGGTTGCTTTTCCACATATATTGTTAGCCCATCAAACGTCGGAATGAATGTTGGCCAAGCTGAGTTTCAAACTCATATCCCCTTGATTGACAGCCCGCGTCGCCACCGACTGAGCTCGCTACCGGCTCGACCCAGAGACAGATCAGACGTCGCGGATGCGATGATTGTTTTCGATCTACACTGGTCGCAAATGCCTTACGGCTCATTTTCGTAGATGACCCCTCATATATAAAACCCATTTTATTTTATATTAATCTTGTCGATAACATAACATTTGAGTCACATCACGCACAAGCTAGCCGACCTTGCAGAAAGTTAGCGTTGTTTGGCAATTAAGTTCAATTGATTACGTTAAGTTCTTGGCTGTCGTTGTTTGGTAATAATTATTATTGTGTTGCTTCCAGTATAAATGTGATAAGACTGCTCATAAAGGCCGACCGATTTCGATATTTGCCCAGTTGTGCATTCGTTGGCATCGTTTTGATTTTTTTTTTATAAATAGCTTCATGGTTAGAAACATTATCAATTAAAATAAGATCGACTTACTGATAAAGTTAGATAATTGGGGCTCAAGTCCGAATGTAATCAGATACAACTTATTGCAGTAATGTTTACTTAACCAAATACAATATCATAAACTATATAGCCGAATCCCAGTAGCGACACCGGATATCAATCCAGAGATTGGGAGTTCGAGTCGTAGCTCAGCCAATAGTTTTCCGACATTTGGCAAAAGTAACTGCGACTAGTGTTCTTCGTCTTCCACCTATTGGCTGACAGTCTATTTGGAAAAGCAGCAAGTTGCTTGCAAAGACCCTTGTGTTAAAAATGAATGTAAGACAGTCAGTAAATACATGGATAGGGAACTGGTCGCCGCGAAATAAATGGAAAGTTGAGGAGACGGTGTTTAAATCCTATCAATCAAACAGAAATAATAAAATGATCAAGTTTATCTCAATTATGTACACTTTAGAGTTGTGAATATCCAGAGAAATATGCTGGATAACATTTGCAAATGTTTAGGTTAACTTCATCTTAATCTATTTGTATTATATCACAATATATCCGGAGTATTCATCAACCGTTTGGACTGAACAAATATAGATCATTGAACAATATATTTCTATGTAAATTAACCTTGTAACGTTTTCAACAAACCACAGTTCAATGTACTTGGGGAATAGACATCACAATATATAACTCACGAGTATAACTCCTGTATATTGAACTGAACAGATATAGATCGTTGACCTTAATTTTTATATGTATATTAAACTTGTAACTTATTCAACAAGCCACAGTTCAATGTGCTCGGGGAATAGATATTCAACTAGACTTTGGTAATGTTGCTTATGGATATGAACAGCTTTCCGACACGAACAATATTTTACCCCTTTTACTGAGTACTATTATCCTACTGAGAGACAAAAACAACAGCAAAAGATAGACTATGAAAAAGTGATTTTGGTCCGTTGATCCAGATCGAAAAAATACTAAGTAAGTAAGAGGTTTGTCATCCTGAATTCATAGGATTGATTTTATCATTTTTGAACTTTATAACGTTTCTTCAATTTGAAGAATCAAATGAGCATAGTGCCAAGAAACATTTGGGTCCAATTTGTTTACTTTAAATAAGCTGACACGTATTCATAGCATTACTTTTTGAATTAATTGGATGTTGAATATCGTTTTGGATTTTGTTTAAGTTGTAAACGGTGTCCAGTTCACATCACTTGTGTATCTGTACTTTTCCTCAACACGTTTGATTGAGTTTTCAGGTATCGGCCGATTTAATAAGCCACGTGTTTCCTGGCTACCCTTGCACCAGTACTCCACGCGATATACTTTCCAGATATAATTTGTGATTCTGTGTGTGGTAAACAGTGTCAGCTGATCCAACACTGATTTGTAAATCATCAGAAAAAATGAACTTTCGCGCCGGAATTCGATCTCAGAATCCCTGATTTAACATGTGTCATCGTAATGACATATATCTGGATTAACCACTGACTAAAGTGCAATATTCTCCACTACTATTCAATTATAAAGTATTGTCGAAATCGTGAACAACTATCATGGAACGAAGGATGAATATACAGTATTACAACGGCATGTTCTAAAACCTGGCCTGGCCTGCTGACTCAGCATTTAGTGTCGGGACAGGCCGGGCCAACTTTTATACATATTGAGATACAAACTATGAATATAATGGAACGGAAAGATATACCTTTATTTAGAAATTAAACTGCATGTTAAATATAAAGACTTTTTTCTGAGTTTTATTTAGATAAAAAAGATTGTAGTTTAATTGAATAAATCGCATAAATTTATATTTAAGTGCACAGATCTGGGTTCACAAATCGATTCTTAAAATCAATGTGTTCAGACTCAAGTAATACATACATATATCATTTTTTTATTTGTGATGATTTTTATGTTTTGTCATTATTTTAGATATAGACATTCCATCTTACGGTTCATTTAGTTGAACATGAAGTAATTCAAAACTACATGCATAGTTAAATTGAAAATTTATTATGTAATTGAACTTCATGATCATTACTTAGATGAATAAGTTGTTGTATTGAAACCCTTATCTGTATAAGTCGAGAGTAATGTATATTGAAAATACTATTTCAATTATTTCATCATCAAATTCAGAAGACACTTTTATAAACAAGATATGTTATTAGCTATGTATGCGAGAGGATCTTATTAGAAAACCAGCCAGATCTCCAGTAACATGACGGTATTATGCCCGAACATAACCATATTTGAGGTTGTTAACACGATCATAGAGGGGTTTAAATCAGTATCATCAATGTTCATCAAACCTGGACAGTAGTGATGTTAACCCTTTCCAACATATAGACCTTTTCTTAGGCCTCTGCAGCAGACGCCGTTTTAAAACATTGTGGCATAAGGAGATATTGCTCAAAACAAGCAGTTTCTCCTTTTGCCACAATGTTTTTAACTTTGTTTAGTAATTATACCTTTTTTAATAGAGATGTTTTATTATTTTGCGAAGACATTTTAAAGTCGTCTGCTGCATATTTGCAACCTCGGTACCCAGGCTATTCTTAAAATATATCATATATTTTATGAATAGCCTGGTTACCGAGGATGCATATTTGTTGTAAGTGGGAAAGGGTTAAGACTTGCGTTAAGGCGTACGTACAGATCAGCTTACGTCTCTGCGTAATTTGATCTTGGTCTACATATTTCTTTATACATTCATTAATACATTCATTAATAATCAGTCAATACCTTTTTGACCACCTAGCGCGAACACCGACCGTAAAGACTCTGCAAGCAGTGTAAAGCCAGATCAGCTTTTGACCCCGCGTAATTTGATCTTGGTCTACATATTTCTTTAACCCAGATCTGTGCAGTTGAATATAAATTTATCCGATTATTATTCAATTAAACTACATTTTTTTTATCTAAATAAAACTCAGAAAAAAAACTATTATATTAAACATGCAGTTTAATTTCTAAATAAAGGTCTATCATTGTGTTCCAGTATATTCATAACTTGTACTCTCAATATGTATAAAATCTGGCCTGGCCTGGCCCGGCCCGGCCTGGCCCGACAAAAAATGCTGAGTCAGCAGGCCAAGCCAGGCCAGGCCAGGCCGTGCCAGGTCAGGCCAGGTTTTAGAACATGCCTATTACAACAACTATTTGGAATGCAAAGGTTATGGAAATTCAAATATAAAATGACATAGTATTGTTTTTAATATTGTTCACCGGCAACAGTATTATTTGAGATACCCCGACAGAATAAAGTTAAAAGAAAAGGTTTTAAGTGTTTTAAGTCAGGATTTTAAGTCAAATACTAATTCTACCGACTTTTAATGTATCAGTACATGATATAATACGAAAATGATCCCATATTTGAAATACTTGACTGTCAGAGGAGCTTAGCATATTTCATGGCAATTAAACGAAAATGACTTAAAAATCTCTTCTTCCCACAAACTGTTAGGCCGATTTTCAAATAGTTTGTAGAAATGGTCCTCGGGTAACACTCTATCACAGTTATTCAAGCCCTGTTGATTCGTCGAAAAACTTGACCCCAGCGGGCGGGGCTGTTTTGACCTATAGCTATAGTGAAAACTGTTAAAGCTTCTTCTACATAGGTCTATGTCCGATTTACAAATAATTTTGCTGAAATGAACCTTTGGTGACCTTCTACAAGATTATTTGTAGGCATGTTGGTTGGTAAAAAAAAGCTATTGTGGTAGGCATCCCAATCACATTGCATATTTCAGGTGAGCGATCCAGGGCCATCATGGCCCTTTTCTTTATACATACCGTCGACCGCAAAATATTGAAAAACATATTTGGCATTATTTCGCTGTTTTGAAAAGAAATGACGAAACCATTTTTCATTTTTTTGTGAGATAAAGGTTCACATTTATCGTTTTTTCATAAACATTTCGAAAAATAAGACATAACTGGTGATGAACAATGACTATTTTTGTTTACAGCAACGTGGTATTTTACCTTATTTCATTAGCTGTTACAAAACATCCCTTTATTGTGTATACGATCCTACCTTTGAGATTCGCTTTCCGTGTTTTTCCGTGTTTTTCCCAAATCACAAATTCACAAATCACTTGAAGTCCAATAGTAATAGTGTAGTCCAATGCTAGTAATACTATTGGACTGCACGTGATTAATTTGACTGTGGCCTATTGAAAACAGTCCAGTATGAATAATAAAGTACTGAAACAACAATGGATGACGTCATACCAGTGTTTTAAATATTGATACAAAGCATGCATAATTAAACAACAATAAACCAAATTAACTTACAATTACTTATACTGCCAATATGTTTTCTAATGGTCCAGTCTCAACTTCAGGTATTCTACTTTTAAACAGCTTCACCATATCAATTATGTTGATTAAGTACATGGGTATAACGTAACCTAGACTAAGTTTTAAAAGTTTATTATCAAACATAGATAACATTCATTATTTGAACCCGATATCGAACGACGTTAAATGGGTTATCAGACTTCAAAAACCCTTGATGTTTAATATTTAATGTATGAATGAACGGTGCTCTACGAAAACAAACCTTATGTCATTTACGATCAGTGAAGCCCCTGATCCCCCTCAAAACTACGCATCCGCACAGTTTGCCCAGGCTCGTCACTTAACACCTGTTATTCATAGAAAGTTAATGAAATTTCTGAACACAGTAGTTCTAACTGTCACAATCTTATAATGGTTCACACGAAGAAGTAGGATTGAATAGTTAACAGACAGATGGACACACCAATATTTCAGTGGCTCTTCCAGGTATATATTCCCCAACTATTCTAAATTCATTCTAATTCTAAATTTGTATTGTACTGAATAGTTCAAACTAACACAAAATCTGATCGTGTACGTTTATAATTAGAATAAGGATTGCATTTCAGAGGTTGTGTGCTGCAGAGGCGTATTGAGTTGTCTGTATCATAGAAATGTTTCAATATGCCAAACTGCACACGATTGACAACATACATATAACCAGGGACGTAGATAAGAGGGATAAGTGACTGAATTATATACTAAATTATCACCCGTGCCAACATTTGTAGCAAGTAAAACTCAAAAACTATTCAAGACATGAAATAAAGATACTTTCTAGAAGTTCAAACATTCTTCTATTGCAGTAGATAAAATATTTTAATATATTACAGGTTTTGATAATATGTTATTCTTATGAAAAATGTCAGTCAAATTTCCAAACGGCATTTACAACAAAAGCTCGTGACCTCATTCATAAAATGTCAAGCCCAACGTTGTAACGCATGCGCTCTAAAAAACGTTGCATGGAAAATACTCGGGAGGGAATTTCAACAGCCAAAAATAGTTCCGGAAATTTAGAGTGATATACTGCATTTAGAGCACGCTCAAATCCTTCTTTGTGTATAGAAGAGAAATTGTAACGGTGACGTTATTGTTTTAAATGACGTCTTTCACGTGTTTTACCAACATTTTTGGCGCGGTCGAAAACGTTGTGTTAGAAAAAGACACTAACAAATTGCCCATGATGAGTTTAAGCCAATTGAAACAGTTATAATGATTCATAGACTGTTAATATAACTGATTTCAAAATGTTTTGTTAGATGAAAAAAACACAAATATTTCCAAAACAAATACAATGGGGAGTAAATATAGATTCGGCCTTCGTGATTAATTACTACACACCTGAACTCCAAATCGTGATATACGAGCCGGTATATCACTCAAAATGAGATCTATTTCCTAAACATTCATGCAGGTAATATGATCAATATAATACTATAATATTGAGGGGGAAAAAGTATCAGCGGCGCTTCAAGAAAACCATATTTGGGGCAGATCCGACCATTGCTTATCTTCGCAAACCTATGCATTCTTACATTCTAATCGGAATCTGAACTCGCCGATTTATCACAGGGGTCTGTGAAATGCCGTTTCGGATTAGATAGCACTGATGAACAAACCGATCTTTATTACGAATATTATATATTGGTTTACCTTGAGCCTGGCTCAGATTTTCCTTGATGAAAGGGTTTAAAATGACGTTCGAGTCAAAACAACTTTAACTGTATACACCTATATTAGCCTGCTAACCATTCACTATCATCTTTGTCTCCATGGTAGCTACACATTTTCTTATTCCTAGTAAATTTTTATCAATAGATATACTACAACTAGTTCAAAATGAAGGATATGAAAATCGCAAAGATAACAGGTTCTTTTATCGCATGCAGTTGGATGACATATTAATCAATGATACGACGATATCTCTAAGTCGTATTTGAGAGGATGCTTGAATTAAGCAATACTCATCTATATATTGTCAGTTTCGTCATTATTTTATACTAAACAGGAAGCGAGTGATACGCTTCTTAAAACATCACATCAGCAATTCTGATTGATCTGAAGATCTTGATTATTATAGCCTGATAACATGGATTCAGAATATTTTATTGACTCAAACTTTACAAAGTTTATGGTCATTTACAAATATACAAGAAAAAATTATATATGTGTGTATCAAGGAAAGAATGGTCTCAATATAGTTTTGGAGGACAAACTGCTTTGTCATATTAGAAGCTTTAAAAAGGTAATAGCCAACTATACCATGCAGATGGAAATGTAGTAAAAAATATGGCATATCATATCACTTTATTTACATACACATATGCATGCTGCCACATATCGTATTATCATATCCAAACAATGTCAAAGACGTACAGAAACTAAAGTATACCATGTACATACGTTTCTATATTTCATCGTGTATAGTTTGGTATAGAAAGGAAATTAAACATATCAACATACATACAATACATATCTATCAAAGCACGTCATTGTTGCGTTTATGAAAAGAAAAGGTAATAAATTTACAAAGCTTGATAAGGTCACCTTTATTCCAACAAATCGCTTCCAAGATCAAAACCCCTACAATGCAAACAAAACGACATTTTAAAGCATGGTGGTCAATTGTGTTCAGTTCTATTGCATAGCTGGGTTGATTCACCCAGGGATCACGAGTGTATGAACTGACAGGGTGGTATGACTGAAATGATGTTGAAAACGGCCTAAAACACACAGTTCAATACAAACAAAACGACCTCTGAAAGTAGGGCGGGCAATTGCTCCCTTTCTCACAGTGTGTTCAGTACTATTGAGTAGTTGGGTTGAATCACCCAGGACGCATGAGTATGTGACCTAATGCTCTTTTTATCCGCGAAATAGGGTAAACAAATAGTTCTAAGCACACGGTTATTGGTTTGATACCATATTTAGACACACATATGATACGTTACCCATATGATACACAAGTTAAATATTTAAAGAAACACAATAGAATAACAATGGCAATGATTGGTTATGTTTATTGGGAAAATCATACACCTCATGCATAAGCGAATAATTTATTAACCTTTTCAATCGTGCAAACATATTTGTTTTAAGGATGTACTGAACTGAGGTTTTGAAATTAAAAAAATATATATATTTTTTTCACTTTCTTATTAAATCTTCTTATTTTGTTGTCAATTAAAACCTGTTTAGTCATTGTACCTTTTTATAATTCTTCAAAATTTAAAAAAAAGTGGATAAAATTTGCTTGAGATAAAGGGCCTATTTTTTTCATGAGCCTTCAATTTTTTCGTGAGACGCTGTCCAGTTGCCGTGTTTGATTAAGAAATAAAACTGGGCAAAAGAACATATTAAAGTCCATGTATATAAATTTTAATCTAGAACTTGTATAGTATCATATTGTTTTGAAAAAAAGTAGAAAATATTGGAAAACTTTTTTGACATTTGAAGATATGTTTGAAAAATTAATAAATATATAGAGGATATTTGTTTGTTTTGAGTGGATATGGAATATTTATCACATAAATACCCTTATTTTCAAGTTGAGAACAAATCACGGAACAACGATATCCAACATGTGTGATAACAAAAACACGTCATACACGCGACTACTGATGACGTCATTTTGACCTTTATCTTTATTATGTTTATTGTTAAGTTGTTAAATTTTACACATTGAAAAATGCAATAATACGTTATTTTGAATAAATAACGAGTCTTAATTGTTTAAAACATTGTTGTTGTTTTTCTTCTTATTCAAAAATGATGAGGACTACTTTTTTTATGCGGTGAATCACAAGTTCTCATGAAGAATAGGTTATTCGGTCTTTGTTTTGATGTTGTCAATATTTTTCATTAAAACACACTGTTTAGGTGATAAAAAGAATCCATCACTCGTTTTTCTTTGGAGAAGATTTCTTAAATTCGTCTCGAAAAAGAGAGTTATTAACCTCGCCAAGAGGCTCGGTTAATAACCGTCTTTTTTTAGACTCATTTAAGAAATCTTGATCTCCAAAGAAAACTCATGATGGATCCTATATATATCTCATCGAGACGTGATACAATTGAATATTTTCACGAGCGCGTAGCGCGAGTGAAAATGTTTAAGGTAGATTTGTTTGTTTTGTTTGTTTGTTTGGAGTTTAACGCCGCTTTCAACAGCTTTGGTCATATCACGGCGGTCAGTGCACCTACCCATGTTTTCCTGGCTTTCACACACCGTTTAAGGTAGAACGCGCCTCTAAAAAAATATTCGAATTTCCTCACGAAATTTTGCATCACCATAATACAGCATATGCCCAATAAGATTCTGTTCTTACTTTTTTCGTATCTAAAACAGTTTTTAAACTACGAGTTCTCAAAGTATACCACTGACGTCACTTTTTAGACGTCTCTCAAATGTCCCTTGTTAAAACAACAACAGCTGATAGTTTGGTCAGTTTTAGGTTGATAGCTGCGAAATTATATCACAATTTGCATCTTAAGAATACCTTCACGTACATGTAATTTTCTTCTTTGTGACGTACGTTTAAAAAGAATAATGCGTCTATAACGTCACTTTTCAGCAGCGAAATGCCGTCGCGTTACGCGTAAAAAACGGCGACTTTCTTTCATTTAAAAAAAATCTGTACATTTAATTTTTGATTTTTTTTAAACTATTCATTTATAATTTTATTACAAATCGTTTGATATCAAGAAAAGTATACCTTACCGAGTTCGTTTTTTCACAATATCAATTTATCTTACCCCTAATGTAGTGCATAATGGAGCGTGAAATGCATTAGAACGACAGGAATGCCTCGAAAGCTACTCATCAGAGATCACTTTACTTGAAGAAAGTTACCGAGAATCATCAAGCAAATAGAGAACTCGATCATTTACCAAGAAAACGTATTGTGGACATACAAAAAGCTGTCAAAGTTGTGAAAATCATTTGAATATCGTAGAATTTGTAAAGGATTACAAATTTAGACTTTTTAACTAAGTTATAATTCGCTGCCGGCATTGCCACGCTGTGTCTGCAATACATACATGAAACCTATAGAAAGGAAGGAAGGGGTCCTTTACAAATAACATCAAGGCGTCCTTCAGCAAGGTAAAGTTTTGTTTATTATTTTACTTTATACATTTTTAGATAAGGATAGATGTGCATATAACACACTCTTTATGAGAGAAAAATAATAATTTTCGTTGCACATGCACTTTCCCGGGTATCGCGGGAGGACATTCCCGAACAGCCTTCTCTCAAATTTAATCATGACTATCTCTCCTGTTTGTTAACCATTTCCAACATACAGCAAATAACTTTTGAAAATATCGTGGCAAAAGGTGAAATTGCTCATTATGAAATATTTCTATATTTCTCACAATAGTTTCGCAATATTAAATAGTTATTCTTTGTTCTTTGAGTATTTAAATGTTCTATTTTTTAAAAAATGTTTTGAAAGTTTTAAGCAGCATATTTATTGTATGTGGGAAAGTGATTTGTAAAGAAATCTAAATACATCCTTTTTTTAGATAAGTTACTTAATTAAAGTCCCAATTGTATCGCCTCGGTCCATTGCGCCCGGTAAAATGCAAACTAACATAATTATCCGTTATAGGTCTCTTTACCTGCTGTAATAAAACTCTTACCACCTTTCAGAAATGTTGACCTACTCACACGAATGGTTTCCACCAAATAACTTTTAAAAGAATGAAGCAAATAGTAGTGCCGATTGTAGAGACAAAGGCACGTGAATCTTGTGAAAGGACGTGCGCTCGAAAACACTTTGATGAGATCGGCTACCCTTTCTACATTTCCAGCGGTAGACGATTCACGTTGTAACTATTATCATTATGTTTTATTATTATCATGATTCCGGTCAAACGAAACTTAAAAACAGACATGTGTCACTTGCATTACCCCTACCACGGATATGGGCCATGTCCGATATATGTAACATATTGAGGCGTATTAATGCATTAATTTTGTTAACAAATTAGGGTAAAGTATAAACCCTTTCCCATTGTAGACGCATTCTGAAGCAGACGAATATTAAAACATTGCAACAAAAGAATAAATTGCTCATCTTCTACTTTTGCCACAACCTTTTCAATTATATTCAATAATGAGACTTACATTTATAGAGAATATCCATATATTTTACTAAATTTTTCATAGTCGTCTGCTGCAGACATTTTGAACTGAACACTTGCATAATAATGTAAAATTGCCTTCACTGTGTTGGCTCAAAAATGTTTTATTCGAACGGTAACCAATAGAGATCCCACTAATTACGTTCTACTTATTCTATTTTAAGGGATTTCAAAGGAATGGGGATATTTCTTAAATCACTTCTATTTCCGTCGTTGAAAAAGTAAACAGGAATTTATCTCTTGAATAAAAATTAATGGTGTAATAAAATATACTGAAAAGAAAGAAAAACTTTCAAAGGATACCATTTTAATTGTCAATGTTCTTCATTTTACAGCATTAATATAATTTATTGAAATAATATCTCTTTATTAATTAGTTAGCATCGGATGAAAAACGCAACATTATGTGAGTTATTATTTCAAATAGTTAGTATAACATTTGAAGCCATTATAGACCCATATATTATTATTTGTCCATCAATATTAAAATCTGAATAATTGGAATATAATATATTATTAAATTTTACTGCCGACTGAATAACATAACTGCAACAAGGACCATTTATCAGCTTACACACAATGTATACCTAAAATACAACTGTTTAACGTCATAACTGAATAGGTAAAGGGGTGAGATAAACTGATATTGTGCAAAAACGAACTCGGTAAGGTATACTTTTCTTGATATCAAACCATTTGTAATAAGATTATAAAAAAGAAGATTTAACAAAATCAAAAATTAAATGTACAGATTTTTTTTAAATGAAAGAAAGGCGCCTTTTTTTACGAGTAACGCGACGGCATTTCGCTCCTGAAAAGTGACGTTATAGACGCGTTATTCTTTTTAAACGTACGTCACAAAGAAGAAAATTACATGTACGCAAAGTTATTCTTAAGATGCAAATCGTGATACAATTTCTCAGCTATCGACCTAAAATTGACCAAACTATCAGCTGTTGTTGTTATAACGAGGGACATTTGAGAGACGTCCAAAAAGTGACGTCAGTGGTATACTTTGAGGTATCGTAGTTTAAAAACTGTTTTAGATACGAACAAAGTAAGAACATAATGTTATTGGGCATATGCTGTATTATGGTGATGCAAAATTTCGTGAGGAAATTCGAATATTTTTTTAGAGGCGCGTTCTACCTTAAATTGTATCACTTCGAGTTGAAATATATTCCATTTACACTCAAAACAAACAAATTTTCTTTTTATTTAATGACAAATTGATGAAAAACAAATAATATACCCATTATGTATTTCTTTATATACAACTTGTGTAGAATAACATGACCGAATACTAGCAAAATGACGTCACGTCAGCGGTTTGACGTCATAATGTTAGTCCCTTTGACGTCATTTATTCATATTCCACAGTGTGGAATAAGGATTTTATTTCACTGATAGAAAACACAGTATTTCATCACTTAGCATTAAATAAATATTCATATTTTAACATTTTTTAGCCATTCAAAGAAGAAAAACTGAAAATAATGCCCAATGACATATACTTTTCTTATTAAAATCTGATAAATGATAGTACTTGAAATAAGTTTCAGAAAAAGTTAAATATTACAAATATGTTTTTTCCTTATTTCAAAGTTTTGAAATTGTCTATTCTTAAATCTGACAAATATGGATTTTCATTAGTGTCAAATAGTGTCTATTTTTAAGCTTTAACTACAATGTATCGCATGAACTTCCAAAGATATGGATAAAATACCTTCAGAATGAGATTAAAACCACAAGAAGATAAACAATTAGCATATCATCTTTCAAATATCGGCAATTTGCATGAAAACTTATTTTTTCATGGGCTGAAATAGCAAAAAAAAGCTCATCATAAGGCTTTTATAAATTGATCTAGCAAAGAAAAAAACCCACTACCATACCTTTTTTTTTTTTTTTTTAATTTAACAATTATGAAAAATCCACTTTTCAGTTCAGTATATCCTTAAGTAAACAATAAAAGAGTGGGTCAAAATGCCGGTCCAATTGCTGCAGAAACTTGTCTTCTTGATGACCAAAATAAACATGGAGAAGGCCTAGGATAGATATTCGCGCGATTGGCTAACGTCAACTGTCAATCAAAAGTCGGCGATCCAACAATTCGCGGTATTAACACTAACTGAGACTGGTTCCACGCCGGAATGGTAACCCCGTGAATCTAGCAAACATCGTCTCATACTAAGTTCGCAACAATGCAATTTAAGATGCATGAGAATAACAATTTGTAACAGGGAGACATTTGATATTACTTTTAGAAATGACGTCTGATGTAAATGTCAATTAAATAATTTCATTTGAAAATATGGCCAAGTTTCGCCCTATTGTTGCAAATGTGTGTTTTTTATCGGGTGTTATTTATCTAATGTTTTACGGCTTATGTCAGGCCAAATGCCCAGATGTTCTTTAAGGCACACTATTAAACATCAAATAATAAACTCTATGTTAAATCAGGGACACTATATAGTGTCCCTGGTTAAATGTATAAATACAGGTCCATTCCGGTATTTCCATGCTTTCAAATAGGTCCATTCCGGTATTTCCATTGTCCATTCCGGTATTTCCATGCACCCGTTTTATCAGCGGAAACCTCGAAATATTCAAAGCAAACTTGATTTTGTACTTGCTTCATTCAAAGAACGCTGAAAATTAAATCGTTAAAATTCATCAGACATTATTGAAGTTGTTGCGTTTTAAAAGTCATGAAAGAACCTATAAACTATGGAATCAATGGCAACATTTACTCGAGCTTGTTTCCGACAGACCCCGGAACTTTACCGGCATTTTTCAAATATCGATAAAAACCAAATGCTCCCGAATGTTAAGAACTAAAGTGTCCGGTATCTTAAACCGGTGTGTATCGTTATTCAGCAGAATATCATTGTTTATTTGACGATTTGAAGATAATTTTGAATGATGAGGACAAATCTTACATCAGCAGGTATATTTTACCGTTAGGGAATAATGTTCTGCACGTTGATACCTCAATTGTTCCTTAAATCATCGAAATAATACTAATAATATTCTAACAACCGTACCCCACCCTCATGTGTGCCTAAATGAATAGGCATTTTTGAATTGTTCTCTGTCCGTCTGTCAAATATATGGATTTGACTTGGTGTTCCTTAGCAAACAAAAGAAACTAAACATTGATTTTTATGTTTTATGATTTTACAAATTGTGTTTGTCAAAGACGTGCTAGTAGGAATTTTGTTCTCTCAATGTTACATGTGATTTTAATTCTTATCACTATTTGTATTGAGTTATTTTATTAAAAAAAAAATGTAATCATAACAAAATTTCGGCATCCCCTATATTACTCATTCAGTGTTTTACCATACAGTGGTGATAAAGAAACCACCATGGTTATTTGAAGGTATACAGGCAGTGAAGGACGACTATAAATTCTAACTCGACACCGCTAGGCCATCATCATTTACGATGATTGACAAGAGTATTTGAGACTATCATCATTCCTCTTCCACCAATGGCTAAACAAGTGTAATTGGAAAGGTAGCCAGATTCCAGGGGAAGAGATTTATGTGTATTATTCGTGTGACTGAGAAAATCAGGAGCAACATGGTTAAGTGAACTGACTGCCATTTTTTAACTGAAAAACTTTTGAGAACAGCATTAATGTATTGGTGTCAAAAACCATGCACAACATAGTAAAGGTGAATTGACCACCATTTTTAACTGAACAACTTTTGAAAACGGCATTTATCATATATAGGTAAGAGAAAACCAGAAACAGCATGGTTGAGTGAATTTCCCGCCGTTTTATAGGTGAAAAACTGTTGAAAACGGCAATTAGCTCCATTCAACAACTATAACATAACGCAGAGCTGTAGATACGGAAAATATAAAACATTTGATGCTAATGTTACAAGAAAATCATTGCTTTTTAATTGTAAAACTGCTTTTTTATGATATGATCATTCTTGTATTCTTTTTTTTCCAGCTGGTGTTTTAGCATTACTGGATGAACCAGAACCGCAGCTGAAGGTAGGGTATTAACTTTCTAGCTTCTCATTTAAATTAGTTCCCCCAGTGTTGGAAATATCATTTCTTTGTCTTGTTGAATAATGTTTTATGCTGCTTTCAACAGTATTTTAGTTATATCACTGTATCCTGGGTGAATGAATAGAACTACCAGTATTGATTATCCTGACACTGATCATAACTAGATTGAGCACCGAGGAGGGAAGCCATTACTTCCATTTTCAAAGTCTGGTATGTCTTGACTGGGGATTGAACCTTCTGGTCCTGAAGTGAACAAGATGGAAAGAAATGTGAAAAATGATAAATTGCTCATTAGGAGGAGTTTTTCTTTTCTCCACGCCGAGCCCCGGTAGCTCAGTTGGTAGCGACGCGGGCTGTCAATCCACGGGTTGTGAGTTCGAATCCCGGCTCGGCCAAAACTGACAGTACCTTTTATATATGGATATAAACGCCAGTATGTTGGAAAAGGTCCAAGCTGGCCTTTTTAAACAGCAAAGATCTAATGATCACCCTGCTCATACTGACCACAACGTTTTAACCCCGCCCTAATACAGACGCTTTCTGAGGCCTCTGCAGCAGACAACTTGTGAAAACATTGTGTCAAAAGGAGAAATTGCTAAAAACAAGCAATTTCTCTTTTTGCCACAATGTTTTCGAAAACGGCAAGTAAACTTTCATTTGTAGAGATTTTCCATATTTTTGTCTAGATGAATTTAAAGTCGTCTGCTGCAGATATGTTGTATGTGGGACAGGGTTAGAGAATATAAATTGTAAAAGTGTTAAAGCATGTCTGGATATGTGAAAGAGTTATGCTGGATCTCAAACATTTACACTGGTCCAAAATGTCTTCCCACTGTACAGTACTACAACTCTCTCTGTTAGAAAAGCTGCATAAATATTTTTGAATAAAGTTTCATGATATCAAGGACGAATCTCATTGTTATCTGATGCTTTTAAATTTAATCCTGTCCGACATGTAACAAATCTGCAGCAGACAATTTTGAAAGCATCTGGGTAACAATTTTGAAAATCTATTCAAATGAGAGTATAATTAAATTATTATTGAACATTTTGGTAAATGGAGAAATTGCTCATCATGAGCAATTTCTCCATTTGCGACAATGTTTTCTAAAATGATCTGCTGCTGAGGTGCTTAAAGGGATCATAAATGGGAAAGGGTTAAATCATGACAATATGGGTTTCCATTTCAGGTATTTGCTCTAGACAAGCTTAATAAAATAGTTAATGTCTTCTGGGCTGAAATTTCGGAATCCATTGATAAAATGTAAGTATTATTTCTCGTCAGTTAAATAATTATTTTTTTTAGCTTGTCAAAACTGTGTCTGAGAAGGGCCTACATTGAAACCCACTTGTTGGCGTCAGAAAAATGTTTTATGTTAAGTGATGATTCACAATCAAGTAAACATCAGCAAGCTGAGCTGTCCTGTTGCAGCTCTAGTCATATGTTTGTTGATTTATTTTAATGCAAGCATATATAATTAAACTTAATTTCTTATCATACTGGCACAAAATTGAGTGAAATAGCATATTGTGGACTTTGTGAACAAAAGGATGTAACTACATCATGTAACATGTAACAAGATGGAGGTAAACTGTACTCAGTTAGAAATACAAACATTTTGAGTTAAAATCAGGGGTTTTCTCTACTATTTTGGTGTAGATCATCTCATGGATAATTTGCTTACCAACTTTTTGAAAACATGTGTTTCTCTCGAAAACTTATTATTTCTTTGTCACCTGTTTATGCATGATGACACTAGGGATCGCTATTATGTCAACTGTCTGTCCCTGTGACATGCGTCATTTGTCTTCCACCGTTGGGCTAACAGTCTATGTGGAAAAGCAGCCAGTTGCTTGGAAAGACTTGTGTGGTGTACTGGTGTGAGATAGCCAGGAAATACATGAGTAGGTGAACTGGCTGCTGCAATATGACTGGAAAATGGCGTTAACATCAATCAATACGTCAACTGCCTGTTCCGCTTATTATTAGTTTTTATTGGATATCAAAATTTGATATTGGTTGGCAAATTCTTCCTTCATACACTTCTGTCTGTTACAAAGAATACATTTTTGTTAAGGTTACTGCTTTGTTTTTTAACCCTTTCCCACGTACAACAATTTTGCAGCAGACGACTTTCAAAACATACAGACGGAAATAGGAAAAATCTATATGATTGAAAATATTGTGGGAAAAGAGCAATTTCCCCTTTTGCCCCAATGTTTTCAAAAGTCATCTGCTGCTATTGCATCTGCAGGCGGGAAAGGGTTAAAACAGCTTATCAGGTCATCGGTATCTTCCAAGCAACTCTACTTGTACTCCGTCTGTAAATAAATGCACACCAAAAAATTAATCAAATTCACCATCAGAGTTGATAGAATGTGATATCCATTTTCATTTTTAGTGAAGTTCTTTATGAAGATACCACCTTCAAACACAGGGAGCTGTCAGCACTGGTAGCCTCAAAGGTAAGAATTGTTTTATTATACCAAGTTTTGGGGGGGTATATAGGAATCACCCTGTCTGTCCGTCCATCTGTCTGTCCATATATCTTGTAAGCGCAACTCCTCCTTAACGGCTGGACCGATGCTGATGAACTTTACACAGTTGCAGTACACAACCTGAGGATGTGCATGAAGTAAGATTATCCCGGTCGTAAATATATGGATTTTTACAACAATAGCTCCTGCAAAACAGATGACTGGATTATGTTATCAGGGAATGGGTATATGTTGCCAATTAACACACATTTTTCACATACAATAAAATCTGTAGCAGACGACTTTTAAAACATGCGGGCAACGATACTCAACACCTCAATAAATGAAAGTGTAACTGTTAAATTAATTTAAATATTGAGGCAAAAGTAGCAATTGCTCTGACATGATGAGCAAGCAATTTCTCCATTTGCCACAGTGTAACTGTTAAATTAATTTAAATATTGAGGCAAAAGTAGCAATTGCTCATGATGAGCAAGCAATTTCTCCAATTGCGAAAATCATCTGTTGCAGAGTTGTCCGACAGCTTTCACATCGGGAAAAAGGTTAAAAATGTTATAAGCCAAGGTAAAATTGCTTGATTGCCTTACTTGTCAGTTGTCACTAATCTACAAAGATTTTCATCAATGATATTGTTATAATAAATATTTTCCTGGCATGAAATATTTAGCTGTTTGTGTTGAAAACAACAATTAAGTTTCCATTAAAAGACTACACGAAAGTAGAATATAATTGGGATTGATTTGCTTACCTTTGACTTTAAAACTTGTAATATGAATGATGATGGATTTGTTTTGTGAAAGCTGTGACCCCATTATGACAATCCTGATATTGTGCCATTAAAATATTTCATTGTCTGGCGTATTTTCAGGTGTATTACCATCTTGGTGCGTTTGAGGAATCCTTAACATATGCCTTGGGTGCAGGTGGCTTGTTTAATGTAAATGATACATCCGAGTATGTGGAGACAACTATTGGTAAGGAGTCATTCAGTTACCTAATAGTAACCTATTCAGATTTATCAACTTGGGTAGATTAAAGTTATTTGACTATGTCATAAAGTAAACCCTCTATGCCTCTCAAACATGCAGATGTTTATACAGCAGATGTAACCAGCAGGAAACAATCTTGAAAACATTGTGACAAAAGGAGAAATTGCTCATAATGAGCAATTTCTCCTTTTGTCAAAATGTTTTGACTCAATTCAATAATTATCCTTTTAATTTATTAAACACGATTTTTCACATTTTTGTCAAGATGTTTCTCTATGTCATCTGCTGTAGATGTGTTGTATATGGGTTAAACCGGGATTGACAGACCTTTCTTCCATTAGTCTTAACCTTCTTTTTTTATTGAACTTCAATCTGCACAGATTAAACCCTTTCCCGCATGCAACAAATCTACAGTAAATGACATGGAAAACATCTGGGCAAATTTTTGAAATATGTAATAAAGAGAAAGTTTAAATATTGAAAAAAAATTAAAAACATTGTGGCAAAAGGAGAAACTGCTCATTACAAGCAATTTTGCCTGTTGTCACAATTCTTTCATAAATTGACTGCGGCAGAGGCTTACAAAGTTCTCTACATGTATGTGGAAAGTGTTACAACAACCGTGAAGAGCAGAGAATTAAAAGGTATGGATAATGATGTATCAAATGTCCAAGACATAGAGATTTGGATGTATTTATAGAAAAATTGATTCAAAACAATTATGTGCTTAGAAACCTTAGTTTGAAACATTTAATATCTCTGATTTTTGTACATGTTTTGTTTATTACACTGTCTGTCATACAGTTATAACAGGTATCCAATTTCGACTTTCCACAATCGTTGAAAGAGCCGTAATTACTTGAGCTTTCTGTTTAATCAAAATGTTTTTGACTGAATATGTCATTTCATGTGTATTATGCTCTTGCATTTTTATTTATCATGAAAAGTAAATATATTTATACCTTCCCCACATACAGCTAATCTATTGCAGACGACATTGAAAACGTCTAAGCAAAAATAGGAAAATCACAGATCATTTTTAATTTGAGTTGGAAAAAATTGCTTGATTTACCATAATATTTTTACGGTCATCTGCAGCAGTGGTGTTGGAAAATTGTGGCAAAGGGTTAACCAAATAAAGTTCAATTGTATTAAGAATTTATTGTTGTATTCTTTAGCCAAATGCATTGACCATTACACCAAACTTCGAGTTGCCAATGCTGAGAACCCAGATGACGAACAGAAACCCATTGATAGCCGTCTTGAGGCCATTGTCAATCGAATGTTTCAGAGATGTTTTGATGACAAACAGTATAAGCAGGTAAAAGCATAAATAAACAAAAGTCTTATATCATATCTATAGGTTGAATTTATTGAATAAACTTGGCTTAACTGTGTTCCAGAGGAACTTTTGTTGTGACCTTATTGTTGGGGTAATGCAATCAAAGATCATTGCTGTTCTGCAAAATTTCTTCTTTCGTTTTGTTGCAAATTTGATTTTGTACTAGCTTTTATATCCACTCCAAAGAATATTAAAAAGAGAAACAGTTTCATGACAATCTTGATTAATTAAATTTTTGAAATTTTAACTCTAGATCATCCTTATTATACCCCCTTTGAAAAAGAGAGGGTATATAGGAGTCACTGTGTCGGGCAGTCTGCCTGTCTGTCGGTCGGAAGTCATATTTTCTCAGGCCTATTTCTTACAATCCACTAGGTGGAATGCAATAAAATTTTACATGAAGCTTCTATACCAAGAGGAGATAGATGTGTATATTCTAAAGGGGTTACAATTGCATGTTATTTTACAGAGTTATGGCCCTTTTACTTATTAAGTTATAAATGGTGTAGGTCAGGGTGCTGTTTAGGGGGTATTTATCATCTTCAGTGATAGTTCTAGTTTATTTGATATGATTTAAAACAATTGTTGCTGCATCTACATTTCATGGTCTACAAAAAAGTTTGAATCTGAATGCCAACACTTATAAATGAAAGAACAATTATTGAATAAATGTGAAAATATTGTGGCAAAAGGAGAAATTGCTCATGATGACAGTTTTCTTTTGCCATATTGTTTTCAAAAGTTGTCTGTTGCAGAGGTGTCAGAAAGCATCTGTATGTTGGAAAAGATTAATTATGCCCTCACTTTGAGGTCCTAGAGGGTATATCTATCTGTACATATGTATGCAAGTCCCAACATATGACGTCATCACTCTAATGACAACATTTCTAATCCGATTTTTTTTAACTTCACACATATGTTCATTAGCATTGCCTCTTGTATGAGTTTCACTTTCATCACTCTAGAGATTTTTTTTCTTATCCAATCAATAATTATGAAACTGAATACACATGTTCACCTGCATCACTTCTTGTATGAGTTTGTATTTAACCATCCTAGGCCAAAGCTCAAGGTCACAGTGACTATAATATGTCCGTATGAAACGACTTCATTGCTCTTGCACTTTAATTTGGGGACAGAATTCCCCCATAATTCACACACTGGTTTATTGACTTTAGACGGGTTCTTATTTTACTGACCCAGGTCAAAGGTCAAGGTCACAGTGACTCAAAAACATCTGTAAGTAATGACACTTTGAACAGATTTTAATCATTTGGCAAAGCTTTTGTTTATGTTGTAAGAACTTGCTTCAAAGTCAATAAAACTGAATTAAGTTTAAACTTATTATTTGTTACATTTCATGTTTTCTCACCTTGCAGGCGGTTGGTATTTCATTGGAAACAAGAAGAATTGATGTTTTTGAAAAGGCTATCCTCGAAAGTGTAAGTGATGTAAAGCATTCTGTTTATTCACATTCATATGTCAATTAGTGTTAACTTCATGTGTTCAAATTCATTTATTCCTCTTGATATTTCTTGAAAATTCTCCTTTTTAGCTCGCCTATTCGAAGGAATAGGGGAGCTTATGTAGTCACCCCGATGTCCGCGTTGCCAGCTTGGTCAAACCTTTGCATGCAAGACCTTTTCTCAGACACTGTGTATGCTGTTGCTTTGAAACTTCACACATTTATTCAGGGTCATTAGATGACCTTGTATGTCAAGTCCCATAACTCTTGAATGGATTTTGACTGAATTGTGCCCCTTTTTGGATTTAGAATTTTGGTCAAACCTTTGCGTGCAAGGCCTTTTCTCAGACACTGTGTATGCTGTTGCTTTAAAACTTCACACACTTATTCAGGGTCATATATATACTTTACCTAATGCTATAACTGTTCTGAAGGAATCCGCTGTGGTCGAGTGGTTAGCGTCGGGGATTTCGAAACCGGGTGTCCCGGGTTCGATCCCCAGTCGCGTCACTACGGTCATGGTGGAGTGCCCTTGGACAAGGCACATTTTCTAGCCTAGTACTGGTTTGTTTATCCAGGGATCATGAATAATTAAATTTAATTGCACGCTAAATGACCTTAGCTGTCGATGCGCCATAAAACAATATACATTCATTATAACTGTTCTGAAGTAGGCCCTGATAGGCGAGCTATATTGTCCTCTGACAACTCTTGTTTTACAATGTTTTCAATATTATACATCCAAGTTTCTAGATGTTACAATATGTTTCTAGATGTTACAATATGTTTCTCATATGTTTTCAATATTATACATCCAAGTTTCTAGATGTTACAATATGTTTCTCATATGCTTTCAAAGCAGTAGACTCTAAAAAATCATATCACTTGCAGACACATTTTCACACATCTGCAGCAGACAATATATGAAAACCTTGTGGCGAAAGGAGAGACTTCCAATAATGAACAATTTCTATTGTTATGCCCCGGCATACGAAGTATGAGGGGCATATAGTTTTCCGGTCTGTTAGTCCGTCCGTTCGTCCGTCCGTCCGTTCGTCCGTCCGTCCGTTCGTCCGTCCGTTCGTCCGTCCCGCTCAGGTTAAAGTTTTTGGTCAAGTTAGATTTTAGTGAACCTGATGTCCTATCATTATGAAACTTCACACAAATGACAATCAACATATCATTGTTTAACAAATTGTATCAATTTGAGGTTGGACCAACTGTTCATCCGTCTGTTCGTCTGTCTGTTCGTCCATTCCATTCTCAGGTTAAAATTTTTGGTCAAGTTAGATTTTAGTGAAGCTGATGTCCGATCATGATGAAACTTCACACAAATGACTATTAACATATCATTCTTTAAAAAATTGTATCAATTTGAGGTTGGACCAACTGTTCGTCCGTCTGTTCGTCCATTCCATTCTCAGGTTAAAGTTTTTGGTCAAGTTAGATTTTAGTGAACCTGATGTCCTATCATTATGAAACTTCACACAAATGACAATCAACATATCATTGTTTAAAAAATTGTATCAATTTGAGGTTGGACCAACTGTTCGTCTGTCCGTTCGTCTGTTCGTCTGTCTGTTCGTCCATTCCATTCTCAGGTTAAAGTTTTTGGTCAAGTTAGATTTTAGTGAACCTGATGTCCTATCATTATGAAACTTCACACAAATGACAATCAACATATCATTGTTTAAAAAATTGTATCAATTTGAGGTTGGACCAACTGTTCGTCCGTCCGTTTTAAAATATAGTTAACAACCGGGGCATCCGTGTTCCATGGACACATTTTCTTGTTTTTAACTCTATAATAATACTCATATGATTTTTCCGAAATTTTTCATAATTTTGCCCAGATGTTTTCAGTCTTCTGCTAGAAATCTGTTATTTGTAGGAAAGGGTGAAATAGTTCCTTAACCCCATAGCTAGAGCTTCACGGTAAATGTACATTCATGTGTCTTATGTTTCAGGAGGACGTGAATTCCATGCTGAGTTACACCTTAAAGGTGACGATGTCCCTCATGCACAACAGACAGTTCCGGAACACCGTGCTGAGTGTCCTCACCAAATTGTACATGGGACTGAAAACCCCGGACTACATCAATGTCTGTCAGGTAGGATCCGTCAATAGAAACTTGTTTAACCATTTCCAATATTCAGATGCAGCTGCGGCAGGAAACTTTTGAAAGTATTGTGGATAAAGGAGAAAGTGCTCATGATGCAAAAAGATGCCTTAGTTATCGAGGATGAGTTTCATGCCTTCTTTGTTTGTGAAAAGTTTAAGATTATTAGAGATTTGTATCTAAATACGTGGTTTAATGCGTTACCAAGCTTACAGAATTTTCATTGTCTTCTTCAAAATGAAAATCCATTAGTTATTAAAAATATAGCCCTTTATGTTTCAAAGCTTTTTGAAGAAATTTGATTGTGCACATTACTACATTGTAAATTGAATGTAATATAATATGTATGTATTGTGGGCCGGAGGCCTAATTAGGCAAATACACTATTGTATTGTATTGTATTGTACAACTGCAAATTTCAAAATGAGTAATTTCTACTTTTGCTGCAATGGTTTCTGCTCTTTTCATTAACTGTTCAGGCATCCAGGGGTTCAGACTTTTACTGAGCAAGGTCAAATGTCAAGGTTACAACTGACAATAACAAGTCTGTATGAAACGGAATCATTGCTTTAGCACTTCATTCTTCAATACTTCATACACAATGCTTTCTGCTGTATTCAGTACCGGTAACTGTATTCTCATTTGTAGGAATTTTCATGTTTTTGTCTACAAGTTTTATTTCTTCTGCTGCTGATTTGGTGTATGTAGGAAAGTGTTAACCGTTTCCCACATACTGACACTTTCTGACGCCTCTGCAGCAGATGACTTTTGAAAAAAAATTGACAAAAGGAGGAGATTTGCTCATATTGAGCAATTTAGCCTTTTGCTATAATATTTCAACCATATGATATATCGAGTAACCTTACTTTAGTATATAGAGATTTACCATATTTTAACCATATGTTTTTGAAGTCGTTTGCTCCATATTTGTTGTATGTGGGAAAGGAATAAAGAGGCATAACATTGTGCCCTATTTTCTATTTAGATGAAAGAAAGTCAAATGAAAAGATTATATACTTAAATTTCCCGGTATCAAATTGAAAACATTGTAGAAAACTAAGGATATCTGTGAAGCATTCACAGCAGATGACCCTAAGATATCATATCATGTAAACTATTAAACCTTTCCCCTGCTGACGCAATTTTATGCATCTGCTGCAGACAGATTTTCAAATAATGTGGCAATAGGATAAATGCTCATCATGAGCAATTTTATTCTTTTGTCACAATGTTTTCAACCCTATTCAATCATGATACTGACATTAATAGAGTTTCTATAATCTTGCTGTGATGTTTAAAAAGTCCTCTGCTGCATATTTTTGTTTCATGTAGGAAAGGAGGTTAAGGCATGGTATACTTGTTGTATATTTCTTCTTTCATAGGAAACAAACCTTCAATCTGAATATCAAAGATGTAATCCAAATTTTATCCCACTTATGTTTCAGTGTTACATATTTTTGGATGACGCACAGTCAGTAGCTGAGGTGCTAGAGAAACTGATCAAAGCAGATGAGGTAATGACAGGAATTCTTTTGATCTTCGCAGGGCCTTTTTACCTTATATAAGTGACGCCGATATTCGTTGTCTTCCCAATTGAATTTTTTTTTTTTTTAAATGAAGTGAAGTGGAATAATCATTTGGGTAACAGTGACTAACACTATTAACAGATATATTCGTCTTGTTTAAGGTAATATGATCGTTTTATTGCATTATCCAAATAAAAATGACTTTATATAGCCATATGTTATATGTCTAATTTTTCCCAATTTGGGCGAAAATCACGCTAAAATTTCCCAAAATGAAAGGCTAAGGCCTCTTCCCAATTTCTGGAAAAAAGGCCCTGCTTCGTTAACACCTTCTCACATGCAGTTGCACTTTGATGCATTTACAGCATGCAATAATATAGTTAGACTAGGTGAAATTCCTCATAATTCTTTTGCACCTATGTTTTCAACTATTTCCGTTTATCATGCTTTCATTTATAGAGATTTTCCATATCTTTGCCTAGATATTACAAAGATTTGTTGTATGTAAGAAAGAGTTAAATTTTAAAATACCGGTACTAAACACTTGATAGTTTAAATTGAGAGTATGTCCAAAGAAGACCAACCTTTAAAGGTTTTAGGATTAATGGCAAGAAAGATATATTTGTTTTGTCAGTTTTTGGTCTTTGCCCTTCCCCTTAGCATTCCTGGCTGCTTATCTTTCTAGATTGCAAACAGGAAAGATCATGATCAGATTGTATGGAGGTGTAGGCTCATCTTGATGTTTGCACGTTAAGTCCAGCAGATCAGTCTGTTTGACATGGCTCATTTCATTTGTTTATACTCAAAATAAGATTTCAAAACTTCAATGAAACCTTGTATGACTCTAAATTTCCTTTTAACTCTTTTCCTCATATAGACGCTTTCTGACGCCTCTGCAGCAGACAGCTTTTTGAAAACATAGTGACAAAAGAAGAAATTGCTCAAAACAAGCAATTTCTCATTTTGCCACCATGTTTTCCACTTTTAGTCAGAGGTTAGTTATCCATTCAATTATAGAGATTTTCTATTTTTTGACAAAATATGTTCAAAGTCGTTTGCAGCAGAATTGTCTTATGGGAATAGGTTAAGAAGCCAGTAGATATAGTCCACAGACAGCTCATATCAAAGATGCACTATTGTTGACAATGTGTATTATGTGTTTGCTAATTTTGTATAATCGTCTCGCGGAAATAAATATTTTTTCTACGCATGTTAACATTTACCACTCATAGATAAATGTACTATTGCCTTGAAAATATTATGTTAACTGAATAGGGTTTTATTTTGTTTGTTTGGAGTTTAACGCCGCTTTCAACAGCTTTGGTCATATCACGGCGGTCAGTGCACCTACCCATGTTTTCCTGGCTTTCCCACACCAGTACTTACACAACATTCTTTCGAAGCCACTGACTACTTTCTCACACAGATCAGAGGTGAGAGGCAATGGAAAACATCGCCCGAAAGAATGTCGCCGCAACCGGGTATCGAACCCGTGGAATAGGGTTTTAGAACCAAATTGTAATTATTTTTGACAGATGTCGATGCTGATGGCCTATCAGATTGGGTTTGACATGTACGACAGTGCTACCCAGCAGTTCCTGACACGAGTTCAAACTGCCCTTCGAGCCACGGCACCAGTACCCATAGCTGCAGAGAAAACACCCGTACAATGCTCTGAGGATTTAGAAAAAGACAAAGATAAAGATACCAGGTATGTGTAAAGTCACTGTGACAAGCGTGTCATTCGTCTTTCACCAATGGGCTAACAGTCTATGTGGAAAAGCAGCCAGTTGCTTGGAAAGTATGTTGTGTGGAGTACTGGTGTGAGCAAACCAGGAAACATATCATGAGTAGGTGAACTGGCCGCCGTGATATGACTGAAAAATTGTTGAAGTCGCATTAAAACCCAATCAATCAATCAAACCGGGTAAGTGTGATTCGTTTCAGTAGATCGAGCGTAAGCTTTGCCGGTATGAATCAAAACTTTTCTTTATATAACTTTAAAGTATCTATAATGTCATACTGTATACTTGCATATGTGCTTAATAAATCAATGACGTTAACGTAAATATTGTCTTGTCTGCGACTGTAAATGGATCATGCATTTTAAGACAGCAAATTTATCGTAAATGGGGGAAAAAAAAAAATATATATGTATGAGTGTATGTTAAATATCTTCATCGTGCCTTTAAATCTTTGTTAATGGCTACAAATTTTGTAAATTTAATGCCAATAAACCATATGTTATGTTATGTTATTTTACCACTGCAAATCTGTAAGGCGGCAAATTATTTATTAAAAATGGAAATTCACAATATCATTTGAATTGTTTTACAATATTATACCAAATTGATTCTCAATTTTTTTGAAAAAAATCACTGCTATTATTTGAAAAGATTCTGAAACATGATACTTACCAAACTTACTACAAATAAACTAACTTTAATCCTTCTTCTTCTTCTTCTTCTTCCTTCTTTATCAATAAAACCAAAAAACAAAACTGATAATAATTGTAAAATAACAATGCATATATATATACAAAGTAATTTTATAAGTTATAAGAATAATCCTTCTCTGTATTCATAAGACAGAAATAGCAAGTAAAATATAATAATAGTAAATACGCGAAATGAACGAATAAGGTAATAATAATCTGTTTGTTATTTTCTCTTCTGAACAGAACAGAAATTACAAGCAATAAAATAAAACCTATTTTATAAATATGCAATACACAAGGAAATGCTTCCTGCTCAATCCTGTTTATATTTATATTTGATATGAATTGAAACAAGATGTATATGTTAATTTAATAATTAGAATATAAATAAAATATTGTTGAAACCAACCCTTTCTCACTTACAACAAATCTGCTGCAGGCGACTTAATACATGAAAGCAAAAAAAAATGACATTCTCTTATACTAAAAGTATACTTGAAAAGAGTTGAAAACATGGTAGTAAAATGAGAAATTGCTTATGATGTGCAATTTCTTTCACCAAAATGCTTTCAGAAGTCATCTCGAGGGCTTGGCGTGAAACGGTTGTATCTAAAATTGGTATTTTTTTACCAAGGTTAATCACCTCGCCATAAAGTCTTTATAAGCGTTAAATCACTTTTCTTGGTAAACAATGTAAATTTAGGTGCCATTGCTCGTTCTGAGCAATGGCACCTAAATTTGCATTGTTTACAAAAGGGTCAAAATTGCCCCTAAACCAGGGTTTTCAAAATAAGTTTTAAGTTACAACCGTTTCACGCCAAGCCCTCGATATTCTGCTGTAGATGCATCCAAATGTGTCTACATGTGGGAAAGGGTTAATGTTTTTATTTAACTTGACTCCACCTTCTTCATGTTCAATCTTTTTTTTTGTAGTACAACAATGGACACAGAGGAAAGTAACACACCAGCTGTCAAAGAAACAAAAGAAAAAGTTCTTGTGAGTAACTCATTGTATTAACCCTTTCCCTCATACAGCAATTCTGCAGCAGACGACTTTGAACGTATTTTGTCAAAAAATAGAAAATCTCCATAATTAAATGGATAACCTAAAACAAAAAGTGGAAAACATTGGTAAAAGGAGAAATTGCACGTTTTGTGCAATTTCTTCTTTCGTCACTATGTTTTCAAAAAGCCGTCTGCTGCAGAGGCATCAGGAAGTGTCTATATGAGGGAAAGGGTTAACCTACTGCTACATGAAAACATATATTGAATAATCAGCTGCAGGCAACTTTTAAAAATATTGTAACAAAAGCAGAAATTTGCTGATATTGAGCATTTTATCCTTTTTGCCGCTTTGTTTTTAATGCTTTAATAGTTAAACTTTCATTCATAGAGATCTTCCAAATTTTAAACCTGTCTGCTACAGATGTTTCTTATTAACCCTTTCCCACATACAACAAATCTGCAGCAGACGACTTTGAGAATGTCTGCTCAGAAATATGGAAAATCTCTATAATTGTAGGTATAATTACTGAAAATAGTTGAAAACATTTTGGCAAAAGGAGAAATTGCTTATTATGAGCAATTTCTCCTTTTGCTACTATGTTTTCAAGAATCTTCTGCTGCAAATGTGTCAAAAAATGTCAATACGTGGGAAAGTGTTAAAGGAAAGAATTAATACTTATGTAAGAAAGAAAAGTTACAGAAGAGGAAACCAGGTTCTGAAATTAATGTGTATTTTTGTGGACTTGTTCGCAATATTTTTGTACAAGTCCAGTCTTTAATTCAGCTATGTAGAATTGATCTATGATGACTGGGTCCTTTTTCTGGAATAAGTGTTATGAACCTTGCACACTATAGTTTAGGAGATTTACTGTTTATCCTGGCTTAAATCTAAATCTTATATTGCACATAACGCAGGCCTAACCTGTCCCTGGGATTTATTTTGTAATTTGCATTTCCGTTAATTATGCATTCTTTGATAAAGCCCTTTTCACACAAACAATTTTACTTGATGTTTAATGGGAAAAGGAATGACATAAAAGAAGATATTCTGTATATTTTCTGTGTGAGTTTGTTTAAATCTTAAGATATATGTGCATATTCTAAACAAGGATGGCATAATGACTCGGGAGAGAGTTATTGTGTAGAATGTTAGGTTTCATTATGGTTTTAATCATCAATAATAAAATCAGGGACAAAGATAACCCTTTCCCACATACACAAAATCTTTTGTAGACAGGTTTGAAAACATCAAGGCAAGAACATGGAAATTCTCTATAAATGTTTTTTTTTTTTTTTTTTGACATTGTGGCTAAAGTCATTTGCTGCAGATAAATCTAGATTAACCTGTATGTGGGAAAGGGTTAAAGTAATGATATGACTTTTAACCCTTTCCCACATACAACACACGTCTGCAGCAGATGACTTTGAAAAACATATAAAGGCAAACATATAGATAATTTCTTTAAACATGTATAAAGGAATAATGATAGAATAGAGTTGAAAACATTTTGCCAAATGGGGGATATGGATCATTAGCAATTTCTCCTTTTGCTGATGTGTTTTCAAAAGTTTTCTGCTGCCAAGACATCAGAAAGCGTCTGTATGTGGGAATAGATACAGGATAATATAGGTAGGAAATTGGAAGAAGATAAGATTTAAGGATCGCATATTCTATGTCTGTTTCTCAACCTAAGACTTAATTCATACTTTTTTCACAATCCTTGTAAAAAAGTATGAATTAAAATTATATTTTGTTACTCTTTATGCAAGCTTTCTTGATATTCAACCAGTACTCCTGCGATTTGTGTTGTTTGACAATGCTCACATCTCTGCTATCTTACACATGCTCCAACTGAATAGGTAAAAGTGATCGGCTAATGGCAGCCGACACATGCTTCTGGTATAACTTTAATTTACATCATCCATTTATATAATTACTTTATTGTAGACTGAAGAAGAAAAACAACTCCAGGACAGACTGACCAAGTTGATGGTTATTTTATCTGGTGACATATCCATAGATTTACATCTACAGTTTTTGATAAGAAATAATAAAACAGATCTTCTTATTCTTAAAAATACAAAGGTGAGTTCAACGTATTATATTGACTTAACAGGTAAATAGACCTAGTCTGCAGACGCGCCATGAAACAGCATACATTTTTATTGTCAGAAATATGAACAATTTGAAGTATAAATTTGAGAGATTCGGACTGTGTATTTGCTGATTTTTACCCGGTATTTATTTATGCCTGTTCATTTCACTCTTAGGCTTACATTGATGGAATCCACTTCAATGTTGTACAATTTTAACGTACTTGCTATCATGTTTTACCAATTCAAATGCTTGCAGGCTTACTTGCCGGCTGTTTTATTTGTTATGTACATATAAGACCATGCATCTCTTAAAAAAAGCCATCAAAGCACAGTTATCCACTTAGCTGTTAAACATATTTGTCTTATTCAATGATTAGATTTTTATTCTTTTTACTTGTAATTATTGCCATGTAGGCTGGTTAGTATTTTCTCAGCTTGCCATTTTCTGTAGCAAAATTCATATAAAGTGTGCTCAAGGTAAACCCAACCTTAATGCATATTTTACTAGTGGAGATCTAGACCAGCCTGCCAATCCTCACAGTCTAACCAGGATCTGCACATTTGTATCAGACAGCATGTAAAGTTGGTAGGTCTTTATATTAACTGTTTAGGTTAAGGCTGGTTTTCATAGAGCACAGCTCACATAAACCTTTCTATTTCAGGACGCTGTGAGGAACTCAGTGTGCCACTCTGCCACTGTTATAGCCAATGCTTTTATGCATACTGGTACTACATCAGACCAATTTTTAAGGTTTGTACCATACAGATATATATATATCATTGTTTAACCCTTTTGGGAGTTCCCACATACAGCAAACCTCCAGCAGATGCCTTTGAACACATCTCTATTATGAAGGTTTAAACATAGAATGGAGATGAAAACATTGTAGTAAAAAGAGAAATTGCTCATTTTGATAAATTTCTCCCTTTGTCACATTGTTTTCAATAGTCTTCTGCTGTAGATGATTGAGAAAGCGTCTGTATGTGGTAATGGATTGATGAATATCCTTTGCAAACTAGTGAAGATTTTTTTAACTTGGCATACATTTGGATATTGTCTACAATAATATTTCTTGAAAATAATTGACCTGATTCTGACCTTTGTTCACAGATGTATATTGATTGTTATGATGAAGATGCGTTTTCATTAAATTTGAGAATTTGCTTTATTATTAGAAATATATTTGATGCTATTAATAATACACAGTTTTAATTTGATTAAAATGAAATGTAAATAAATGTAGGTCATAATAATTTACATTTTTGCTAAGACACTTCCATTTTGGAAATGCCAAAATTTGAAATCTTCTTGTCCAAAAGAACTAGCCTGATAAGAAAAAAATTGACACAAAGGTTCCTTGGGTCACCCTTTACCAAGGTTGTTCAAATTATATGGATACATTGAAAACATTGCCGTAAGGGGGTGGAGCATGTTTTGATATATGTGTAAAGTAAAAGCTTTAAAAGGAAAAAAGGACTGGACCTTTTTAATTTATGAATTATTTTATGCTGATAAATCTTTTACAACTGTGGATTCTTTTGTATTTTCAGAGATAACCTAGAATGGCTATCAAGAGCTACAAACTGGGCTAAATTTACTGCAACAGCAAGTTTAGGAAGTATACATAAAGTAAGTGTAACCATCTTCCTACTTGATTCATACTGTCTGCATCACATGTTCTTTTATTGCTTTAAACTTTACCACTTGCAGACAGTGATAACACTGTCAAATGGTTTAACATGGCCATTCCCCAGTTAAGCAAATTAATTAATACATTAATTCTATGCCTATGCAGCAGAAAACTTTTGAAAACATTTAAGAAAAAGGAGAAATCTAATGTCAACTCTACCAAACTAAAACAACCAATTTTGTTTTTATCGTTATTTCTTTAATCTATTCTTATTAATTTAACATTGAATTCAAAACAAGCTTTCCTGCTACCACACAGCGAAATTCTCTCTTATTATTGAAAAACTATTGAACCTGGAGCCTTAAGGATTCAAGCCGCTATGACTACCATCATTTTTCTCCCACTTAAAAAGTCATTTGGGAAGTAACTCCGTTAACTAGAATGAATTTTGTATGGAGTACTGGTTTAAGAAAGGTGAACTGGCTGCAATGATATAATTAAAATCTATTGAAAACAGAGTTAATTCCAACCAATCATCATTGGTTAAATTGTAAGAATTTTGACCAAAAAAAGGTTAACAAACCATTTCCTTTTATCCATGGTATTTGTGTCATTGTTGATGTATCACACATTATTGTTTTATTGTAGGGTCATGAAAAAGAGGCGCTGAATCTCATGTCCACTTATTTACCAAAAGATAGCAGTCCAGGCTCGGCTTATTCAGAAGGGGGCGGCTTATATGCTCTAGGTAAGGGATTGTTGTTTAGCATTAACCCTTTCCCTCATACGACAATTCTGCTGCAGCCAACTTTGAACATATTTTGTCAAAAAATGGAAAAAACTATAATTGAATGGATATAACCTATGACTAAAAGTGGAAAACATTGTGTCAAAAGGAGAAATTGCACGTTTTGTGCAATTTCTTCTTTTGTCACGATGTTTTCAAATAGCTTGTCCAGAGGCATCAGAAAGCGTCTATATGAGGGAAAGGGTTAACTACTTCTTTTTTTTATTCATAGACAATATCCATTTGTTAGCTGAGATGTTTTTTAAGTTGACAGCTGTATGTTGGAAAAGGGTTAAAATATATTGTGAGAAAAAGAGAAATTTATCATAAAGAGCAATAATTATTCCTTTTTCAAAATGCGTTTTCCATTCCTCTTTCCAGTAGATTTTCAAAGTTGCCTGTCACAGAATGGGTTAACCCTTTCTCACGTACAACACATCTGCAGCAGACGACTTTGAAATTGTCTTGGCAACAACACAGAAAATCCCTCTAAATGAAAGAACAATAATTGAATAGAGTTGAAAACATGGCGACAAAAAGAGAAATTGCTCGTTTTGAGCAATTTCTTCTTTTGTTGCAATGTTTTCAAAAAGCTGTCGGCTGCAGAGGTGTCAGAAAGCGTCTATATGAGGGAAAGGGTTAGGCGTGTCGCTTATACCACTGTTGATGATGCGAACCAAGTTAACAAGGTGACAACAAGCTATGAAGGGACATAGTCTGACCAAATGGGCTTAAAGTATGGATAGAGGAACGGAAAAACACATTTTTAGCTCGACTTTTGAAAAAGACGAGAGCTATTGTCATGACCCTGGCTTCGGAGGCGGCATGTTTGTCTGGTTAAGCTTTTAAGCTCATTTTTTTTTTTTTCCTCCCTATCAGTCGAGCGTCTGTGCCGTACGCGGTGCTCTTGTTATAATTTTAAGTCTTCTGTAATATACCACTCGGTATCACAATTTGGCTTTCAATTGTCCAATTTGATTTATTCACAAAATATATAGCTTACTACTCTATAAAAATGTCTTACGTGATAAACAGTAAAATGTGAAGGTGTTTTCAAATAGATCATGAATGGGTTAACAACAGATAGATTATATTTGTTTCTGTGAAATAATACTCTGATAAAACAGGGGGTTTACTAGGAAATAACCCACTGTTATTTCTCAAAAAGCATATTTATTGAATACCATATTACAGTACAAAAGTATTGAAGTTGATTATACATAGATATGTAGAATGTGTATTAAAACCATAATTGATGTACTTTCTTTCTAGGTCTGATTCATGCCAATCACGGAGGAAATATAACAGATTATTTACTTAACCAACTCAAAGATGCTTCATCAGATGTGAGTCCTTAGTTACTATTATCTTCTTAACTGACACGATCTAGTATCTTTCTGAAGCAGGCCACTTTTGAAAAACGTGGCAAAAAGTAGAAATTGCTCTTAATGCAGCACTCTTCCTTTTTGTCACAATGTTTTGTTTCTATTTTATTTCAATATTTATTATGACTCCTATTGGTTTTGGAGTCACTGGGTCAAAGGTTGAGGTCACAGGCTGCAAAGGTAAAAACTTCACAGGAATTTTTGACTCCTTCAGGAGGTGAGCTTAATTGTTCATTGGGGTTACTGGGTCAGAGGTCACTGGGACTTGTAAATGTCATATACCTTTCTGTTCAAGAAGCCTTTGACCCCGAGTCTTCAAACTTCATAGGGTGATTGGACTCCATTAGAAAATGCTGACCACAACTGTTATTGTGGTTACTGGTTCTAAGGTCAAGGTAACGGCAGCTGTAAATGTCAGATTGGTTTCTACTCAATATCTAGAACTGTTCAAACTTCACATGAATAGATGACCATTACTTTGTTGGGGGATCATTGTGTCAAAAGTCAAGGTAATAAGAACTGTAGATGTCAACGTTGATAACAGGTTTGCATTGCATGGACAACTAACTTACATATTTAGGAATCATTTTTATGAAGTTCTGACTTTCTGCTTACTTACATTTTAAAAAACTGGAATTCTATATTAACCCTTTCCCTCATTCTACAATTCTGCAGCAGACGACTATGAACATATTTTGTTTAAAAAAAGAAAATCTCTTTAATTGAATGGATAACCATGACCAAAAGAAGAAAACATTGTGGCAAAAGGAGAAATTGCTCGTTCTGAGCAATTTCTTCTTTTGTCACTGTTTTCAAAAAGCCCTCTGCTGCAGAGGCGTCAGCAAGCGTCTATATGAGGGAAAGGGTTAAACAATTTATATATTTCCTAATCTGAAAATGGCATCATCATTGCCTACTGACTTCAAATGTCTTTGCAAATTAAGATAATTTTGAGCAAATATTCTGATGTAGATAAAACCAAAAAATTGTTCTGATTCCATCAACCCGCAGATGAGATTTAATCCTTTTCCACATATAGACACTTTCTGACACCTCTGCAGCATAATTCATTTGAAAACATTGTGGCAAAATGAAAAATTGCTCATTTTGAGCAATTTCACCTTTTGTCACACTATTTCTAACACTATTTAATAGTTATACATTTATATATGGAGACTTTACACAAAAATTGCAATGATCATTTTAAAGGCATCAGAAGCATGTTTGTTGTATGTGGGAAAGGGTTAATTTTTAGCTCACCTATGCACGAAGTGCAAGGTGAGCTATTGTGATCACATTTTGTCCGGCGTCCGGCCGTCGTCCGTCGTCCATCGTCAACATTTGAGCTTGTTAACACTCTACGGGCTACATTTTGCATCCAATCTTCATGAAAGTTTATCAGAACGTTCATCTCCATAAAATCTCGGACAAGTTCGAAACTGGGCGATATGAGGTCAAAAACTAGGTCACTAGGTCGAATTGAAGGAAAATCTTGTTAACACTCTGGAGGCCACATTTTCAACTTGAGCATATTGAAACTTTATCAGAATGTTTGTCTTGATGATATGTAGGTCAAGTTCGAACATGGGTCACGTTGGGTCAAAAAGTAGGTCACTAGGTCAAATTGAAGGAAAATCTTGTTAACACTCCAGAGGCCGCAATTTTTGCTTCAGCAGTTTGAAATTTTGTCAAAATGTTTGTCTTAAAAATATCTAGGTCAAGTTCGAATATAGGTTATGCCGGGTCAAAAACTAGGTCACTAGGTCAAATTGAAAGAAAATCTTGTTAACACTTTTGATGCCGCATTTTTTGCTGCAGCAGCTTGAAATTTGGTCAGAATGTTTGTCTTAAATATATCTAGGTCAAGTTCAAATACGGGTCATATTGGGTCAGAAACTAGGTCACCAGGCCAAATTGAGGGAAAATCTTGTTAACTCTGTAGAAGCCGCATGTTTTGCTTCAGCGGCTTGAAATTTGTTCAGAATATTGTGCTGAATGATATCTAGGCCAAGTTCGAATATGGGTCATGTCGGGTCAAAAACTAGGTCACTAGCCCAAATTGAAATATGGGTCATATTGGATCAGAAACTAGGTCACTTGGCCAAATTGAGGGAAAATCTTGTTAACTCTGTAAAAGCTGCATTTTTTGCTTCAGCAATTTGAAATTTGGTCAGAATGTTTGTATAAATGATATCTAGGCCAAGTTCGGATATGGGTCATGCCGGGTTAAAAACTAGGTCACTAGACCAAATTGAAGGGTAATCATGTTAACACTCTGGATACTGCATTTTTAATTTCAGCATGATAAAACTTTATCAGAATGTTTTTCTTGATGATATGTAGGCCAAGTTTGAATATGGGTCATGCTGGATTAAAAACTAGGTCACTAGATCAAATTGAAGGAAAATCTTTGGATGCCGCATTGTTTGCTTCAGCAGCTTGAAATTTGGTCAGAATGTTTGTCTGAATTATATCTAGGTCAAGTTCAAATATGGGTCATATTGGATCAGAAACTAGGTCAATAAAGGAAAATATTGTTCAAACTCCGGAGGCCGCATTTTTACTTTGAGCAAGTTGAAACTTAGTCAGAATGTTGTCTTGATGATATCTAGTCCATGTTGGAATATGGGTCATATCAGGTAAAAAATATAGATCACTAGGCCAAATGAAGGAAAGTATTGTTAACACTGTGGAGGTTGCATTCAGAATAATTGTCTTGATGTGTTTTGCATTGCAGTACATTGTATAATTAAGGTGAGCGATCCAGGGCCATCATGGCCCTCTTGTTATAGTTTGATTTTGTGAATATGTGCATTCTTGGGCGACACTATGAGATAATTGACCGTCCTAGTTATCGACATAAACAATATTTGTGATCAAATTACGTATACATACAGTCTTGGGCATACACCTTAACACAAGGCTTCCAAGATACTTGTTTGAATATATAACGAACAGAGAAGATTCTGTTGTAAAATCCTGATTCAATTTTTTATGATGTGACCTGACCCATTTTTTGCTTTACATACTGGTCTAAGTATTTGTTTTATATTTACAGATGGTACGACATGGAGGCTGTTTGGGTCTTGGTTTAGCTGCTATGGGTACTGCTAGACAAGGTATTCATGTTTTATTTGGTTTAAAGGGACTGAATCCCATATGAGAAAAAAGCGGAAAAAAAAGAAAATTGTTAAAATTTGCTATTACCTTGATGTTTTTGCATGTAAGGCATTGAGATTTGCTGACTGATGTACTACAATATATGCACACTATTAATATTGCGGAGATTTTTCGTTATTTTGGTTAGTAACCCAGTAAATCTAAAAATATCGCTGTATATTTATCACGTGATCACTACAACCGAATTGACAATCTCCTTCACAGAGTTGTCGTTCCTTACACTCATGCATACATGAATGTAATGAGTCGATAGTTTTAGAGAATGCCGAATTGAATCCACAAATTCAAATGAGCAAGAGGAAATTCCACGGTATTTTTAAACAGGAAAACACGGAGCGGACGTTTTTTTAACTGCTTATTTCCTATGAAATAATGAAAAACAAGACTTGTACGACCTTCTACAACATTCCGTTACATATATATCGACGTATTTTGGATTAATTAGAATAAGTATAAAATATAAAGATTTTGGACCATTATGGTGTTCAGTCCCTTTAACATATCAGTTATTACAATTTGTGTTGTGTTTAGACACTGTCATATTGCAAAAACATATGCAGGAAGGGACAGAATAGTTATTCAAGAGGAAATATTATTTAGCTGTACATTGGAAAAAAAAACATTGACAAAAATAGAAAAATTTAGTAATTTCCTTTTTGCAAAAAAATTGAGCTTACACAAAAGTGTTCAAAGGTATTTATGTGTCACATGTCAACTGGTCGGTAGCTAATGGCATGATGGACAGACAGGAGACGTTTAATTGATCCCATTGTGTAGCACTACCAATGTAATTGATGTCTTATGTGTATTTACAGATATTTATGAACAACTCAAATTCAACCTTTACCAAGATGATGCTGTCACAGGTATGTACCTTAATCGCTTTCCCATATATTGACACTTTCAGATGTCTCTGCAGCAGACAACTTTTGAAAACATTGTGAAAAAAGGAGAAATTGCTCATAATGAGCAATGTCTCCTTTTGCCACAATCTTTTCAACTTTATGCAATTATTGTACTTTCATTTACAGAGAATTTTCATATTTTTGTCTTGATGTCTTCAAAGTTGTCTGCTGCAGATTTGTTGTATGTGGGAAAGTGGGGTTAAATACGTTCTTCTTCATTACAACTACTAGGTTAAACACTGTGTCTTTCTTTAGTATACTACATTCCAATGGTCTTTTGATGTGATATATAAGTGTTTGGCCTGTGTGTTGAAACAAATTGACTACACGCCTTGCCACCCAATGAAGTTCATTTGATGAAGAAACTGACTTGTGGATGTCACAAAACACATGTAGTTCAACAAATAACACATTGAAATTGTCATCATGGCTGATCCAGATTTTCTAACCAACATCAATTTATTTACTGTTTACTTAGTTGTTGTTGTAGTGGTTACAGCGTCTGTCTCGTTAGGTTGAGACAATTCTTAACCCTTTCCCTCATACGACAATTCTGCAGCAGACGACTTTAAATGTGTTTTATCAAAACATAGAAAATCTCCATAATTGAATGGATAACCTATGACAAAAACTGGAAAACATTGTGGCAAAAGGAGAAATTGCACGTTCTGTGCAATTTCTCCTTTTGTCACTATGTTTTCAAAAAGCCGTATGCTGCAGAGGCGTCAGAAAGCGTCTATATGAGGGAAAGGGTTCCTGGTTTGGTCATACTGTATAATTTAAAATTGCTAGAAGGAACTTCCTTTCCTCTTTGAAACTCGGGGTTATGAGGATAACATTACAACAAATGCATTGGTGTTGTGTCGTGATAAACTTTTTATTTTATTCAGGAAATGCTATAATTCATCGGAAACTCTATTGAAGGAGGCAATAATCACCATGCAAACAAATAAATAAATTTCTTTGATGTATTGTCATATAAGCATACCGTGATATGGTTTTATAATTGTCTGTTTATCCATGGAACAAAATTTAAAAGTTCTGTGTATATTATTATGGAGGAATCCGCCGTGGTCGAGTGGTTAGCGTTGGGGATTTGAAACCAGAATCCCCAGTCGTGGCACAATGTTCATGGTGGAGTGCCCTTGGGCAAGGCACATTTTCTAGCCTAGTACTGGTTTGGTTACCCAGGGATCACGAATAAGTGAACTGTCGCCGTGATATAAACTGCAATAATGTTGAAAGCGGCGTAAAACCCCAATAAAACAAACAAATATTTTTATTGAATTATTGTTTTGAGGTGACATGACAAATGCATTACATTTCAGGTGAGGCTGCTGGTCTGGCCATGGGTCTGGTTATGGTTGGTACCAAGTCTGCACAGGCCATTGAGGACATGGTAGCTGTAAGTAGAAATAAAATAGGATAATTTCGACGAATCCTGCCTTTGCAGGTCGGCACAGAACTTGCTGTGTTGAGTCCTGTTAGTAAGTTACAGCATATTTTTATTTTTAAAAGGCAGCTGTACAATTGAAAACATGCAAAGAATGAATAATACTATTGAAATGTCTGTCGAAATGTAGAAGTTTTCATTCAGATAATATTCGAAAAAAGCTCACTGATGCAAAAGCCCACATGAAAAAAAGAACTGATTTGGTGATTTTTTATAAACAGTAATATTCAGTTAGCAATAAATACAATTATCAGTTGGTTATAAATTGTTATTATCAAAGACTGAAGCTGACCAAAGACCTAAGTGCATGTACTTGAAATATTTAGCTTTGGAAAAAGCACCTATGTTTTTTGTTTTATCCTGTTTTTTCAGTACGCCCAGGAAACACAGCATGAAAAGATCCTTCGTGGATTAGCCATAGGCATTTCCCTGACAATGTATGGGAGGTTAGAAGAGGCCGACGCCCTTATTGAGAGTCTTTGCCGAGATAAAGACCCGATACTCCGCTGGTCTGGCATGTACACAATAGGTATGGCATACTGTGGATCCGGAAATAACCAAGCCATCAGAAGACTGCTACATGTTGCTGTAAGTACATTTGAATCTGCTTTACCCTTTCCCTGTCAATCTGAGTTTGTAACAACGAGAACTGTCGATCCATGGGTCATGTGTTGAATCCTGGCTTGACCAAACATTCTATCTGATGATTGATGAATGTCATTTGTCTTCCACAAATGTGCTGACAGTCTATGTGGAAAGGTACCCAGTTGCATGGAGTACTGGTACGAGAGAGTAAGGAAATAGGTGGTTAGGTGAACTGTCCACTGGTAAAACTGAAATACGGTCTAAAAACGGCACAGAAATCAGTCAAACTTCAACTGATTTCCCTTTTACTAGATACAGACATCATTTGATAAATTGGCAGCAGACGACTTTTGAAAGCATTATGGGGAAAGGAGAAAGTGCTCATTATTTATCAAATTCTCTTTTTCCTTTTTCACATAATGCTTTCAACTCTGTATCTATCAAAATTGTGCTTTGTTCCTTTTCAGAAATTACAGTTCCTACCTCAAATGTTTTCAACCCTTTCCCACTTTTAGACGCATTTTGACGCATCTGCAGCAGACAATTTTTGAAATATTGCGATGAAGGCAAAATTGTTCATTATGAGCAATTTCTCTTGTGTTCAACTGTATTTTATAATTAAACTCATTTATTGAGATTTTTCACTTTTTGGCAAGATGTTTCAAAGTCGTCTGCTGCAGATTTTAGAAAAGGATTAAACCAGATAACACTTATATTATCATTTAATTGTAAATTATTGCTTATTTTAAAAATGGGGTTTGAACTATCATAGCATTTTTAGTCAACTTTGAAACTGCAAAATATGTTTTTCATCAAGCCAAGTTAAATTGTTGTAACCATTGTTAACACGGGGGGAAAAGAATGTTTAATACCAAATTGAAAGCAATTTTAGTTTGTCTTTTTTTCGAAAAAAAATCGCTATTGTGATACCCTTGGCATCGTCATCACAAAACTTAAACCTTAAAAAATGCTCAACGTTTTCAAAAGAAACTTGGTACACATGTACCTAAGAACAATACGCATGTTTATACCAAGTCTCTGGCTGAAATAATTATTCAGATATAGCCCAGGCGTTTGCTTTGCGGCGCTTTTGTTAAATTGTCTGCTAAGAAAGCATGTATCTGAATTTGAAACACTTGAACAATTTAATTTCATTTAGTGAATTATTGTGCCAAAAGGATATATTTAGACAACAGATATTCTCACTTACTATACTTTTATTTATCTAGATTTCCCCCTAGTTTTCCCTAGAATTTTTCAAAATCATCTGCTACAGAGTTGTTGTGTATATATATGAAGAGATTCCTATTAAACAGTGTGAAGTAATCTTTTAATTATTTCCAACAGGTCAGTGATGTCAACGATGATGTCAGAAGAGTAGCTGTGACCTCCTTAGGATTCATTTTGTTCAGGTAGGAGAAAGTTTTCACCCTTTAACCCTTTCCCTCTTATAGACGCTTTCTGATGCCTCGGCAGCAGACGCTTTTTAGAAAACATAGTGACAAAAGAAGAAATTGCTCAAAGCGAGCAATTTCTCCTTTTGCCACAATGTTTTTCCACTTTTAGTCATAGGTTATCCATTCAATTATAGAAATTTTCTATCTTTTGACAAAATATGTTCAAATTCGTCTGCTGCAGAATTGTCGTATGAGGGAAAGGATTAACTTTTCAGTTCTCCGACAACATATATCATTAACCCTTTTTGATGCCTCTGCAGCATAATGAGCAATGTTTCCATTTGCCACAACGTTTCCAACTCTTCTAAAATTAAACATCTGTAAGTGGTTTACTATATTTTTTTCCTCAATTGTTTCTAAAGTCGTCTGCAAATAATTGTGTTTACATGGCTCTTTGGTGATCCTCTTCCTTATTCCTTCAAGCCATGTTGACTGTTCAAAAGACATGGCCCCCAGGGGCTTGGGCTGTTTTACCTTTTATGACTTTATCGGCAATTTCTTACTGTCTCATGCTAACAGTACGTATTTGACCGGTTAACAGTATACTGTTACATGGCATGCACGTCTAAAATGTTGGTCATTTAAAACAATAAAGTCACCGTTTAGACAGGCGTACCATGTAACAGTATACTGTTAACAGGTATATTCATATGTAGTGCTATATTGTAGTAGAGCTATCCATGTTCACCTCCCCTATAAAGGTACAGAATAAATTGAATAAACTTGTAATCTGGTTCGGTATAATAAAATAAATATTGGTCCTCTAGGGCCTCTTGTATAAGCTTACCTGACAGCAAAATGAGTAAGTGTGGTTGACTGTGTGGTCTATATGACACATCAAATTGAATAACTCCATTAACCCTTTCCCTCATACGACAATTATGCAGCAGACGACTTTGAACGTATTTTGTCAAAACATAGAAAATCTCCATAATTGAATGGATATCCTAGGACAAAAAGTGGAAAACATTGTGGCAAAAGGAGAAATTGCACGTTTTGTGCCATTTCTTCTTTTGTCACTATGTTTTCAAAAAGCCGTCTGCTACAGAGGCGTCATAAAGCGTCTATATGAGGGAAAGGGTTTAGCTATCCAGGGCCATCATGGCCCTCTCTTTTAGTTTTCCACCTTTGTTCATGAAACTTGGGAGAAAGCTGTTGGCATAAAGTCTGAATTTTAAGTGTGAAAATCAGGTCAGATTGTCAATGACTGAAGTTGGCCTTTAGCTTTGAAAACTTGGCTGAACACTTTTCCAGTTGCAGACACATCCCAAGCTTTTACAAAACTTGTGGGAAATGGAGCCCTTGTTCATACTGAGTATGTTTTGAGTCATCTGCTTTGAAACATTTATGGAAATTAACATTACATCCAGACACTTTTTAAAGTAAAATCATGCGCAATTTCTCCATTTGCAACAATGTATTCAACTCTATTCAATTATTATTATACTTATATTTTTAAATTTTCCATATCTTTGCCTAGATGGTTTTCAGATCATATGCTGCATTTTTGTTTGTTTGTGGGAAAGAGTTTATATTAGGATTTGATTCATGCTGATTTTCTGAGTGTGATAGATACCTTTTGCCCTTATATATACATGTATTTGTCACAGGAAGAGAAAACCATGCAACCAGTCCGGGGCTTGAACCCTGAACCTCTTGCTTTAAGGGAGATAACTCTTCCAACTGAACTAACCAGATTGCTTACATGTAGTCTGTTCAATAGAGAACAAATTAGAACCTTGAATTTCATTGAAAAAAATGTTTGTGATAAGAATTATGGAAAAATGAGCAATTTCTCCTTGTTCTCACAATACTTTCTGCCTGATTCTAAAGAAAAATTGCCTTCAGTCATAGACACATCTCATGTTTTTCATCCTTTATGGGATAGTATCCCCCTTTTCCTCATACAAAAAATTTGCAGCAGACGACTTGATATATATAGGCAAGAATACAGAAAATCTCTCTTTTAATATGATTTAGTATAATTTTGGAGATTATATTATTCGCAATTTCTTTGCTTTCAATTTGGTAACATTTTGCCACAATGATAAAAAATTCGTCTGCTTTAGGGGCATCATAGTGCGTCTGTATGTTGTACAGTATTAAGGTAGATAGATGTTTATCACAAAATGTCTGAAGAATAGTTAGCAGTTTCTAGGAATAAACCAGGTTGTGAATGAAATCTGATATGGAGATAGTGAGCTGACTTTTAATGAGATATTGATTCAAACCAGACTTAAAATGGCGTTTTATCAGTTCATGATATAATGTACAGGCGCTTAATTTGATATCAGTTTTCAATAAAACATCAAATGTGACATGTAATGCATTACCATTTTGCCACCTAATCAGCCCTTTCCCTCATACAACAACTCTGCAGCAGACAACTTTGAAAACATCAGATTCTGCAAAAATTGTATAAAAATCTCTAAAAATGAGAGTGTAATTATCGGATAGATTTTGAAACATGGAGAAATGAGAAAATTTCAGATTGTGCTAAAATTGCATGAAAATCTTATGAAATTTAATTATCGGATAGATTTTGAAACATTATGGACAAATGAGAAATTGCTCATTATGAGCAATTTCTACCTTCACCGCAATGTTTTCAGTGTTTGTATTTGTGAAAGGGTTAATGATTAATATGATGGGATAGTTTTCTGTTTTAAAAATATCTTGGGCAAAAAGCCCCACATCCTGAAAATTGGTAAAGGAGAAATTGTGATAGTATGTTGAAAACATTTTAGGAAAAGGAGAAATTATTCATTTTGACCCTGATAGTTGACTATAAATATCTTTAAAATAAGTGATCAATATAACAAACAACAAATATGCCGCAATAATAAAATATATGGAAAATCTCTATTAATGAAAGTAAATTATTGAATAAAGTTGAAAACATAGTGGTTAATGGAGAAATTGCTCATAATGAGCAGTTTTATAATGAGCAATTTCTCCTTTTCCCCACATTGTTTCAAAAGTCGTCTGCTGAGGATACTTCAGATTTAACCTGCATGTGGGAAAGGAGAAATATGTGTATCTTTGATTATAAGCAGCAAAAAGAGATAAATTCTTGCCATTTATCAGACTTCCCATGCATGCTCATTCATGTTTTCTAGCAATAATATTTGTATAGAGTGAAAAATCTGTAGGACACGTTCTGAAGCCTATTGAACACATAGATCATTTGTGATTCAGGCTACAGTTGTTGCCGAGTTCAAGAAACTTATCAAGGCTGAACTAGTCAATGGGGTATTTCTGAAATAATATAATTGCAGTCTGAATTTTAGTATAACCCTTTCTCATAGTGGATGCATTTAGAGGCATCTGTTGCAGAAAATATCAAGTTGAGCAATTTCTCTTTTTTACACAAAGTTTTCAAGTAATATTTATTCATTTTTAGGGATTTTCCATGTTAATACCAAGATGTTCTCAAAGTAGACTCCTGTAGATTATTTGTATGTAGGAATTGGTTAACAGAATGTTTGTAAGGCTAGGCATTGTTTTGCAGGTCAATTATGGATATAGGAATATTAAATAAACCCCTTATTTTGAATTCTAAATTTCTAAAGCATGTTATATTTATGGCTCACAACATTTGTTCTTCCGACGAGCTACGATAGATCAGTCTGTAATGACAAGGGTGATCTATCCAGGGGTCATGAGTTCAAACCCACAGAGCTCTAGATAAGATGAGTATTTCACATCCCCAATGCCTTACTTGACCCTCAAACCCTATGTTGTGGGTACTCAAAAGAAGCGTCACAGTGAGACGATTCTTTTGAGTACACACAACATAGGTTTTAGTGGAGTCATAAGTGAAGTATGGATGGGAAAAGACGAGTTCACTCCTCCTTATGTAATCTAGTCCTCTGAACCCAGGCTTTGCCATTGATTTGATCTGATGATTAACCCTTTCCCTCATATAGACGCTTTCTGACGCCTCTGCAGCAGACAGCTTTTTGAAAACATTGTGACAAAAGAAGAAATTGCTCAAAGCGAGCAATTTCTCCATTTGCCACAATTTTTTCCACTTTAAGTCATAGGTTATCCATTCAATTATAGAGATTTTCTATTTTTTGACAAAATATGTTCAAAGTCGTCTGCTGCAGAATTGTTGTAATTGAAGGAAAGGGTTAACAAAAGTCTGTGAGGCATGCATATTATCGTCTTAGGTGGGAGGGTAGCAAGTTGTCTGGGGGAGAACTGGTGTAAGAAGGCAAGGAAAGTCTGAAATGTTTTTAGCCACAGTGATCATGCAGCGCGGTTAATTTCCAATCAAACAATCAAAGTGTGTACTCGTAGCATTAGTCTAGATTGATGTCATTTAGAATTTAGCAATTCATGAAAATGTTCAGCAGAAACAATGGAGGCCACAAAATTGGTATGCAAGCTAATGGTTCAGTTTTGCATACAAATGTTTGCAAATGTTTGCCATGACTAGCCAATAACCTGAATAATGCATGCAAATGATGTTTTATTGCAGGACAGGAAATATAATTTTTTTTTATTTTGCTCGATTTATTTAGTAGATGTCTAAAAATTTCATTGTCTAGCATTTGAGAACCTCTTTGTTAAATGGGATTTAGCCCTTTCCCACATACAACAAATCTGCAGCAGATGACTTGAAAATATCCAAACAAAAAAATGGAAAATCCATATAAATGAAAGTATGATTACCGGAAAAAGTGACCCGGCCGGGTAGCTCAATTGGTAGCGTATCTGACTGGTGATCTGGAGGTCACGGGTTCGATACCCGGTTGCGGCGACATTCTTTCGGGCGATGTTTTCCATTGCCTCTCACCTCTGATCTATGTGAGAAAGTAGTCAGTGGCTTCGAAAGAATGTTGTGTAAGTACTGGTGTGGGAAAGCCAGGAAAACATGGGTAGGTGCACTGACCGCCGTGATATGACCAAAGCTGTTGAAAGCGGCGTTAAACTCCAAACAAACAAACAAACAAAACCGGAAAAAGTTGAAAACATTGCAAATGGAGAAATAGCTTGTTTTGAGCAATTTCTCCTTTTGTCACAATGTTTTCAGAAAGCGTCTGTAGGCCTATCTAGGTGTAATATTTTTATTGCAATTACTTGAAAATCTTTTGTTGTTTAACAGTAATAAATGCTTCTTTAAAATTTACAATCAAATAACAAAACCGGGTTCGACAGAGTTCTAGATAAAAAGGTCATTTTATATTCTTAAATCCTTAATCCTTTCCCACTTGCAGACGCGTTTTGGCGCAATAGCAGCAGACGACTTTTGAAAACATTTTGGCCAAAGTGTATAATTGTGTTTGGCTGTGTGGATATGAAAGCTGACATGAATCTACCCTTGTCACTAATGGTCAAGGGTTGGTTTTCCTATAGCATAACTCATATTAACCCTTACCCACATACAACTTACCTCAGCAGACGCAAGAACAAGTGAAAAGTTACTTAACCCTTTCCCTCATACGACAATTCTGCAGCAGGCGACTTTGAACATATTTTGTCAAAAAATAAAAAATCTCTATAATTGAATGGATAACCTATGACGAAAAGTGGAAAACATTGTGGCAAAAGGAGAAATTGCTCGTTTTGAGCAATTTCTTTTGTCACTATGTTTTCTAAAAGCCGTCTGCTGCAGAGGCATCAGAAAGCATCTATATGAGGAAAGGGTTAAAATGGAAGAGCAATTATTGAATAAATTTCTATCATTTTTGGTAAAAGAAGAAATTGCTCATGATGAGCAATTTCTTCTTTTGACTCCATGATTTCAAAGTCGTCTGCTGCAAAGGCGTCAGAAAGCGTCTGTATTTGGAAAAGGATGAAAAAGCCATAGGTCTGCATTATTTGATAAATATTATGGCATCTCACGAGCTCTGATCGCACGAGATATGTTTGCCTTGCATATGGGTTGTGTTAACTGCACTTAACAATTCCCTCCGGTTAAATAAGAGTGGAACCATAACCCATTAAGGGAGGCTGGGATGAAAATTGAGTAGGCAAAAAATGAGAGACAGTGGTATAGCACAGGCCTTGTGATCCAAAGGTACCGGGTTTGCTGCGGTGAGAGTGCTCAAACTTAAGGATTTTCCCATACTCTCCGCATGTGTACGGGATTCATATCCAGTTAGCAGACATTGAATTGTAGGAACATCCATAAATAAGTTAAATACTTTCATAATTACAAGAAATTTGCTGCAAACAACTTTAAACACATATCTGTAAAGATGTGCTAAATCTTAATAAATGAAACTATATTAAAATTTTATTGAAAAGCTTTAAAACCTTTATAGCAAAAGGAGAAATTAGTCAGTATAAACGTATAATAATCAATTTCTCCATTGCTTACATTTTTTTAATGGCAAAAAATGAAATTGTACAAGAGGAGCAATTTCTCCATTTACCAAAATGTTTTCAGCCCTGTTTGATAATAATGTTTTCATTTAACCCTTAACCTCATACGACATTTCTGCAGCAGAAGACTAAACATATTTTGTCAAAAATAGAAATTCTCGATAATTGAATGGATAACCTATGACTAAAAGTGGAAAACATTGTGGCAAAAGGAGAAATTGCTTGTTATGAGCAATATCTTCTTTTGACACTATGTTTTTAAAAAGCTGTCTGCTATAGAGGCATCAGAAAGCGTCTATATGAGGGAAAGGGTTAAATAGATTTTCCATATTTTTGCCAAGATGTTGAATGTGGGAAAACAGTTTAGACAAGCCGGTAGGCGACTTAGGATTCGCCTTGGTTATTTTCGCCTTTGCATATTTTGCAAACTTCAGGCTCTAGCTTGGAAACCCGAGGTCAGAGGTCAATCACATAAAAAACCTTTTTGGAGCTCTTGAATAGCTCGATCAGATGGTGCAATAAAAGGCTAGCATTTGGAAACAAAGGCCTAAATTAAATATCGTAACTGATACGTTTTTTCTAAATATCTCGAAGTATCTATAACTAAAGTTTCAACTCTCCACATTCAAAACTGTTGGAGAAGATAGAAAAATGGTTTGGATTCTTAAAACGACTGTAAAAAGATACCCTTTCTATGAAAGGCTACCATTTGGAAACAAAGGCCTAAATCAAATATCATAACGGATACGTTTTTTCTAAGTATCTATAACCTAAGTTTCAGCTCTCCACATTCAAAACTGTAGAAGAATGGTTTGGGTTTTTAAAAGCGTTTTTTTGCAAGCTGCATAGCAATCGTCGGGTCCTTAGCAACGCGCACACCCTGAGCCCCTATGGCACCTGTACACAAAGATTCATCGTAATCGGCCTTTCGGTTCGGGCTGTGGAGCGTCGCTTTACAAACAACGGGACACACAGACAGACAGACGTAAAAGCCTGACAATAAGGGATACCTAACAAATCCCACTAACCTGTGGATGTAGACACATCAATACATGTGAGCAGCACTTGTTTTCTATATTTGTTCAATGGGAAGCCTAAAATGGCCCTGGAGAATTTCTAAAGAAGTATTATATTCTGTCTGGTGAATAATTTTACATTTTTAGCAATTCTTTGGATTGCTTTGTCGTTTTTTTTGCATGTTTCGAAGTATTGTAAAGATCTCACACAAAGCATGATTTCCAATTTTGGCCAGAAATATCTGAGTCAAAGTACATGTAGAATTTTCTTGCATTAAAAGGATATATACAAAGTTTAAGCATTATGTGTCAGTGGTTTATATTTAGATGCATATTTATGCTCTAGAGATATGATCCTTAATCTTTTGACATTTGTTTTATGTAGAGTTTCTAGTGTGAATCATGCTTAGATAACGATGGTTCATTGACTGCCTATGAAAGGTTTGGTACTGGTATTTTTTGGTCAGGTCTCAAAGGTCCGCCAGCTTCTGGAATCCGGCATCTCCCCCACTTAAGCCCTTTCCCACATGCAGGTGCTTCCTGAGGTTTTTGCTGCAGATGACATTTGAAAACATTGAGTAATTTTCCAATTGCCACAATGTTTTCAACTCTATCCTAAAATTAAACTGTCATCTGTTGTGGTTTTCTATATTTTTCAAATATATTTTTAGTCATCTGCAGCAGACAAGTGAAATTTTTAGACAAAATTAGGAAAAATCTATAAAAATGAAAGGATAATATTTTACTAGAGATAAAAACGTTGTCGCTAAAGGAGGAATTGCTCATTATGATCAACTTTTCCTTTTGCCACAATATCTTTAAAAATCATCTGCTGCATATTTTTTGTATATTTGAGTGAGAGACTGTGGTTACCCAATGATGAAAGAGACCCATGAGATACAGGAACTGTGAGAAATAACAAATCTGTTTTTATCTTCGTTAGGGCTTATGTCACCTTCATGTCACCTTCGAAGATTAGAAATTTAATTACATTATTTTATTGTCTAAATCCTTTCCCACATTTAAAAACATCTAGTGAAATTCATGGATATTAACTGATACGATTTTCAAGGTCTTTCAAATTCAGAACAACAGCCAAAGAGAATTGAACTGTCTCAATGTTTGTTCAAGCATTTGATTGACTATACAGAGACTGGCTTTTTGAAACTAACCAATCGGACAACTCAGTTTAATTTAGGTATTACCTCAACCCCTGTTCTAAATTCAACAAATCTGCAGCAGACAACAGAAAATATGAAAAATGTATATTAAATGAAGTTGATACCTTGGTGGCATAAGGAGAAATTGCTCATGATCATTTCAAAATTCGTCTGCTGCAAATCTGTCTGAATTAGTCTGCAAGTGTGTAAGGTTAAAAACACAAGAGTCTATTGAAGAGTTGTTATCTATCTGAAGTAGATTTATCTTAACCTTGACATATTTCATTCATCTGCTGCGAAATTGTAATCAGTGGGAAAGACTTAGATGTATAACCTCTTTGTCAAAAAGATTTTTGCAACTTAAACAAAGTAGTCATTCTATTATAATACAACTTGTGATTCCACCATTTTGCTCATGTTCACGTTTTTCCCCATTAGATCTGCTTTATAAATGTACAAGAGCTTTCAGTATATCGAATTCAGGTTTTATCTTGGGAGTCTCTGCAACTTTAAACTTGATTAATTCTCCAACATTGAAATTATGTTTCCCATGACATTATAATTGGAAGGAAAAGTGCTACAAAGGGATTTGATTTATCTGTATTACTTACTGTTGATCATTCCTGAATGTTCCTAGAGTACATTTGAGGGGAGAGAAAGGGAGGAGGAGGAAGTCAAGAGAAGAGACTGAATAAACCATTTCTCTTTTTAGCTCACCTGAGCATGAAGTACTCAACTCAAAGTGAGTTATTTTGATCGCCTTCTGTCCATTGTCCATTTGCAATCCCTCAACATCTTCTGCTCTGTAACTGGTGGTTCAATTGGGGAGACACTTCACTGCAAGCATACCCTCAACTTCTTCACCAAATATTCTGGTTCTGGTTTCCATGTCAATAGATTTTTTTTTTAAATTCTTCTTCTCCAAAACTGGTCGGCAGATGTTCAAATAAGATTGTAGATTGGTTAAAGAACATGGCCAAAAGGGGACAGAGCTGTTTTGCCTTATATGGCTAAAGCGAAAACTTTAAAAGTGTTCTTCTTTCAAATTATCTGGCCAATTTTCAAATTATTTTATAGAAATGTTCCTTGGTTGATCCTCTACGGGATTCCTTCAAGCTAGCCATGTTGATTGTTCAAAAAGCATGGCTGAGCAGTTTTGCCCAATATGGCTGAAGTATTAACTTTTAAATTTTCTTCTCCAAAAGTATAAGACTGAATTTCAAATTATTAGCTTGTGTGTTACCTGTGCACAAAGTTGCTCAAGGTGACTTATTGGGATCCCCTTTTTTCCATCGTCAACAATTTTGTTAAACAACATCTCCTGAACACTTTGGATTTTGACCAAACTTGGTAGGAATGATCCTTGGGTGATCCTCTTTCAAATTTGTTCCAACCATGTAGAACTCTGGTTGCCATGGCAACCAAACAGATATTTTTCTTTTGAAATCTTCTTGTCTGAAGTTGAAAGGTCTAGAGCTTAGATATTTGGTGTGTAGTATTGTCTAGTGGTCGTCTACAAATATTGTTCAAATTATGCCCCTGGGGTCACCTGTTTTACAAAGAGATATATAGGGTATAACTTTGAAAATCTTCTTGTCTGAAACTGAAAGGCCTAGAGCTTAGATATTTGGTGTGTAGCATTGTCTAGTGGTCCTCTACCTCTACTTATGCCTCTGGGGTCAAAATTGGCCCAACCCCAGTAAAGAGATATATAGGGAAAAAATTTGTCTGAACCCAAACGACCTAAAGCTTAGATATTTAGTGAGTACAATGGTCTAGTGGTCTTCTACCAAGATTGTTCAATTTCGAATTTGCTACTGGGGTGAAAATTTGTCTTGCTCTGGGGGTCAGCTGTTTTACATATAGATATAAAGAAACCTTCTAAGTCATATGAACTTGACAGAAGACAGACAACATAGGGTGTGGGTTTTTTGCTTGGTGGCAGAGGAGCTATACTGGTCCTCTTGAGCCTCTTGTATTGGTTTACCTGACCCCAAAATTAAGATTATGTGAATATTAATTTAACAAAAGGCATACAACAAAGGGTTGGGCAATTTCGCCTTGTGGCAGTGGATCTATACTGGGCTTTTTGGGCCTCTTGTATTTATAGCTTACCTGAACACAAAATGATTCGTTGTTGTTGACTGTGTGGTTAGCATTACACATAAACACCGGTAGCTCAGTTGGTAACAACATGGGCTGTCAATCATGGGGTTGTGAGCTTGAATCCCGGCTCGGCCAACTTTCTTTCCGATGTTTGACAAAAGTCATTGCGACATGCGTCATTCGTCTTCCACCAATGGGCTAAGTCTATGTGGAAAAGCAGCCAGTCGCTTGGGAAGATTGTTGTGTGGAGTACTGGTGTGCGAAAACCGGGAAACATATGAATAGGTGAACTGGCCGCCATGACATGACTGAGTAATTGTTAAAAATGGCATTAAACCCCAATCAATCAATCAACACATAAACATTGCATAACTCTGGAGAGTTATCCAGGGTCATCATGGCCCTTTTGTTTTCTATGCTGTTTTAAAAATATATCTGTTGCAAATGCGTGACATGTTATTTCTTTCAGGGAAAGAGTATACATATAATATATTCTGAAACATTTTGCAATTTGAAATCCCTTGATGATGATCTAGACTGTCTTTTGTTTGGAAGGACTCTTGCCTGCAGGCACATGATGGTCCTTTTGCATAATGTCATTGTTTCCTATAGCCTCTTGAGAATAGAATGCTTGATTTGATTTATAATTTCTGAGAAGGTTTTGTCTTAATTATTTTCTCAATTATTTTGCCATTTTCCTTGAAAAACTGAATAGGCCAACCTTTTCCAACAAACAAAACATCTGCAGCAGACAAGTTTGAAAACATCCAGGCAAAAGCATGGACAGTTTCAACAAATAAAAGTAAAATTATTGAATTGAGATGAAAAAACCTGATTAGAATCTGAGGCTTGACTGGGGAATGACACATCAATCAAAAGTCACTATCAGCAATGTCTCAGAGTGCAGCAGACGGTTATTTGAAAACATAGTGACAAAAGAAGAAATTGCACAAAATGTGCAATTTCTCCTTTTGCCACAATGTTTTCCACTTTTAATCATAGGTTATCCATTCAATTATAGAGATGTTCTACTTTTTTACAAAATATGTTCAAAGTCGTCTGCTGCAGAATTGTCGTATGAGGGAAAGGGTTAACTCACAGTATATTTATAATAACCGTGATTTTTTTGTGGTACTCGGCCAACTTTCTTTCCGACGTTTGACAAAAGTCAATGCGACATGCGTTATTCGTCTTCCACCGATGGGCTAAGTCTATGTGGAAAAGCAGCCAGTTGCTTGGGAAGATTGTTGTGTGGGGTACTGGTGTGAGAAAACAAGGAAATGCATGAGTAGGTGAACTGGCCGCTGTGATATGACTGAGAAATTGTTAAAAACGGCGTTAAACCCCAATCAATCAATCAATCAAACTATCAGCAATGTTTTATTTTTCCTCACAACACTTTCAACTGCAGTGAAATTGGAGAGAAACAATGAAATGTGAAATTGACTTAACCCTTTCTCTGATACGACAATTCTGCAGCAGACGACTTGGAACGTATTTTGTCAAAACATAGAAAATCTCCTTAATTGAATGGATAACCTATGACAAAAAGTGGAAAACATTGTGGCAAAAGGAGAAATTGCACGTTTTGTGCAATTTCTTCTTTTGTCACTATGTTTTCAAAAAGCCGTCTGCTGCAGAGGCGTCAGAAAGCGTCTATATGAGGGAAAGGGTTAAATATGTTTATCATAGGGAAGGTTGAGTAATAATTCTTCTTGTCTCGCAGAGCATTCTAATACTTAAATTTGAAAATCATAGAAATCTGTCTCAATGTGATGTTTGGCATAATGTTCAGTGCAATCAATTAATGAATGACTTGATAAGGGTATGATGTTTTATGAAATAATTTTATTGATAGACTGCTAATTAGATTTAAAACTAGCACGGGCACTCGGCTAAGCTTCAAGGTTGTATTTCGAAATATTTTTAGAAAATGCGTTTTCATCCAATAGTTTTAGGAATTTTGTTTATATTATAGGGTAAGATTAAGACACGTTTCTAATTTAAGCTTGCATATTGGCGAAATAAAAGTTGAATTTACAAAGTTAACCCTTTTCCTCATATACAATAATTCTGGAACAGACGACTTTGAACATATTTTGTCAAAAAATAGAAAATCTCTATAATTGAATGGATAACCTATGACTAAAAGTGGAAAACATTATGACAAAAGAAGAAATTGCTTGTTTTGAGCAATTTCTTCTTTGTCAATATGTTTTCAAAAAGCCGTCTGCTGCAGAGGCGTCAGAAAGCATCTATATGAGGAAAAGGGTTAAGAATTTGTTAACAAGCAGCATGTTTTTAGTGAAAAATTTGTGATGCTTTTAACCCTTTCCCACATTATGGACGCTTTATAACCCCTCAGCAGCAGACAATTTTTGAAAACATATTTAACATAACTATTTAGCTTTTATTTAATTAGACTATTTGCCTATATGATTTCAAAGTCATCTACTGCGGATGTTTTTTTGTATGTGGTAAAATGGTCAACTTGCAAGAAGAAAGAAATGACACTTGCAAAATTATGCAAGAAGTAATTTAAACAGAATTCAAAATCCTAGCTCTGGGTTGTATTTCCCTTTCCCTCATATAGACGCTTTCTGACGCCTCCACAGCAGACGGCTTTTTGAAAACATAGTGATAAAAGTAGAAATGTCCTTTCGACACAATGTTTTTCACTTTTAGTCATAGGGTATCCATTCAATTATGGAGATTTGCTATGTTTTGACAAAATATGTTCAAAGTCGTCTGCTGCAGAATTGTCGTATGAGGGAAAGGGTTAAGCATAATTCAAAATCCTAGCTCTGGGTTGTATTTGTTGTCACTCAAGCCTCTGAATAAAATAACAATTATATTTTTCTCTGAAACTATAAGTTTAATTTCAGGATAATTTTGATAGAAATGTTCAATCACGCTCTGCAATAAGACAAATTGATTCAAAGAGGGGGATGTTAGGGGAGTGTGTAAAATGACAAACCTTCTGCTTTAAAATTCCCTTTCGGATTTCAAGAAAATTTGCCAGAAACGTTTCTTAGGTGACCCTCTTCAAAAATTGTTCAAGCCATCTTGATCTTTATAACGACTGACTGACTGGCTGGCGTCAGGATAAATGGACCAGTAGTACTGGTTACTTACCCAGGAGAGTAAATGGCTTTTAAAATTTAACAAATGAAATTCAATTTATTGCAGCATGACCCTCCCTTGAGCCATTAGTGAAAGATAATATCTGCTTTTAATCAGTGTGTGAACCCCATTTACAGTGAAGATAATGCAAACCTGATTGCTTGATGCCATTTAATTACTTTAACGTTTTATGAGATACATGAATCGAAAATGCTTTTAAAACTTCCAGAATCAACAATTAAAAAAAACTACTGATTGTATTTACCCATTCCGACTTGCAGTCACTTTTTTAAAGCATCTGCAGCAGACGACTTTTGAAAACAATGTTATCTATTTTATTCACCAATTGTTCTTTCCTTAACCCTTTCCCACATACGACAATTCTGCAGCAGATGACTTTGAACATATTTTGTCAAAATATAGAAAATCTGTATAATTGAATGGTTAACCTATGACTAAAAGTAAAAAACATTGTGGCAAAAGGAGAAATTGCTCGTTCTGAGCAATTTCTTCTTTTGTCAATATGTTTTCAAAAAGCCGTCTGCTGCAGAGGCGTCAGAAAGCGTCTATATGAGGGAAAGGGTTTAAATGTTTTCAAAGTCAGCTGATGCAGATTTGTTGTATGTCGGAGAGAGGTTAAGAATATTGAAAACTTAACTTCGTTAATCGTGATGAAATACATGTATCTCCTTTTGCAACATGTTTCTAATCCTGTGTGCAGACACATTTTTGACGCATGTGCTACAGACAACTTTTGGAGAACAAAATGACAATTTGCTCATGATGCAGAATTTTTCCTACCTGTTGCCAGAAAGGTTTTTTAAGTTTTTCAATGATTACAATTTCATATTATACTGAGTTTGAATATTTTATATAATAAGATATTTTCAAAGTCGGCAGCTGGGAAAAGTTTACGTTACGTTACGTTAACCCTTTCCCAGCTGTAGACGCATTTTGACGCGGTTGCAACAGACAACTTTTTAAAACATTGTTGCCAAAGGTGAAATTGCTCATGATGAGCAATTTCTCCATCTGGCCACATGTTTTCAACTTTATTTAACAATTAAGTCATCTTTTATGATGATTTTTTCCAGGTTTTTGCCACAATATTTTCAAATGTTACTGCTTCTGAGTTGTGAAAATGTGTCTGCATGTGGGAAAGGGTAACACACTGTTTTCCTCTCTGAAAATGTTTTTACAATTCTGTTGGATATATATTTGAACATGTTGATGGTTATAAGAGATAACAAAAACAGTTAATGCATTTTTTCCAATTTTTTTTTATTAATTTTAAATTAATTTAATGGTAAAATGATAGATGTAAAAACAATGAAAATAACATGAGAAAAAAGGATGACATTTAAAAAGCCAATGACCAGCACTGGGTTGATATTTTCTATATAATATTTAACAAATTTAATATTGTAACATTTGATAAAACTTTGTGAGCCATGCAAAGCAAAAAAAGTTACAAATTCTTCATGACTTTTTCATCAAAATGAATTTTTGTTTCATATCAACAAACCTATGTTGTAGGTGCTCATGATGAATGTCTCAGTGAGACACTTCTTTTGAGTACCACAAACATAGTGTGTGTAATTATTTAACCCTTTCCGAAATACAGAAGCCCTTTCTTAAACCTGCAGCAGACTTAACCCTTTCCCTCATACGACAATACTGCAGCAGACGACTTTGAACGTATTTTGTCAAAACATAGAAAATCTCCATAATTGAATGGATAACCTATGACAAAAAGTTGAAAATATTGCGGCAAAAGGAGAAATTGCACGTTTTGTGCAATTTCTTCTTTTGTCACTGTTTTCAAAAAGCTGTCGGCTGCAGAGGCGTCAGAAAGCGTCTATATGGGGGAAAGGGTTAAACTTTCATTTATAGTGGTTTACCATATTTTTAGAGTGATGTTTTCGAGTTGTCGTCTGCTGCAGATTTTTTGTATGTCGGAAAGGAATAATGAGAGATATTGAAGGAAAAAGAGCTCTTTACTCCTTCTTATCTAGGCTTCCAGAAGTTCATATTGCATCTCAGAGTGTCGCCTAATTGTAGAGATGGGCGATCCTAACTGGACCTGTTTAATTTATTTTAAGTTTATTAAGCCTTTCCCACACATATGGTCGCTTTCTGCTTCTGACGCCTTTGCAGCAGACAACTTTTGAAAAAAATGAAGCAGAGAAATTGCTCATAATGAGCAATTTCTCCATTTGTCACAATGTTTTCAAATTATTTCAGTAACTTTACCTTCATTTATAAAGACTTTCTGTGTTTTTGCTTTGATATTTTCAAAGCCGTCTGCTGCAGATTTGTTGTATGTGAGAAAGTGGGGTTAAATCATGGGTCTCATACAGATGAGTTTGATACTGCTGCAGTGCAAATTGTGGAATATCTCTTTTCTGACAATGTTCTTATGCACTGGCTTCTCTGGTGAGGTTTTGCCATTGGCCATACAGTCAAACCTGTGCTAATGACCACCTTTGTATAGCAGTACCCTGTCTATAGTGACCATACTTTTAAGTTTCCCAAATACTCATTTTCCTTATAAATGACCCAGCAATTAAAGACCACTTGTGAATAAAGACCATATTGTTCACATCTCACTGGTGGTCTTTAACCCTTTCCCTCATATAGACGCTTTCTGACGCCTCTGCAGCAGACAGCTTTTTGAAAACAGTGACGAAGGAAGAAATTGCTCAAAACAAGCAATTTCTCCTTTTGCCACAATGTTTTCCACTTTTTGTCATAGGTTTTCCATTCAATTATAGAGATTTTCTATTTTTTGACAAAATATGTTCAAAGTCGTCTGCTTCTGAATTGTCGTATGAGGGAAAGGGTTAAACACAGGTTTGACTGTACTTGTATTATCAATGCAATAAATCCATCTTTTGTCTTGCATGGTTCATGTTGAAATATGATTAGATAGAACTCTATTAATTAAAGAAATAATTTAAACACATTTATTAAACTCTATTTCTATGATGATAATAAGCACAATGTAAATTACAACATGGGACATTCAACACTTGTAAGCCTTGTTTTAAGTTATATTCTTTAAAACGAAAATAAATAAATATATTGATCAGTTTAATAATAATGATAAAGTAAAATCTTATAAATATAGATAAATACTTATCTGATAATTCAAATTCAGAAATATATACATGTAGTTCTGCAATAAAAAAGGTAAGATTGGGCTTGATTATGGTATAACTCTTGTTTAACCCTTTCCCACATACAACAAATCTGCAGCAGAAGACTGTAATTACATCTAGGCAAAAATATGAAAAATCTCTATAATTGGGCCTATAATTATTGAATCTAGTGTTATAAATTGTGGTAAAAGGAGAAATTTCTCATCATGAGCAATTTTTCCTTTTGCTATAATGTTGTCAAAAGTTGTCTGCTTCATATGTGTCAAAATGGGTCTGTATGAGGGAAAGAATTCAGACAACTATACTTTAGAATTTAATTATTGTTTCTGACAATATTGAGTTATAAGGTGTCTCCTGGTGTCTTTGAAGAATACATGTACACTTTTGAAAACATTGGTGAAAATAGAGAAATTCATCAAATACACATTTTGAAAATAGAAAATTTTATGGCAAAGGGGAAAATTGCTTGTTTGACATCTATATGTATTTTCAAAGTTGCCTTCTGCTGGATTTTTGTATGTGAAAAAGTGCCAAAACGCTACATAATTACTCGGAAAGGAAGGACATTTTACTTCCTTGTGCTATCGTTCTAATCCTTTTCTGAAATATCCATTATTAGAAAACCTTATCAAGTTCTCTGAAATGTCAATGTGCCAGTCAGTTTTACCCTTTACCCTATATAACCTCTCTGCAACAGACGATTTTGTTAACAGCTGAGCAAAAACATAATTATGTACAATCTCAACACATGAATTTTAACATACTTATTGAATAGTATTTGAAAAAATTGAGACAAATAGGAAAAATTGCTTATCATATAAAGTATATAAATGACTTTTCATTTTTTCATACACAAGTTTGGAAGATCTAAAGCAGAATATCCAGTAATGTCTTTCAAAAACATTGTGGAAAAAAAATCAAAAAAAATCAGGATAAGCAATGTTTCCTTTTCCAACAATGATTTCCCACTCAAGAAATTAAATGTTTCAACTCATTCAAAATCTCAATTGTTTTTTCGAGGATGTCATCAAAGCAGATGCCCCTAAACGTAATAAAATGAGGTAAATTGTTTTAAACGATACAAGATTATCTCCCATAACTCGTACTAAAGTGTGACCCACTCTCTTTTCCATTGTGATATTTTCCATTGAGTAAAACAGTCAATGTCTGTCTCCTATCATTGTAAACGGATGCAGCTAGACTTGGAACACTAGACCTGTGAATCATCCTCCTGCTCTTCCTACATATATCACACTTGAGTATACGTTTAAAGGTGCGTCGGAAGGCGGTGTTGAACATGGTATAGATGATGGGGTTGGCCAGAGACGCCATATACCCCATCCAGACGAAGGATGACATCATGATGGGACTGAACAACTGTTGACACTTTTCACAAATGCCCATGAGGAAATTGGCAAAGAAGAATGGCGTCCAAAGTATCACAAATACTGCAAAAATAATGCCAAGCACCTTGGAGGCTTTCTTCTCGTTGCTTGTGGCTTTAGACGAGACGAATTTCCTTTTCGTGCAAGTTGTGAGAAATTTGCGTATACTGCTTCTTTTCCTAATTTGATGCGATATTTCCAATGATTTGTCAGAGTCGAGTGAATTTCCGCGGGGAAAACTGCCCCGTTTAATACGAACATCTGGTGACATTTTATCAGCAGGGTCTGTCAAACAAGAGCTGGTGGCTTTACTTGGCACGTCCAGCTTGTACATATACACAGACTTAGGGTATAACTTGATTGTCACGGAATCGGATACCGTATCACACGATGATTCTAGCTCATCCATTGAGTTTTCCGATTCCGAAACATCTCTTGATTTACCACCAGGCATTAACTCGTCCTTTCGTATATCATCCACTTTAGCTTCAAGAACTGATTCTTGTTTTGAATAAGTGGTCTCACTGACATGATTTTTTCTCTTCTCTTTTTTAGTCTCCCTCAAACATTGATCCATTTCTTCTTGAATTTCGTAAAAATGATGGCACCATTCTAAGGATTTATAATCTCTATTGGCTAAACCTATATTCTTAAAACTAGAATCTGAATCTTTAGTCCGTGAAAAGTTTGAGCAAGAGACGGATGCCTGTAGACTGTGTTTGTCATGAGACTTTGGTATTTTGAGACTAGAATGTGAGTTAGGGAAGTTTGATGAAACGATGTCAGTGTTGGTCCTTAATCTGAATCTGGGTATTGAGGGGGACATGCTATTAGACCGACTGAGTCCATCACCATTCAACAAACTTGAGTATTCATCCCCTTCGTCTTCAGTTTCAGAAGGACCTTGTATATTAACTGTAGTTATTGGTGTTATAGTTTGACTCATGTTCTGTTCATTAGTATCACAGATAAGGGCAGATGTTTCATCAGGTGTTGTCGCCACATCGGTGTCATTTATATCCGTTTCCTTAATGTCGTCATTGCTGCAATTATTGTTGACACTTTTGCCACTACAAACAAATCCGTTAGACAGATTCGTACAGTGTGAGTTTATGTATGCATTGTCTAGTATGTTTTTCAGTTCCATGGCCTGGAGCTCGTCATGAGCACCGGGGAGGTTGACTCTTTCTCTGTTTGGTGTTCGAGCAAGAGAGCTGATGTCTGTGTGACTTTCTCGTCGTGATTCAGAAGATGGAGGAGAAACAAGAGTTGCGATATTACTATTTCGCGAAAATCCCCCATGTTTCTGGCGCATTTTGAAATCGGATCTATCAATAGTTTTCATGATCTTTTGGTTTTTCCAAAGGATTTGAACTGTGAGTAGGTAGGTCAAGATCATTATGCTGAGTGGAATGTAGAAGGCAAAGATGGATCCCACGGCCATGAATGCAGGCAGTGTGATCAGACACATTTTATCGGGCGTGTATACCGAACTCGTATCCACGAGCCCGTAGATACATATAGGGCTGCTGATGGCGATAGATACAACCCAAACGAATAAAATCTTTGTAGCCACCATCGTTTTGGTCTTGTTGCGGCCATACTGCATTGGATATTTGAGTGTGAAATATCTGTCCATACTCATGGTACACATGTGCCATATAGATGCTGTACACATCAGAACGTCCATAGCTATCCAGAGTGCACACAGCTCGGCCGGCAATGGAAAGTACCCTGCAAAGAGATAAATAAAAACAACTGAAATATGACTGTAATTATTGCGTGCAGATTTGTTCAGATTGTTCTGCAGACTTTTAGACAGTGACTTGTGACATCAGAGAGCAGAGCTTTAGAGTAAGTGTATACTTCCTACTTTGAAGTCCTTACTAGACTTCTATACCCTTTCTTGAGGATAATTGAATGCATTGTCTTACTGAGAAGATTCTTTTGAGTACCCACAACATGGGGTTTGATTAAGTAACAAGGAAGATAATCGCAGGATAAACACCAAGCCTCATTATCTTGGACCTCTGCTAGAGTATAATGTAACCAGGCTATAAATCTGAAATAAGCGGCCATGAAAAGCATGTCCGCATATTTTGGCAAAACTTGGTTGAAATCATCGTGGCAGAAGGAAAAATTTATCATTTTGTTACAATGTGTTGATTAAACGTCATCCGCATGTGAGGCAAAATGCATATATAAGTGGTAATAGATAGATTAAAGAAAACTTGGGAAAGTTATAATTACATAAAAAAGCAAGCTACAAATTGTTAAGAGTATCCAGGAGAAGTTTTTATCAGATAAAATGTGACTCTGAAGAAAAAAGGCCATTTTTGATCCATTAGGTGAACTGAAATGGGTTATATATTTTTTTATGTCAAAGTGATTGAGTTCAAAGTCAAGATTATGTCAAATCGTTCCACTTGGGTTTTAAGGGGAGATATATTTCAACTGCAGATTCTTTCAAATGTCATAATTATCCCTTTCCCTCATATAGACGCTTTCTGACGCCTCTGCAGCAGACGGCTATTTGAAAACATAGTGACAAAAGAAGAAATTGCACAAAACGTGCAATTTCTCCTTTTGCCACAATGTTTTCCACTTTTTGTCATAGGTTATCCATACAATTATGGAGATTTTCTATTTTTTGACAAAATATGTTCAATGTCGTCTGCTGCAGAATTGCTGTATCAGGGAAAGGGTTAACCCTTCCCCTCATACGACATTTCTGCAGCAGACAACTTTGAACATATTTTGACAAAAGATAGAAAATGAGAAGCTTTCAACTTCTGTGCAGTTCTCCAGATAACTTGGTACCTTTGGTGTTAACCCTTTCCCTCATACGACAATTTCTGCAGCAGATGACTTTGAACATATTTTGTCAAAATATGGAATATCTCTATAATTGAATGGATTACCTATGTCTAAAGGTGGTAAACATTGTGGCGAAAGGAGAAATTGCACGTTTTGTGCTATTTCTTCTTTTGTCACTATGTTTTCAAAAAGCCATCTGCTGCAGAGACGTCGGAAAGCGTCTATATGAGGGAAAGGGTTAACCCATAAAAATGTTACAGTAAAGTTTTCTGATTGTATTCCTCTACAATAAATTGTTAACATTCCAATGCTTAAGATTGATGCATTATTTATGCCTTTCGTTAACTAGGTATGCTTTCAACTTGTGCAAATTGTCTTTCATTTGTCAAACAAATGTACATATATATATAATATATATGATACATTTCCCTAAAACTACTATTTCTTCCTTTCTAAAGTAAATTTTAAATTTCAGAAGTGCTAAATTTACATCTTTATACGAAAGACAGCAGAAAATGGATGGTTAAATTGAATTAAAGAATTGCAGAAATATTATCATAACTGATTGCAGAGATAATTTTGTGTGAAAGAAAAACATTAACATAAAATCTACTTCCAAACAACAATTATAAAACTGCTAATTGGAAAACAGTTAAATCGCAATAAATTGGTGAAGAAAACCACAATGAAAATCAGAAAGTGCTGAATGGATCTGTGCCAGATCCTGCAAATAGCTTATAGTCTATGGTTTAAGTGATTTCTCTTTTCAAAGCAAAATTTTGGAAGAATAAACAAAAAAAATTAATAGAACTTATCTCAAGTTCAACTTTAATTGATATATAGTCATTCTGTCCAATTTTTTTTAAATTTAATCCTTGCTGTTACATAGATGATTTTGTTTACACTATTGCAGTAGACAACAACCAGAAACATAGCTAATCTTATCTATGTCCCTGTCCAAACTTATTCAAAAATAAATAAGAGAAATTGCTCATAATGCAATTTCTTCCTTTTGTATGATTTCAACTATGTATCAAAAAAGTATATCCAATTTTCAACATACATAGCTGCATATTAACCCTTTCCCTCATATAGACGCTAAAAACGAGCAATTTCTCCTTTTGACACAATGTTTTCCACTTTTCGTCATAGGTTATCCATTCAATTATAGAGATTTTCCATTTATTGACAAAATATTTTCAAAGTCGTCTGCTGCAGAATTGTCGTATGAGGGAAAGGGTTAAAGAGATTGTTCATAATATGTTGAATGTGAGACAGGGTTTGATATATTCAATTATTAAAAATAATGCAAAACTTTGGAATCATGTTATGTTTTTTATATAGTGCAATGAATCACTCATTCAGTCGAATGGTTAACCCTTTCCCTCATATAGACGCTTTCTGTGGCCTCTGCAGCAGAGAGCTTTTTGAAAGTCTGCTGAAGATTTGTCGTATGAGGGAAAGGGTTAAAAGATGAGTATTTCTCTCCTCTACAGTCAAAGCCTGTCAAATATAGGAGGATTCTTCTACAGAAAAAATAATGATTGTGCTTTAAGTATGAAGACGAATTATTTGTGTAATGGAAAAGTGCGACCCAATTTGAGCAAGGCTATGAGAAAATAATCCTTGGCAAGGAATGTCATACTGTCACTCCTGTCATTCCTTGCAATCTGATCACATACTTTCCTCTTTGTCACATCATACTCAAAACATTCTGAAGAACACTATCTCAAAACAACTGCTGATAGAATTGGATACAATTTTTTAGAACATAAGAAAATGTTCAGATCTGTAGATTACTAAGGGTGTATATTAGACATTCTAAAATCTTTATTTAAGTCTTAAACCCAATTGTGGGTACTCAGAAGAAGTTTCTCAGTGAGAGGATTCTTTTGAGTACCAACATCATAGGGTTTAGCTGGATAGTAAGAGAGATATTGTGGGGAAAAGAGCTGTTGACTCGGTGTTTGCTTTGCTAGACCATTGTAGGTTGGTATATAAATGACATGGCACATACAAATATTCAGTTGCCTCAAGGATCATCCATAGTATGAGGCAATTATTATGGTCTTGACATTCACGGTTTGTCCATTTATATAATTAGGTATGGGGAAAAATTAAAATCTTTAATATTACCAGCTTATTTTGGCTGTTGGCGCCTGTTATTAACCCTTTCCCACATATAGATTTGATATGGCTGCAGAAGATGACTCATAAAAACATTGTGGCCAAATGAATATTTGTTCATAGTAAAAACTTGTTCTTCTGGAAGGTACTGCTATGCATGCAATTTGGTTTATAGCATTCACAGTTTGGTGGTTTTTTTGTTTGCTGGGATTTTATTTACTGTTTAGCAGACATGGTATCATTTGTGTTGTCTACTTTGGAAACATCTATTTAACCCTTTCCCACATACAACAAATCTCCAGCAGACCACTTGGAAAACATAGTGACAAAAAACGTGAATAATCTCCATAAAAGATAGCTTAATTGATAAATAAAGTTGAAAATTTTGTGACCAAAGGTGAAATTGCTCATGTTTTCAAAAGTCGTCTGCTGCTTTTGCGTCAAAATGCGTCTGCAGGTGAGAAAGAGTTAAAGGTGAAGGTTTTTAACAATGGTGTTCTTTTGACACCATGCTTTCAGAAGTTGTCTGCTGCTGAGGTGTCTAAAGTCCTTTTTAGCAGGAGAAGAATTGTCTATTAAGTGTTCAGTTGAGCAACGCTACAGGAAAACCAACCTTAAATTATTTTGAACCAGGATTATGGGCAGTCTGATCTGAATCTACACTGATTGCTTATAAGTCAATGAAATCCTGAAGAAGCCTCTATTATACAATGTAGAATTGAGATTATATAGCAGTAACGAGAAAAGAGGTCTTCATTGATACTTGACATGAATATCTAAGAATTGGTTTTTCTGGAGCATGCTTCATTAAGAGATAAAAAAAAGTACTTGATACATGACCCTGACTATTTCTATGTATTGGTTAATTACATCTTTTATTAATCTTAATTAGTCAACATCTGCTCGAGTTAAAAAAAAAAAGGGATTGACCTTTAAACACTTTCCAACAAGCAGGGGCATTTTTTCTGTGCCTTGCAGCGGATGATGTTTGAAAAAATTGTGTTAAAAGGTGAAATGGCTTGTAACTATTAAATAATTATTCTATTATTTATTGAGATTTTCAATATTTCTGCCTAAATTATTGATGATTCCAAGACTTTCTAGAAAGCAATTTTTCTCTAAAAAGAATTTCAGTACAGAGATGACAATCAGAGAAAGACTGAATGGATCTTTACTGAAATACAAAAACTGTTGAAGCTCCTAATGAAGCAAAGCTACAGCCCCACTAAACCCAACCTTCGGGATTCTGCAACCAGTTAAGACAAAGATCAGCCTTTACATAATCTGGATCTTTCCTATTTGCCATAAAGTCATTTGTTTTCTGAGATTTAACCCTTTCCCACATTCAGACTATTTCTGGTACCACTGCAGCAGATGACTTTTGAAAACATTGGTAGCAAAAAGATAAATTGCTCACAATGTTTTCAACTTAATTCAAAGAAAATCTTTCAATTAAAAAGTTCATATTATCAGCTTAATAAGTTGTCTGTGGCAAGAAGATTTTAACAAAACAAACCAAATATAACATAAACAGATTAATAAATGTGTTTGTTCTTTTTATTTACAGGTAAGTGCCTTTTGTGGTGCAGAAGTGTGCTTGTTCCCATACTTATTAGTAATGTAAGTAGTTTGAAACCATTAACCCTTTCCCTCATACGACAATTCTGCAGCAGACGACTTTGAACGTATTTTGTCAAAACATAGAAAATCTCCATAATTGAATGGATAACCTATGACAAAAAGTGGAAAACATTGTGGCAAAAGGAGAAATTGCACGTTTTGTGCAATTTCTTCTTTTGTCACCAAGTTTTCAAAAAGCCGTCTGCTGCAGAGGCGTCAGAAAGCGTCTATATGCGGGAAAGGGTTAACAGTCATCAACAAATCAGCTGTTGTATACATCTCACATGCCTTTACCCTTTCCCACATACAGCAAATCTGCAGCAGATGACTTTGAAAATATTTAGGCTTAATGTGTATAAATCTCTATAAATGAATGTATATTTATTGAATAATTTTGAAAATGGTTAGGCCAAAGGAGATATTTATTTTTTGACCCTTTTCCCTCATACGACAAATTCTGCAGCAGACGACTTTGAACATATTTTGTCAAAAAATAGAACATCTCTATAATTGAATGGATAACCTATGACTTAAAGCGGAAAATATTGTGGCAAAAGGAGAAATTGCTTGTTTTGAGCAATTTCTTCTATTGTCACTTATGTTTTCAGAAAGCCTTCTGCTGCAGAGGCGTCATAAAGCATCTATATGAGGGAAACGGTTAAAGCATTCTTGCCTTTTAGCCACTACGTTTTCAAGTCAGACTTTTTGCCATTACATTTTCAAGTCAGTCTGCTGCAGATATGTTTTTATGAATTAAAGATTAAAAGTTTCATACTACTCCAATTTGTCTTTTTAAAGCGTATGTTACTATAGCATGGAACATTTTCATGTGACGAAATAACATTTTATTGATCATTGCCAATAGGAATAGTTACGGTAACTGCTTTTGTCAGTATCAGACTGTCCTAAATGGTGCTTCCCTCAAACAACAATTCTGCAGCAATATTATTTAAGTCACAATTTTCAAGCAACAGACACTATTCCTGTTGTTATATGTTAAGTCAAAGCTTAATAAAAACAAGAGGCCTAAGAGGGCCAGTATTGCTCCACTGCCATTAAATCACTCTAGTTAAGTTAAAACAGCCCTCCCCACCCCCCTGGCACCTAATTGCTTTCGACCAATGAACATGGCTTGAAGGAATCTCTTAAAAGGTCACCAAAGGAACATTTCTACAAAATTATTATCAACAAGATACTTTCGGAGAATATTTTTAAAGTTTCACTTATTTAAAGCCAAAAGAAGGCTAACAGCCCCGACTCTTTGCAGCCATGTTTTTTGACTTATTAATATAGCTTGAAGGAATCTGATCAAGGTTCATCCTAGAAACATTTCAACAAAATGAATTGAAAAGTTTTTTGCATGGATTCCAACAAATTTAAAAATTATTCAGGAGATTGAGAGGATACTGCCTGAGAAGTGTCATCTGTATTGGCCAAGTGGTTACAGAGATGTTGTTTTGAGCAAACATTTAATGCACACATTACAGCAAATTGAGCTTAATATTGTTTCACTCTGATATCTGTGTACTTTTATTGGATGCAAGATAACATTATGACCACAAACAAATAATTGAAGAGATTACTCCATAAGGATGTATTTTGCAAATCACTTTGGATTTTCGAAAATGCCATATTTGAAGGTCAATGAAAGGTTTCAAAAGTCATCTGCTGCACAGAGGCCTTAAAAAGTGTGTTTGTTGGAAAGGGCTTAAATATTGTCAAGAAAAATGCTAACTATCACTCTTCTTGTTTAATGCTTCAGTGGTACATAGCACATCAAGTGCAAATTACCTTTTTTCCTCATTGCACTTTTAGTACTTGAGTGTCTAATTGTCATTTTTAACAAGCACTTCTTGTGTAACTCGTACTTTAGTTTGGGGGGCAAAGATGCATGCCATTATTGGCTTGTGTTCTTCCAATAAAGTCTTGGAACATGGCTCTTTTGTCATTGTCTTTATCAGATGCTCAAAATATCTGTTGTGGTAATTGGTGAAGGATTTTACAGCAAATTAGACAATAATGATCATGATAGAGGCTTACACTCCTATCTCCTTTAATTTGTCTAGATTCTATATTTGGAAACTTCTACAACAACACGACACAATCTTAATGGGAAACATGATCTACTTTACAGGCTAAAAGTGACAGTCCACGTTGTTTGACCGTTTCTTGTCAAGCCACCCATTAGAACATTTTCTGATTGGCTACTTTTGTATTACCATTCCCTTATATATATAACAAGTCTGAGGCAGAGAATTATTTGAAAACATAAAGCTTAACTATTGTAGTTAAAGGAGAAATGACTGCAGATTCGTTAGAATGCACCTGCATTTTGGAAAGGGTTAATGAACAAGTTGTAATTTCTAAGACACTTGCTCTCAAATCTACACAGTCATTCTTTTTGTTATCAATTTGGAAGAGCTCAATGTTAGCATATTTGATAACAGGCAACAGACGACATTATAAAGAAATTGATCAACACAAACAAGTCATACTTCAGGATCTGTACTCCTGTTTAAGAGGCATGGATACCATAAAAGAGAAAAGTGTTTTGTTTATATCGGTATAGAAGCACTGCCATTGTTTTAAACAGTCATTGGCAGTAGATACTTCAACGTGCTCATTGTAAATGTTTAAAGAGTATTATAACATTTCTAGACGTTCTTATTTTAAAGCTTCATAAACAAATATATAAATAAAATATCGATTTTTTTATTTATCTCTTTTACATACACAAATCTTTTCAGAAAATTTCATTTAGTCAATTAGTAATTTTCTCAAGTAATCTTGCTTTAAAATTTACAAAGAACCATACATTCTGTAAAATACACATACATCACAATAATAAATGTCTTGTCACAAAGTTTTGTTTTGTTGTAAATATCGGTGAAATATCAAAGTTCAAAGATAACAAGATAAATTTAACAGAATTCTGGTTATTATATGAAATTATATTAAGAGCCTGATGGTTTTAATGATTCATAATTTCAGACATCTAACAAGATTGCTATGCCTGAAGGCTCTTGTAATGGGAGTATCATTAGAAGTGGTCAATATATTAACACTTTTCCAGATACAACAACAATGCAGCAAACAACTTTGAAAACATCTGAGCACTACAATATGGAATCTATAAATTATAAAGAACAATTATTGAATAAAACTAAAAACATTGTGGCAAAAAAAGAAATTTCTCATTATGAGCCATTTCTCCTTTTGCCCAAATGTTTTAATAAGATGTCTGCTGCAGAGTCATTTGAAAGCATCTGTATGTTGGAAAGGGTTAAAAAACCCATGGTATTTCCTATCATTTTTCATTTGTCACAAATAAAAGAGATGGTGCTCTTCGGGTTGCTGTGTTGAACTATCAAATACGAGGGATTGCCGGAAGTCAATTGTCTGGCAACAAGCATCCTTGAATGTCATGTGCAGACATTGATTAGAAGTAAGTTATTCTGTGAGAAAATAGCCGTTTCTAACATGCAGACACATCTTGATGCATCTGCACCACTTTTGAGACTTTTGAAAATATTGTGGTAAAAGGAGAAATTGATAGAAATTATGCGCAATTTATTCTTTTGCCATATTGATTTTCAATTCTAGCCATATATTTATACTATCATTTATGAACATTTTACATATTTGTCCAGATTGTTTCTTAGTATTTTGCTGCAGATCTGTTGTATGTGGGGATGAAGTACAAAAGCATATTACATCAATAAGGCTAACTTTATCCAATTTCTATTTGATAATATATATATATATATAAGAATTCAATATTATTGAGATGTTTTCAAATTTGTCTGCTGCAGATTGTTTGCATGTCGAAAATGATTTTTTTTCAAAATGCAGTTGTTTGTGTTGCGTAACTTTTCATAAATATCTTTGTCCCCAGCCAAGGGAAAAGAACCTTCATCAATGTTACAAGTGGCATGTCTATGCCAAACTGCACCAGACATGATATTTGTATATATATATATAGGGAGTATTGGTCAGAAAGTAATCATGGAACACTGTCTGGTGGTCTCATTGACCACCCTACAGCATATTCAACACATCTGCACCAGACAACCTTGAAAACCTCTAGGCAAATATAGGGAATGAATGAAAGTATATTTATTGAATAGAGTTGAAAACTGTTTTTTTTGAGAAATCATCATGAAAAAGAAATGTTCCAAGCTTAGTTGAAAAGAAGTTTGTAGAACTTTTGTATTCCTTGAAAAAGAGCATTGTTTATCATGTTTGTGCCTACACAGAATTTTTGTTTGTTTGTTTTTGCAGTATATATTTTAGTCTATTTCTAGTACTTGATAAATTGCAAAAAAAAAAGCTATGATGTTATGCAACAGCTCTTATTATGGCTTGTACTATTGCAAAGATATAACTGAAATGATGTTGAAAGTGGCATACAAAGCCCTCTTAAATGATTGCCTAACTTTGGCATATGGTTTGAATAAAAATGAATGTCCTACCATCAGGGATCTCGAAGGCACAAAGATGATATATTGCCGGAGATATCCTATAAAACCATGGAACTCATTTGCTCCTTATTACTTCACGCTGGAAAATTGGATATAAAATCGACAGCTTGCACATTCATGTCAGAGCATTTAATTGGTACCGTAAATAAAAAACTAAATGGATGGAATATTGACAGCCCAGGGAAATAGCCTCCAGAATGTTCTTGACCCTTTCCCACTTACAAACACATCTGCAGCAGACGACTTTGAAAACATACCCGATTTTCGTTGGAAACTCCCTTTAAATGAGAGAACAATAATTGAATAGAGTTGAAAACATGGTGACAAAAGGAGAAATTGCTCGTTTTGAGCAATTTTTTTTTTGTTGCCATGTTTTCAAAAAGCCGTCTGCTGCTACCTTAATATGAGACTGACGTTTCCCAGAAACTTGTATTGTCTTTCTTTAGAATAGGGTCATTCTTATGGGCTTTACTATGATTTGCATAGAAATTATATGGATACTCCTTTTCTAACAATGCTTTCATTTAAGTATTTCACAGCAAGCTCATCAAAATGAAGTGCTATAGAGGAAACGATTCTTATAAAAGTGATTTTACCTTTCCCACGTATAGATGCAGTTTGTCGCCTCTGCAGTGCAGCAGACGACTTTAAGAAACATTGCGCCATTGTCGTTTTTTTATATGTTCAATATCGCCATTATAACAGACCTGTAGACCATTCAAAGATTAAAGCAAACTCATGGTATTAAAGGGCTGCATTAAATAAATGCTTTTCCCTTCATGAAAACAAATCATAAGTTTTTGGAATGGCCAATACCCCTTTCCCTCATATAGACACTTTCTGACGCCTCTGCAGCAGACGGCTTTTTGAAAACATACTGACAAAAGAAGAAATTGCACAAAACGTGCAATTTCTCCTTTTGACACAATGTTTTCCACTTTAAGTCATAGGTTATCCATTCAATTTAAGAGATTTTCTATTTTTTGACAAAATACGTTCAAAGTCGTCTGCTGCAGAATTGTCGTATGAGGGAAAAGGTTAAATGGGAGTGCCTCACTTAAGTGTTCAAAGAATGCATGAAATTAACCATTCACAATTATTTTTTTAGTTTAAATAAGTTTACACAATTTCATTTTCGAAACAAAAATATAGATTTTGACAAAATATATTTAAAGTCGTCTGCTGCAGAATTGTCGTATGAGGGAAAGGGATACTGCAAATGTCATTGTGAAAATCTCTTTAGAGAGTAGTAAACATATCCTTATTAGTGACTTATTAAGTGTCTATAATAGAGAAAAAAACATGGCATTATTTGTGACTTTCTAAGGAAATAACAGGGTATTAGGGACACAGTTGTCAGATAAAAGTGACAGCATTTCTGCTTGTTTTGTAATATTGACGGATCCATACTGGTTTAACCATGTGACTGGATACAGAGGACTGTACTAATGATGCTGACAGCATTTGAAAACGATTGTTTGAAAGAGGAGAAATTGCTCAAATGGTTTTAAACTTGTATAAAAATCGTACTTCACTTTACAAAATGGATGGTAACTGTTTACAAAATCGTGTTCACTCTTTATATATACTTTGACCCTTTCCAACTTGCATATACATTTACAGCTGACGATTTTTTGTAAAACATTGTGACCAAAGGAGAAATTGCTCATAATGAAGTAAACTAGTACCTTAGACAAGGAAATGGTTTGAAATTGGTCTCCATGAGACATGCACTGTTTGCCCTAGCTGATACTTGCCAATGGAATTCAATAGAAATTGCATAAATAACCTTATTTACAAGGGACACTGTTCTGGTCATGCTTCTAGTCCATTTAAATTACTGTGGCGCCTGCCTTGGCAAGGAGACACAATTAGGGATCAATCCTAATTGTCTGTCAGTCATGCTTTCACTAGCCAACATATTGTCAGGTGACACATGTGCTCTTAAAAACACAAGTTACTGTAGACCATTTAATTTAGAGAAAACATGTCTGATTTCAAAGATCCGCTCGAATCATTCAGTCTGCACTCTACAATATGTTATGTGGAACTATAGTAGTCAAATCTGTGTTTAAAGACAATGCACCTATGGGAAGCAAACAATCTGGTCTTTGTTCACAGGTGGTCTTCAATTGCAGGGTCATTTATACCAAAAAAACTGAGTATTTGGAAAACTAAAAGTAGGGTCACTAAAGAAAGGGATTTGCTATTCTAAGGTTGTCTTTAGCACAGGTTTTTGACTGTATTATTTTGATGCAGGGCTGGAAACATTATGAGACGAGGAGAAATTGCCATTTGGAACTATCTTTTTAAAAGCCATCTGCTTTAATTGTAGGTGTCATAATTATGTTGTCTGTATTAGGTGAACAGACTGTTAATCCTATCCCTCATATAGACACTTCCTGACGCCTCTGCAGCAGACGGCTTTTTGAAAACATAGTGACAAAAGAAGAAATTGCTCAAAACGAGCAATTTCTCCTTTTGCCACAATATTTACCACTTTTAGTCATAGCTTATCCATTCAATTATAGAGATTTTCTATTTTTTGACAAAATAAGTTCGAAGTCGTCTGCTGCAGAATTGTCTCAAGTGGAAAAGGGTTTAAGTGTCTTCTGCATTATGTAAATTGTTGAATGCCAGAAACAGAAAAACAGGTATGATGGAGCATCTGTTGTTATGGCAGTGCATTTGCAGTACAATTTATTAGTATGCTTTATTTTGTAAAGAATAATACATGAGCTGTGTCACACAAAAAGACTTTGATCGCGACTTTGCTGCAACAAGCGGATTTCCAGATCGGCCTGCTCCTCTATTCTGCCTGGGTCGGATCTTCCTTATTCTCCATCTTTTTGAGAAAAGTTATGGCTAAACTAAGTTTGTTAGGCACTTTCTGACGCCTCTGCAGCAGACAACTTTTGAAAACGTTTTGGAATTTCTCCTTTTGACAAAATGTTTTCAACTTTATTCAATAAATTTACTTTCATTTATAGAGAGTTTTCATATTTTTGGACTCAATTTTGTTAAAGTGGTGTGCTGCAGATTTGTTCAATGTGGGAAAGGGTTAAGTATGAAAATCTGAATGTAAATGCCATCAATTCTAAAACCTCCCCAGGGTTTGGTTTGCTAGAAATTTGCTCATGTAATTGCTTAGTGTCTAAGATTGGTGAATGTGGATTATGTTTTTGGTGTTGTTTAATATTCCCATGATATATCACAGCCATGCATCATCCTAGACTTAAAACTTCTTTAATAGAATAAACTCTCTCAGTAATAAGTGCTCCTAGGGAAAATATAATTTCCCTTCTGTATATACCATTTTTCTTATTTTACAAAATTGGATTTTATGATACTTTTAGAAAAAAGAGAAAAACTTGTGTGTGGTGATTGTGATGATAGATGTTTAACCTTTAATCCATTTCCACTTGCAGACGCATTTTCAGACAATTACAGCAAACTCAATTTTTGAAAAACCTTGTGACAATCTTTGACAAAGTTGAAGTTATTTTTGTCTTATTGGCAATTCGAACACTTAATTTGAGAAATTTCTCCACTTTTGAGAATGGTTTTAAAATGTGTCATCTTCAATGGCTTCAAAAGTCGTCTGTATCAGAGAGGGAGAAGTCTTAATATAGAGTTGGATGAATTAATATATAACTTCAAAATAAGAGGTTCTGCCTCAATGTTGTAGCGGTAGAGTTAATATCCACCTCAGATGTGGGTGGTCGCAGGTTAGATCCCCGGCCGAGTCAAACAAAAGACTTTAGAAATGGTAGTAATGGCTTTCCCTCCTTGGGGCTCAGGGCTATGGGGTTAGCATTACGACTAACTGACTGGTGTCAGGATATGTGGACCAGTAGTACTGGTAAAGTACCCAGGAAATGCTTTGATATAACTGAACGATTGTTTAACCCGTTCCCTCATACGACAATCCTGAAGCAGACGACTTTGAACGTGTTTTGTCTAAATTTAACATAGAAAAACTCTTCTTTTGTCACTATGTTTTCAAAAAGCCGTCTGCTGCAGAGGCGGCAGAAAGCGTCTATATGAGGGAAAGGGTTAAAGCAGAATAAAGGAATAAAACACCATTCAAACAAATATAACGAGAGTAGAAAAAGTGGGTGGTTAAGGAGTGACTGCTCTTCATTATAAGATTTTTCTCCATTTCTATAAATATATTCTTAATTTTATTTAGTGTCATCTAGAGTTTGTTTTATCAACCCAATCTTATTTTAAAATGCGAGGGGGCAAATTGTTTTAATCAGCACTATTTCATTGCAGTTGGCTCCTATTCTAATTTAGAAAATCAAATCATTTAAATCAGAAGAGGCTCACAATATCATTACCATGATTACAAAAAAGGTTTAACCATTTGCACCACTAGCAGACATATTTTGACAAATCTGCAGCAAGCGACTTTTGAAGACATTGTGGCAAAAGGAGAAATTGCTCATCATGAGCCATTTCTCCGTTTGCCATACGGTTCTCAAATCTTTTCAATAATTATATTTTTATTTAGATATTTTTCAATATTTTTGCCTCGATATATATTACAAAGTTGTCTGCTGCAGACTTGTTGCCTCTGGTAAAGGTTTAAAAGCCCATGTTGTTCTTAATCTGTACTTTTAGAAAGTACCGGTGCACCTTTACATCTTATCTGCAGCAGACGACTTTGAAAACATCTTCGGGGGGGGGGGGGGGGATAAACTTGTAACTTAGATCCAGATAGTATGCACTGTGTCATTGTCTAAAATATTTATTCCATCCTTAAACCCTATGTTGTGTGTACTTAAAAGAATCATCTCCTTGTGCTGGTTCTTTTGAGTATCAGCAATTTGATTGGGTAATGAGAAAGACACTGTCAGGAAACGACAACTTCTCTATATCTAATCTATTCCTATGATAGGAAATCTCTATATAATTTTGCTGTTCTCAGTAACTTCTCTGTCCTGTCTATCTGTCCAAAGCCTTACAAATACATGGCTTGACATTTTGTTCGCCTTCTAAGATTTAAGATTTCCATTGATTATGATGAAAGTTCTTTGAACTTATATATCGATCTCTATGTTTGCTTCCTGGATACCAAGCCAGGACTGCACGTGGGGCAAGTTCTCTATGTTTGCTTCCTGGCTACCAAACCAGGACTGCACATGGGGCAAGTTCTCTATGTTTGCTTCATGGATACCAAACCAGGGCTGCACGTGGGGCTCCTGGCTACCAAACAGGACTGCACGTGGGGCAAGTTCTCCATGTTTGCTTCATGGATACCAAACCAGGACTGCACATGGGGCAAGTTCTCTGTTTGCTTCCTGGCTACCAAACCAGGACTGCACATGGGGCAAGTTCTCTATGTTTGCTTCCTGGCTACCAAACCAGGACTGCACATGGGGAAAAGTCCTAAATTGTGTGCATAATTGACATTCTGGACAGGACTGAAATTGACTGTGATTTGATAACATGTTTGTCAGACACATAACTCACTTATAATCTGTGATGAGTGGATGTCTATGGCTGCATGTAAAATGATTGTAACTACATCTAGTTATAGGGTGTAGTTAACTCGGTTTTTACATGAAGTCGACAATATGGAATTTTTGTTAGAATAAACCATGTGAGGTTCAAACTAATGTCACAGCATGAAGATTTGTCCGTATAATTATTTACTGAAGTACAGAATTTAATGGATTATTCATGTAGTTTGTAACATTTCCCAACACTAATGGCGTTTTGATCGAACTCCTGAATGTTTATTAAAACATTAATTTTTTCTGGCCTCCCAGTGGTAATGACCAGAAAATATCATATAAACAAGTAGCTATGTTGAACAATGAACCTTGACCTTCGCTTGCCAAGATTTAGGCCTCTTGGGTTAGATCCTCAACATATTGAACAGACAGGAAGCTTTTGGGACCTATGCAGGCTGAACACCTTCAATGAAATTTCAATAGATCAAATAAAGGGCAGTAATTAAGCTTGGACAAATTAATAACTGGTTTAATTATATGGTTTTATAAGACTATTCAGACATGAGATGTAATCTAGAAATCACTCCCCCATGTTGCACTTAACGTCAAAAAAAAAACCTCCCGCCCACAATACCTGGAAATATGGGATATGCCGCATCATTAACTTGTAATCTGTTAATATCATTAATCCTTCCCCACATACAACAAATCTGCAGCAGACGGCCTTGAAAACATCTAGGCAAAAATTTAGAAACTCTATAATTTAAAGAACAAATATTGAAGGAAGTTGAAAAGATTGTGACAAAACGGTTATTGCTCATTATGAGCAATTTGTTTTTTTTTTGCGGCAACCTTTTCAAAATTCGTCTGCTGCAGACTAAGACACTAGAAACTGTCTGTGTGTAAATTGAGCTAAATCATAGGAAGATTAAGCTTTTTGGACCTTTCCCACATGCAGCCACAATAAGGCACAGGTGCGACAGACAACTTTTGAAAATATTGTGGCAAAAGAAGAAATTGCTAATGGTGATAGATCTAATTATACTTTCATTTTTATATATATATATATATATTTTTTTTTTTAAGCTGTTGTGCTTTCAAATATGTCTGTTGCAGATTAGTTATATGTTGAAAAGAATGTAACTTTAACCCTTTCCCTCATACGACAATTCTGCAGCAGACGACTTTGAACATATTTTTTCAAAAATCTCTATAATTGAATGGATAACCTATATATATGACTTAAAGTGGAAAACATTGTGGCCAGAGGAGAAATTGCTCGCTTTGAGCAATTTATTCTTTTGTCACTATGTTTTCAAACAGCGGTCTGCTGGCGAGACGTCAGAGAGCGTCCATATGAGGGAAAGGGTTAGGATACCTGAGGAAACCCTGTGTCTACAGATTAAGACTTTCCTTGATATGCATATTTTGGAGTTTCTGGTATATTTTTGTCATGCCACTTTTAACAGTATTTTAGTTACATTGTTTCAGGGAAAAGTTAACCCTTTCCCTCATATAGATGCTTTCTGACGCCTCTGCAGCAGACAGGTTTTTGAAAACATAGTGACAAAAGAAGAAATTGCTCAAAACGAGCAATTTCTCCTTTTGCCACGATGTTTTTTCACTTTCAGTCATAGGTTAATTATTCATTCAATTATAGAGATTTTCTATTTTATGACAAAATATGTTCAAAGTCGGCTGCTGCCGAATTGTCGTATGTGAGAAATGGTTAACCACTACTATGGGTATGTTTATCTTGACTCCATAATGCATCAGCCATATTCCCAACCCTGAGCCTCAAGGTGGGAATCCTTATAATTACTTCAATATTAAAGTTATACTGGGACCCCACCAAGAATCATCTGTTCGCAGCTCCTAGGGAATGTTTAATGTATTGCTGATAAAGAGATAATTCAATGACGTCATGAAGGTAGTCCGTGTGAATTGCTCTTTTTTCTTTTAACATCTGAAGCAGACGACTTTGCCATCATCTTCAGGCAATGATATGGAATAGCTCTATAAATGACAGTTAAATTATTGAATAGAGTTGGAAAACGTTTTGCCACAATGTTTTCGAAAGTCGTCTGCTGCAGAGGCGTCAGAAAGCGTCTATATGTGGGAAAAGGTAACCTGCATCATGTTTTTATCCATTGATATTTTCAAAGCAGACAACTCTTAAAATATACCAGAGGAAAACAATTTAATTCTCAGAAGTCAATTGAAAATCTTTCTTTTAACCCGATTCCAAATATCAACGAAACTGCAGCAGACGTCTTTGAGAAAAATCTTTAAAACTGAAAATTTTAATCATTGATGAGAGTTGAAAACATCGAGTCAAAAAGAGAAATGTAAAAAATTTGTCTGCTGTAAAAACATTAAAAATGCTTCCACATATTAATTGTTCATGCAATCTCAGTCATTGAAATTAACATGTTAATATTCACTGGCCTGAAAATCCTAAATATTTGGTTATGCTATAATATATTACATGTAAAATTATACTTGCCAAAGGAAATGTTTCATTGTTCCGAACCAAAAGTTACTGGCCAGGGACCATAGGACCACTGCTAATTTCATGACGGTATAAATTAAAATGTGAAGGTTTAGATTGAAAATTCAAGATGAATAGTTTTAGGTAGACCTGTAGTGACCTGGTATTAGTTGACATACATATTACCCTTTCCTGCATGCAGATGCATTCTGGTGTTTCCTGGGCAACAAGGAGGGAAGCCATAATACTACTTCTATTTTTAAAGTCAAAAGGAGATGGAAAAAAAAAAGTGACAATGAATTTTCAAATGACAATTAACTAGTCTTGTTGTAACTTTTGTACCCTTTCCCTCAAATAGACGCTTTCTGACGCCTCTGCAGCAGATGGCTTTTTTGAAAACATATTGACAAAAGAAGAAATTGCACAAAACGTGCAATTTCTCCTTTTGCCACAATGTTTAACACGTTTTGTCATAGGTTATCCATTCAATTATGAAGATTTTCTATTTTTTGACAAAATACGTTCAAAGTCGTCTGGTGCAGAATTGCCATATGAGGGAAAGGGTTAAGAAACTTAATGGCTTCAAGCAATAAAGCCGTAACTATATTTTGTCTGTAAAAGTAGTTATTTTGTGGACAGCCTCATGCATTCTATGTTTTCAGAATGTTATAAATGGTAGGATTCTGGCTTTCCTAAATTTGTTGGAATTCATGTGATATCCATGAATTGTTGAATGATTCTGAAGCCCTATAATACATTAAAATAATTAGCTCCTAATAATTATAGAGCATCTCTTTAGTCGATTAAAAGAAATCATGTTTTCAATCGGAGTACCTTACTTAAGTGTTCAAAGAATGCATGTAATTAACCATTCACAATTTTTCTTTAGTTTGAATAAGTCTACACATTTAGTTCCATTTTCAAAACAAAAATATAGATCGTTTTTGAAATGTACAAACTTAAAACGGTCTAATCTGGATAGTCATATTTTGAATGCTTAGTAAATATCTCAAAACGAGCGATATCTCCTTTGTTCACTGGTATCGAAATTAAACTCCAAACATGTCCATGATATGATATTTCAGATTGCTTTTAAAACAACATGTCAGATTCACAGTTCATATAAAAAAATCAAACATTTAGATAATATTATCTAGTATTTTCCCACTGGGTATGCTAATAAGTTAACCCTTTCCCACTTGTAGATGCATTTTGGCACATCTGTAATAAACAGCTTTTGAAGACATGGTGGAAACAAAGCATAATTGCTCATGACGAGCAATTTCTCCTGTTGACATGTCTCAATTTTATTCAATAATGGACATTTACGGATATTTTGCTATAGTTTTGTCTGACAAAGTTGTTTGCCGCAGATTTGATGTAATGTTGGAAAGGGCTAATTGAGAATCCTCACTAAGGCTGTCATGATGGGGAAGTTTATTGGACATGTTTTCCCGGAACTAAATAGGAAATTGGAGGCAATATATTAAGTCAATGGAATCCAGGTCGTAAATAATCAGGATTATAGACATAATCACATACCTGAGTCAGGAATCATGTGTTGTTATATACAGTTGGGTGTTGCCAAAACTGTTTTTCATCAAGTTTTATTGTTAAAAGAATGTTTTAATTGAAAGAATATGGCATTTTTTATTATAGGAGATTAAAAAATGATTATGAATAATTGAGTTCTTTGTAAAAAGTGAGATAAAACAGAAATCTACAATTTAATATGAATTCTCTTCTTCAGGGATCTAGGGTCCATGCCAAAAAGGGCTTGAAATGCAAATAGTTTGTTATTTTACAATCAAATCAAATTTTATGTTGTATAGTTCTTAAAATGTTCCCACTTAAATATTAATGAGGAGTGAAGCTTGTCGAGAAAACCCGGCTGTAGCTTTTCCGGGAAAATACAAAAATACAGGGAAGCAATGGAAAAACCATGGAAGAAAAGAAGGAATTTAATGTTAAGATGCGAAAATGCTGACAATGGTCCGAATACGCCGGGGTCCACGGAACCATTGCAGGGTGTCCACAGAACCGTTCGGGCTGACTATGGAACCGTTCCGGGGTGTCCATGGAATTTCCGGGTTGTCCACTTAAACATACTGGAGTTTCCATGGAAAGTGTCAGATTATCCCAGGAAAGTTGTCCGAATACTCCGAGGATTTTCCAAGGATTTTCGTAAGAGTCCCCCGGAAAAGCTACAGCCGGGAAATATGATTGGGGAGGGGGGAGAAGAGGGAGAGAGAGATAAACGTTTACTAGCATATTTTTTTTTAAAGTTATAATTCACATTATTTCCTGTCTTAGAAGAGTGTTTATTGTTTTTGTATGCAGATAAATGATGTTTATCTTTATCTTATAGATTATTATCTGTTGTTTATGCATCACGGAAATCAAAGGTGGGGTATTCTTGATAAAAAAGGCTAAACAGTGCAGATTAAAACTCTTTCCCTCATACGACTGAACATATTTTGTAAAAAAAAGTTTTAACCCTTTCCCTCATACGACAGATCTGCAGCAGACGACTTTGAACATATTTTGTCAAAACATAGAAAATCTCCATAATTGAATGGATAACCTATGACTAAAAGTGGAAAATATTGTGGCAAAAGGAGAAATTGCTCGTTTTGAGCAATTTCTTCTTTTGTCACTATGTGTTTCAAAAAGCCGTCTGCTGCAGAGGCGTCAGTAAGCGTCTATATGAGGGAAAGGGTTAAACAAATGGTGGCACTTCTACGGTTCCCCTCGTCTGCGAGATATTTATCTTCATTTATTACCACAGGAGTGGAGTAAAACAGATATTTCAAATGAACACTCCATAGCATTACTAAACCCTGTTGGACAGGCTCTCTGTTTCAATTGAATTCAAAACAAGCAATTTCCCATTACATTTTCAATAATGTATTATTGACTTTTATAATGCTCAATTTTCTAGATTGATGTATTAAGTTTAATTATTGAATAGAGTTGAAAAGTTTACGACAATGACAAAAGATGTAATTCCTCATTATGAGCTATTTCTCCTTTTGCCACAATGTTTACAAAAGTCATCTGTTGTAGATGCTTCAAAATGTATGTCGAAGTGGGAAAGGGTTAATTATACCCCCTTCGAAGAATTATTGTAATTATAGGAGTCACTCTGTCTGGCAATCTGTCTGTCTGTCGGTCGGTCGTCCGGCTGGAAGCCAATATTTTGTCCGGCCAATTTCTTACAAACCACTGGGTGGAATTCATTTACATGAAGCTTCTATACCAAAAGGAGATGTGCATATCCTAAAGGGGTTACAATTGCATGTTATTTTACAGAGTTCTGGCCCTTTTACTTATTAAGTTATGGTGTAGGTCAAGGTGCTGTTTAGGGGGTATTTATCATCTTCAGTGATAGTTCTAGTTTTATTCTGCTTTGATTTGAAGAACTTTCACCTATAAATTAAATGAGATCCAAATGTCAAAAAATGGAAAGTCTCTATAATTAAATGGATAACCTATGACTAAAAGTGGAAAACATGGTGGCGAAAGGAGAAATTGCTCGTTTTGAGCAATTTCTTCTTTTGTCACTATGTTTTCAAAAAGCCGTCTACTGCAGAGGCGTCAGAAAGCGTCTATATGAGGGAAAGGGTTAATAAAGTTTGTACATTTCAAAAACGATCTGTATTTTTGTTTTGAAAATGGAACTTGTGTAGACTTATTCAAACTAAAGAAAAATTGTGAATGGTTAATTTCATGCATTCTTTGAACACTTAAGTGAGGCACTAGTCCCCAAATAAAACATGATTTCTTTTAACTCTTTCAGCGCCAAATTGTTTAAAGTAGACTCTTCCATGTTCAAAATTGGCCATCTCCATTTCTCATGTAATAAAAGTTGGGACTATTTTGATAACCAAAAAGGCATGAATGTGTCTGCAAGGGATATGTACTGAGCGTTTTAAAAGCATTAGGAGAAAACTTAAATTGTCCATGGCGAATTTTTCCGTTTCCCACTTTGGCAATGTGATCTCTTTCAAAATCATACTTTCATGCGATACTAAGATTAGTGTATCTGTTTGTCAGATATTTTACAATTTTGAAGTGGAAACAGTGCAGACAGTACACTAGGCAATGTCATTATGCCTGCTTTATGATAGATTTGCCTAATTAGCAGTGAATCCCCCCCACCCATCTTTTTTCCTTCAGATTTTCTGAATTCATCATGGCTTTTGCTGTGAATAATAGTTGTTAAGGAATATTGGTGCATTTTAATGATACATTTGTATAAGCAAAACATGAAATTTGTTGATCAAATGGTTTGATGTTCTTGCTTGATTTGATGTACAAGATTAACTGGTTGATTGAGATCTATTTGTGCATGAGTCATAATACTTGAAATAAACAGTTTAATGTTAAGGATTTATGATTGATGTAATTAAGTTAGGGTTAGTCTCGAGTTTTCCGATCAGGACCAAACTTTGCCAAAGATCTGAAGGACCAGGGAATAAAACAAAAATGTTAGCTCTGGTCATTAAATTTAGATGTGGGTGTTTGACTTCCCATGGTGTTTCCAGAGATCTATTAACCCTTTCCCTTAGATAGACGACTTCTGACGCCTCTGCAGCAGACGGCTTTTTGAAAACATAGTGACAAAAGAAGAAATTAGTCAAAACGAGCAATTTCTCCTTTTGCCACAATGTTTTCTTCTTTTAGTCATAGGTTACATCCATTCAATTATAGAGATTTTCCATTTTTTGACAAAACATGTTCAAAGTCATCTGCTGCAGAATTGTCGTATGAGGGAAAGGGTTAAATACTTTCAAGTGATTTATGGAGAGTCAAGGCATTGGTAAAAGATGTATTTGTCTTAAGTTTAATAGTCTATTCATAATTGAAGGAGATTAAAGACTACGATTTTGAAAGATATTGTTTTGAGACATTGTTAGAAAACGGCAAAATTATATGCAGTTAACAGCACTTATAATCTCCATATCCTTCAATGTTATCATAATCTGCATGAAAGAGAGGGTTTAGAGCACTCATGATTTTTGTGTCTCCTGCTTAATGGACAGGTGACACTTAGGGGGATCACTTCTCAATCAGCTGTCAAGTCAAAAGAGTCTTTCCAACACACTTTGATTTTAATTATAGGACTTAATTAAAAGAGGGGGTATATATGAGTCACTGTGTCGGTGTGTCGGTCGGTCGGAAGCCATATTTTGTCTGGCCTATTTCTTACGAATCACTGGGTGGAATTCAATTTACATTAAGCTTCTATACCAAGAGGAGATGTGCATATCCTAAAGGTCTTACAATTGCATGTTATTTTACAGAGTTATGGCTCTTTAACTTATTAAGTAATGGTGTAGGTCAAGGTGCTGTTTAGCGGGTATTTATCATCTTCAGTGATAGTTCTAGTTTTACAGAGTTATGGCCCTTTTACTTATTAAGTTATGGTGTAGGTCAAGGTGTTGTTTAGCGGGTATTTATCATCTTCAGTGATAGTTCTAGTTTTACAGAGTTATGGCCCTTTTACTTATTAAGTTATGGTGTAGGTCAAGGTGTTGTTTAGCGGGTATTTATCATCTTCAGTGATAGTTCTAGTTTTACAGAGTTATGGCCCTTTTACTTATTAAGTAATGGTGTAGGTCAAGGTGCTGTTTTGGGGCTATTTATCATCTTCAGTGATAGTTCTAGTTATCACACTTTTCTTAAATGGCTGGACGTATATTAATGAAGCTTTACATATTATAAGGGAGATCATCCTGGTCCTAAATTTTAAAGGGGATGAGCAATTTTTGGCTAAGCTATATATTGCAAAGATTGGTAGTACATAGGAATGGAGTTAAATGCACTGCTTATATATCTCATTACTTTTCAAACATCCTTAGTTTTGTTTTACAATTACCGATAAATATTTTGTCCCATTAAGTCACAAGTCCTGAAATATGAAAGATGGCATGCAATGGGACAGTGTGATGGGGAGAAAGCATGCAAGGAGGCAGTTATATTGAAGATTGCATATCATAAACCGTTTCCACTACCATCAATCACTTTGCTGGTTGTCAGAATCTGCTGTCATAAGTTCTTGCATATATATAAACCGTTCTATCTTCTCAATCGAGAATAAAAGACGAGAAAAAGTTATATGTAAGAATTAACCAAGTAAACCACCTGTACCGAAAAGAAGGCTTCACAATAGGACATTGGCCAGAGACAAACCAAATTAGATGAGCATTTTGCACTAATTGATTATGATTGTTTCAGCTTTCATTTAATTTAAATGAAGACGTATTGATTTGAGAACTGTTTGATTAGGTTTAAAGAATTTAAAGAAATTTAATACTGTCTAAATTATCCATTGTTCAATTCATTTGTCATATTACTGGGGGGAAAAAAAAGGGAGACATCTTAAACTTGTGTTCACCAAATTGTTTGAATTTCTAAATCAGGTTAACCTATTTTCCACAAAGAGATTCAATTTTGATCCGGATACAGCCGATGACTTTAGAAAACATTGAGGCAAAAATAGAAAATGCATATTTCTGGCACATAATTATGTCTATTAATCTCCCAATTTTTTGTAGGCAAAATTCTTAGCTCAAAACTATTAAGTATTTCATAGAAATGACTTAAATTTGAAATATGTATATTTGAGCCAGGTGCTGTATAGGCCAAAAAAATGTCTTAACCCTTTCCCTCATTCAACAAATCTGCAGCAGACGACTTTGAACATATTTTGTCAAAACATAGGTTTCTATGACAAAAAGTGGAAAACATTGTGGCAAAAGGAGAAATTGCTCGTTTTGTGCAATTTCTTCTTTTGTCACTATGTTTTCAAAAAGCCGTCTGCTGCAGAGGCGTCAGAAAGCGTCTATATGAGGGAAAGGGTTAAGCCTTAACTTTCCATTTTCTTATCTTGATGCTGATATCATAGTACAAGGCCATATGGGACTAAATGTTCTGTTTTCTATGAAAACTGACCTAAGCCCCTTGCTACAAGTGGAGATTCAGAACAACCTGCCCCATCTGCACACTTCTGATCTCGCTCTACCATGTTTTCCAATTTATTACAGAATGATATAATTTCTGACAGATATTGGTTCACAGGCCGATGTTTATATACATAGGTTGGTTCTCCTGGACCATGGCTTCAACGTTCATGTATTGTGTCAGATAAGATACTTAAAACATCCACATAAGAATCGCCCTACTCTGCCCAAGTGGGATAGCATAGAGGGTTTGAGACTGGGCCATTATTGAGTGCCCATTGGGAAGGATCGAGGCATGTATCATATAGCCTTTAACATGAACTGGTTGTTCAACCATGGGTCATGAAAAAGTGCTTTGTTGACATCATATTACTGAATTACTGTTAATAAACGTAAATTCTAAATGAAAGATGAAAAGACGACCTAGATAAAGCAAAACATAGTTCTTATTGCTTAATTTAACTATTTTTTGTTGGTCGCTATAATGTCTGCAAGTGGGAAAGGTTCAAGAACATGAAATTTGCCCCTTATCTATAGCTCTGAGCATTTTCTGAACAGTTAACCGTTTCCCACCTAGCAATAGCAGCAGATGACTTTTGAAAACATTGTGGCCAAAGGTGAAATTGCTCATGATGAGCACTTTCTCCTTTGGCCACAATGTTTTCAACTTTATTTAACAATTAAAATATCTTTTATGGAGATTTTTTAGGTTTTTGCAACTATGGTTTCAAAGTCGTCTGCTGCATATTAAATTTTTGTTGTATGCCTTAATTAATTCTGATTTCCAACCCATTCGTGGCCGTATACATCCGCCTGAACAAAGATGCAGACAAATCTTGGTCTAAAATTTCAATTGCCTTAAAGTAAGTATTGAGCAAATTAGTAATAGCCTGATCCCCCATGAAGTACATGTAACAAATGTTGATAAATACTTTTGAAACTTTTCAAAAGGGGGAGAAAATGTGTTAAGAAATGCATGATTGTATAATAAAATGGTTCATTAATCAATTTACGGAACTGTGAGATGATGCCAAGACAAATTCAAAATAGACAGACTGGAAAAATTCCATCTCAATTGCCCCACAAATCAACCTTTTTGGACGAGATCACATAAACAGTGCATATCTGCCTTGTGAAGATTGACAGGAGTACAAGACTTATCTATAGACATATCCCTCTCTACTAACAATGCATGGTATTCATGGAAACTGCAAATTCAACAATTAAATCCTTTCCCAGAAACAAAAAAAAAAAGAAAAAAGGAAGCAGACATCTTTGCAAAGATATCAACCAAAATTAAAAAAATCTTAAGTATTATTATTGAAAAGGCGTTTTGTCACAATGTTTTTGATCGTCTGCCAAGCCCTGAAGCCATAACAATATGTAATTGAGCCTACAAAGCTGAGAAGTCTGTAACAATGACGGATATCAATCCAGGGGTCGTGAGTTTGAACTCTTATTAATTTGGATGTGGACTAGAAGTGACGGAATTGAAGCCAAGAAACGTGCAGTACATGTATATGTGAATTGGCTGCCAGGAAATAACTGAAATACTGTTTATAATTGCTTTTAACTCTAATTAATTAATCAAATAACCTGTAATTGTATTCCATACTGCTGCAGCATCTCCGTAGTGTATTTTCAATGAAAGTGTTTGAGAAGATTGATATGTATGTGGTCTTTTTGTACCTTTTCCCTAAGAAAGGCTAATTTTTGTGTAGTTAAAATGTATGAGAAAATACAAACCATAAATCTCCACCACCATGCCAAATGGCATAACAACAATGGCTACCAAGAGATCAGCAATGGCAAGCGACATGAGAAAGTAGTTGGTCATATTCTGCAGGCGGCGGTCCCAGCACACAGCCAAGCACACTAGTAAATTCCCGATAGCTGTACACACAATCACTGCGATGAGGGCTAGCAACCCCCATTTTGATTCCGGGCTTTCAGGCACTGACGAGTTGAGGTCAAGATCACTTTTGTTAATCCATGTTTGATTTGACACTTGTACCGTTACATCCTCTGTAGACATAATTAAACGCATCAAAGTAAAGTGTTATAACGCTTCCATGTTTCCTCGGGGTTGTATCACCAGTAACTGGAACCTAAATCCAGTGAATGAACACACAGTTTTCCTGAAAAGAAAAAGCGCATTATCAGTTCCTATTGCTTATATAGGCTTTAAGTGTTTTGTGTGTTTTGCTTATGATAATTGGTGGCGTGAATTTAAAAAAGGCTTTGTTATCATTTGCAATGGGGTAATATTCACCTGTAGAACATTGAATTTGATCAAGTTTGTAATGTTTAATACTAATTAACTTTTCTTGAAAGATTCTACTTTTTTTTTGTGGCTCCTTTGAAGAATACTCGTGCTTTTGAAAACATTGTCGGACAAAAAGGAATGGCTTACAAAGAGCAATTGCTCTCACAATCTTTGTTTATTGAATTTCCATACTCTTATTATAAATGATACACTTTGATTAAGTGTATGGTTCTACAGTTAGTGCTTGTTCCTTTAACCCTTACCCTCATATAGACGCTTTCTGACGCCTCTGCAGCAGAAGGCTATTTAAAAACATAGTGACAAAAGAAGAAATTGCACAAAACGTGCAATTTCTCCTTTTGCCACAATGTTTTCCACTTTTTGTCATAGGTTATCCATTCAATTAAGGAGATTTTCTATGTTTTGACAAAATATGTTTAAAGTCGTCTGCTGCAGAATTGTCGTATGAGGGAAAGGGTTAATGTTTTTAATCACCATTTCCAACATACAACTAGTCTACAACAGACGACTTTGAAAAGATCCGTGCAAAAATATTGAAAATCACTATTTTTCGAAAGCGTTATATTTGAATTGAGTTGAAAACAGTGTAGCAAAAGGAGAATTTGTCCATCATGAGCAATTTATTCTTTTGCCACTATGTTTTAGGAATAAAGCTGTCTGCCACAGAGGCACCAGGAAACTTGTGTATGTGGGGAAGTGTTAAATTCCTCTTTATCTGGATTACCATGAATATTTTTATGATAGATAATTTAATGCAATGCCTCATGATATCTCTTAATATCACACCTCTAACGTGAAAGGTGAAACTGGTTAACCCTTTCGCTCAAATAGACGCTTTCCGACGCCTCTGCATCAGACGGCTTTTTGAAAACATTATAGTTACAAAAGAAGAAATTGCTCAAAACAAGCAATTTCTCCTTTTCCCACAATGTTTGTCCACTTTTGGTCATGGGTTATCCATTCAATTATAAGAGATTTTCCATTTTTTGACAAAATATGTTCAAAGTCGTCTGCCGCAGAATTTTCGTATGAGGCATTGAGCTAGGGCTAACAGCCAAAAAATTCTCCCAGACTTTGGTGTTACCTTTTGTAAATCTAATTAACCACTGACATTGAATGCAGGCCTCCAAGGAATTATCCCACAGTTTCAACACTCACAATAAGGATTTAATGTTAAAATTAACAACGTTTTAATGATCATAATCCAATTAGTGGCTTTATGGGAATCCGGATCAGGGGATAATTTGTGAAAACAATTAACTCTTTGCCAAGTTTGCTGACTACTTTGGAAATGGTTGTAACTTTATCTATTAATCCTTTCCCTCATACGACAATTCTGCAGCAGACTACTTTGAACATATTTTGTCAAAAATCAGAAAATCTCTATAATTGAATGGATAACATAGATGACTAAAAGTGGAAAACATTGTGGCTAGAGGAGAAATTGCTTGTTTTGTCACTATGTTTTCAAAAAGCTGTCTGCTGCAGAGGCATCAAAAAGCATCTATATGTGGGAAAGGGTTTAACTCCAATCAATCAGTCAATCTCCTTTTCTAGGCTTCTGCTGTAAATTAAGCTTTCATAATGTCTTCACATTTGTTTGTGTCACCTGTCTTAGTAGTTTGACACCATGGCACAATGTCATAGGGATCACTTCTCTATCACCTGTCATGCTTTCATTTAATTGCTTATAGTGCGGTGACACATGTGTTCCTCCCAAAACTCTTGTTCAATCAAATTAGAAGGGAGGGAAAACACCACAATGTATGTTTGCATAATTTAACAATTGAGGTCTCAGAGATTAATGATTCTTACTAGGACCGAAAGAGAATGAAAAGACTGATTTTGAATGAACCATGGTTGGTTTGTTTTTAATCTACATCCACATCTATCTATGTGGGGCGCTCAAGTTGTATTACAAAAGTGCAGGATGAGTTGGCGTGCATACATTTATTGATAGAAATAGCTGTGAATCCCATCGATATATGATGGATTGCTTTAACCACCCACTTCATTTAACCCTTTCCCATATACAACATATCTGTAGCTAACTATACTTTTTGATTTCTGAATGTGTTAACCTTCTAACAGTTGAAGAACAATTTTTAATTCATAGATTCTGCTACTGAGAGGCATTTAAAAACATTGTGTCAAAGAAGAAATTGCCCATGATAAGCAATTTCCCCTTTTACAACAACACTTTCAATTCTATCTTAGATATATTTATACTTTCATTTTTAAAAAAATTCAATATCTTGTCTAGAGTTTTGCAAAGTCGTCTGCTGCAGATTTGTTGTATATGGGGAAAGGGTTGATAACTTGGACCTTTTCTTACACAGGAGAAACTTATTGAAAAATCTGCTTTCTTCATCTTTCCAGTTTGATGATTTCAGTTATTTCAGTATTTGATGTTATTATGCTGATGGAGATTTCTATGTTTGTAGAAGTGCAAACACCTTAACATTAGTCTGAAATGTTGAAGACTTTGGCAAGCCCTTTCTAGTAATACCATAACTTCTAGGTCTTGTGGCCTTGATGTTGACCTTTGACCTACATTAACAAAAGTTGGTGTTGCACACACGTCTTGTAAGAAATGGAAGAGAGGTCAAAAATAGCTGATGACTTAATTTGTAGTCTAAATATAGACAAAAAGAAGAAGCACTTGAAAATCCTTCTTCTTGTCTAGAATATTTAACTTTCTTCCAGTGTGTCCTGAATGCTTTTATCTAGCGGTAATAAACAACATTTAGGAATCTTTAGAAAGTCCTTCCAGATTGAGCAGAGAGCATTTTGAGTGCATTTCTAATAAAACAATAGAGAGTATGAAAGAACACAATGAAAACGGTTCAAATTTATGCAATAATGGTTACTAATAAGGTAGGTGGCAATAATCGTGATGACAAGGGGAGACTTAACATTCCAATGCATTGATTGTAATTAATAAGTATGAACCGCGTCAGGTGATTTTGGGTGTTAATGCGTCTGCGTACAATGAAGACCCGGGTGAGCCTGTGCATATGCACAGTCTCACCAGGGTCTTCACTGTACTTCTACATGTAAAATGTAAAATGACTCCTAGATTAATCTTTTGACAAAAATATTAAAACTGTGGCACAACCAGTTTTATGCCATTGAATGTACCATTAAGTGAACCCATACAGGAGATTCAATAAGACTCCAAATTCCCAGAAACCGGCTTTATGTATTGAAGTGAATGTTTTTTATGTATTAAAGTGCATGTTTGATAACTCATCCTTCTATTGGGGGTGGGTTTGGATGATTTAAATGCTCGTTGGAATGCAAGTACTCTTGGCAAAAGAAAGAGGTTAAGGGGAAAAAAATAGGTTCCCAAGCACGCCGCTTAGGAATGCAAGTATTTGGCTTGTACTAGTAGAACTGGTGCATCATTCAGAAATTGTACCATGTTGAACCAACCTGTCAACAAGAAATATATCATCTCAAGACATAATGATAGATATGGCACTGATAGAAAAGCATTAATCTTCTTCCATTATTTTTTAATGATTTTTGTATTTAATGAACTGTGCCCAAGATAGCTAAGTCGATATGCGGTCTGTCAATCCAGGGGTTGTGTGTTTGAACACACAGCTTGAAAAACATTCTTTTTGACTGATTTGTGACATAAGTGTCACACAATTCATTTAAATTCTATCAATATATGCTAACAGTCTATGTGAAAACATAGACGTTTACTTGGAAATAATGGAGTCAGAAAGCTAGGAATTTCATTGGTAGGGGCCCAATTGGCTGCCACGAAATTACTGAAAATGTGTTGAAGATGGCGTTAAACCAGCATCAATCAGACAATCCTGATCTTATAAGTGAAAAAGTTTTCTATTTCACATTTTGTCTTTCATATAAATGCAGATTAAGAAATACCTATGTCCTCAGATATAATGGAATGCTATTTCTAAGGTTAGCAAAAAAATTAAATCTTTAAACTTGTGCAATTGAAAAGCCTATACTTCTTACATTTAATTGCCTTTGCACTTTAACCCTTTCCCACTTTCAGACATTTTTTTTATGAATCTGCATGAAAGGTTTCAAGTGGCCTTGTAATGACGAAAGAGGTTGAGTGTCCTGAATGACGTTTTATAACCAGAGCGATAACAGGCTTCTGTGAATAGTGCTATATGGCTGATCATTTTGTCTGTAAAATACCACAATCAATTGATCCCGATATAATGGAAATAATACAGATATCCCACCATCAGCTACAAAGTGGGGCCATAATCCATTTAATATCTGACAAGGCAAATTTCTTTGACCTTGTCTCGAAGGACTGAATTATTCTGGTATGATTTGATACCAATACCACATTATTGTATTATGAGGGCATAGCTGAGGAAAGCATTTCCGAAGCGAAATTAGCCTTTTCCCAGTTAGGAAAAATCTGCAACAGAACACTTTCTGACGCCTCTGCAGTAGAGGGCTTTTTGAAAACATAGTGACAAAAGAAGAAATTGCACAAAACGTACAATTTCTCCTTTTGCCACAACGTTTTCCACTTTTTGTCACAGGTTATCCATTCAATTATGGAGATTTTCTATGTTTTGACAAAATACGTTCAAAGTCGTCTGCTGAAGAAATGTCATATGAGGGAAAGGGTTAAAGGACGGCTTTTTGAAAACATAGTGACAAAAGAAGAAATTGCACAGAACGTGCAATTTCTCCTTTTGTCACAATGTTTTCCACTTTTTGTCATAGGTTATCCATTCAATTATGGAGATTTTCTATGTTTTGACAAAATATGTTCAAAGTCGTCTGCTGCAGAATTGTCGTATGAGGGACAGGGTTAAAACATCTAGGCATAAAAAAAGGAAAATCTCTATAAATGAAATCATAATTATTGAATAGAGTTGAACACAGTGTGAAGTCGTGCACCTTGCAAGAATCATAACTGGGCCACTTTGTTGAAAAGTTATCTCCCCTTGTTCAATGTTTTAATAGTGTTGACTAAATTGCGTTTTTAGGGGAGAGATTTTTTTTCTTCGCAGCGCTCGAAAACAACCCTTTCTAGTTATTGAATAGAGTTGAACACATTGACAAAATGAGATATTGCTAATATAATGAGCAATTTCTGCTTTTGCAACAATGATTACAGAAGGCCACTGCTGCACAATCCTCAAACTGTGTGTGGGAAAGTGGTGCAGCTAGGATAAACATTGTGTCTGCCTTTAAAGCCGTGGTCACACCATACGTAGTTGACCGTAGTGGGGAATGACCGTAGTCGGCCGTAGTTGAACGTATGAAACGTAGTTGAACGTGGTTACACGTAGATAACCGTAGTTCAACGTAGTATTGAACGTAGTTTGAACTTATGATTTGCCCGTAGTAAGCACATAATTTTTCAACATGTTCAAAAATTGGTTACGGTTAAGTACGTTGGTGTGACCCTACTGTGACCGTAGTTTGAACGTAGTTGACCTTAGTTAACCGTAATTGACCCTACTTGAACGTAGTTCACACGTAGTTAAACGTAGTTGTCTGTAGCTACACGTAGTGATACCCTAGTTAACCCTAGCCATTATGCTCGAATTTACTTCACCGTACTTCTACCTAGTTGGCCGTATTTGACCCTACTTCACCGTAGTTCACACGTAGTTCAACGTAGTTGTCCGTAGCTACACGTAGTGATACCCTAGTTAACCCTAGCCATTATGTTCGAACGTACTTCAACCTAGTTGACCGTAGTAACACTACGGCAGACTACGTTTCAAATGAACTACGGTCAACTACGTGCATGAACGTAAGTGTGACCATGGCTTTAGATCTTTCTACAGCATGTTTGTTTCTCTGCTGCTCTGCATACTGTATGTGGGAAAGTGGTGCAGGATAAACATTGTGTCTGCCTTTTAGATCTTTCTACAGCATGTTTGTTTGACTCAACAATAAAACACTTTTACTGATTACTTCAAACAAACAGCGCACATACATTATGAATGGGGAGTTGGTTTTTGAACTGGTTGAATCATCTTGCTTGTACCTTCTTAACATTTTCTCTGAAACAGACAACTTCAAATACCTCTTACAGATGACAACTTCTGAAAAAATGTTGTAGAAAAACAAGCAATTGCTCACTCCATCAGATCTGCTTGTAGGTCTATTCAGTGGTGATCATGTGACTCAATACTGATAAAGACCAAGTTGAAAGCATGGCTGACAATAAATAATTTGTCTCCAAACAGTTACTTCACATGCCTTATACATGTGAATTTGATATTCAAAATAGAGTGGGAACCTTATATAAGGTATGAAACTTGAAAATAGCCTGGAAAATAGCCTGGAAAATAGTCTGGAAATGTTCTTGGTTTTCATATTGAAAATAAGAGTGGGAACCCTGGGAATGGAACTTGAGTTTTGGTCCTTGAAAATATCAAAAATATCCTTTAAGTCCTTGAATTTTATATTGAAAAAAGAGTAGGGGAACCCTGGGTTGAAAGATGCATTGCTTTTATAGGATAGAATGCAATTTAGAAAAGTACTATTTTATCTCCAACTTGATGGTGGGAGACCCAGGTTTGATTAACCCCTTTCCAACATACGACAAATCTGCAGCAGAAAATCACTAAAAATGTATGTATAAATTACTGAAAAAAGTAGAAAACATAGTGACAAAAGAAGAAATTGCTTGTTTTGAGCAATTTCTTCTTTTGCCATAATGTTTTCAAAAGTTGTCTGCTGCAGATGCGTCAAATTGCGTCTAAAAGTGAGAAAGGGTTAAGGGGGTCGGGTCATACCAAATATTATATAACAGGTTGTAGTCACTAAAAAATCCCTCACTCTCAGTCAGGGTTGCAGGTATAGCATTACAACTGATGCACTGTTGTTGGGATCAACCTTCCTGCAGTACTGGTAATTTACCCAGGAAACTGATATAACTGAAATACTGAAATAAATGTATTGTTGAAAATGGTGTAAAACACACCATTCATGCAAACAAACATCTCCAGAAGACATATTTAATTTTTTTTTAAAATAGAAGTAAACATAAAATTGTCAGAAGAGGAGAATATTTATTTATCTTTTTATATATCATTATACTTAAAAATCTTTTTTCATCATTTGTTCAAAATGTCAGTTTTTTAGTCTGTATAATGATGAAAAAGGATAAGATAATCCATATGCAAATGATTTACATAATATCGATAATCTTTTTAAAAAACATAGTTGGATAATTATAATGATTAAAGAGAAAATATATTTTTCAAAAGGGAAAGCAAATTATAATGCAATGAAAGCTGTACACATCTAAAACAAATAAAAATCAATCTCCTGATCAAAGTTAAATAAACAGATGGAGAAAGTTAACAGTCGATCATTAAATCAACCAGTAAATCAACGTCAATTATAGACCTATGAAACTATTTTTTATATCTGAGCAGAAAACATAAAGGTTCATATGAGGGGATCATTTCTCCGGTTTCTGTCGGTATACATATTCTTTTGAATATTCTAGTTCATCTTAGTAATTAATATATTCAAAAAATATTACAAATTTTAAAAGTCTTTGATTGAAATGATGCAGATTATAATTTATCGGATTAGCTTTTTAACATGTTGATTCATGTGGTTAAAATGTAACAGTATTATGTACTTTGAAGTAACTAATCTTACCTACAAGACAGGTTATTAAATCCTCTTGAAGTCTTCCACATAAATATTGAAATATAACATTTATTGCATTTATAAAACCATAATTTATAATAATATCCCAAAACGAATAAATACAGCCCAAAAATAGAACAAGACCAGGTACTGATTAATATGAAGGCTCTGTGCTCAGAGATTGGTTGAAGTTGAATGAACAAACAAATCACAGGCATTAGATTATTAATTTATATAAAATTGTTACACACACTGCCAGTGCAATAGCAATAATTAACACCACTCAATATAATCTGATAATAACTGATACCGAAGTGAATATAAGTGATAAGTACTCCACTACTCTCGTGAGTCAGTTGTCGAGTGGGTTAACAAAAAATAAATATCAATGCACTGTGAATATCTCAATGAACATTCTTCATGCCTTAGTATTATACCAGAGCCTGCTGTCTGTTGAATATAAGAGAGGTGACTTTTTTCAATATATCCCTTTTTACTGTAAATGTTGTAATTATACCCCCTTCTAAGAAGAGGGGGGTATATAGGATTCACTGTGTCGGGCTGTCGGTTGGTTGGAAGCCATATTTTGACCGGCCTATTTCTTACAAACCACTGGGTGGAATTCAATAACAAAAAATTATATGAAGTTTCTATACCAAGAGGAGATGTGCATATCCTCAAGGTCTTACAATTGCATGTTATTTTACAGAGTTATGGCCCTTTTACTTATTAAGTTATGGTGTAGGTCAAGGTGCTGTTTTGGGGGTATAATTTATCATCTTCAGTGATAGTTGTAATTTTCAATAGTTTTATCTTATCCAGTGCTTGGTGGAGAAACATGGTGTGTCAAACTATCATGATCAGTGAACATTTTCATTGTCTAGGGATGATACACAATAACCTTCTGCCTGTTGAATATAGAATGGATTGTCTAGTCTACTACAAATTTTAACAATCTGTATGAAAGGCCCTTGTTAAAATGTTTTTACGACAACTTTTGACAACTTTTGACAGAGCAATGTAGAGGTGCGACTTTAGACCTAGGAAAGTTGGCTTCTCTGAAGAATATTGTTTTTGCTAGGAGGGAAGTAAGTTAACCCTTTCCCTCATACGACAATTCTGCAGCAGACGACTTAAATCGTATTTTGTCAAAAAATAGAAAATCTCCATAATTGAATGGATAACCTAGCTATGACAAAAAGTGTAAAACCTTGTGGCAAAAGGAGAAATTGCTTGTTTTGAGCAATTTCTTCTTTTGTCACTATGTTTTGAAAAAGCCGTCTGCTGCAGAGGCATCAGAAAGCGTCTATATATGAGGGAAAGGGTTAAGGTACACAAAACACAAAAACTTGGGGCTTCATACAGCGTATGTAGCACTTGGTTTCTTACGTTAGATTTCCATATGTTCCAATTTTGCTCCTAGCCATGACAAAATATTCTAAATTTCCTAACTTACATTAGCCTGTAAAAAAGGCAGTCTCTTGTCCATGGCTTATTTAACCCTTCTATTCCCATTATATGCACCAAATCTGCAGCAGACGATTTTGAAAACAATAAGTGAAAAAATATGAAACCTCTCCATAATTGACTTAAGTTCAAAACATTTTGGCAAAAGAAGAACCTGCTCATTAGGACAAAGTGTCTTCTGCAGAGGTGTCGGAAAGTGTCTACACGTGGGAAAGGGCCCTTTTCCCTCATATAGACGCTTTCTGACGCCTCTGCAGCAGACAGCTTTTCGAAAACATAGTGACTAAACAAGAAATTGCTTAAAACGAGCAATTTCTCCTTTTGCCACAATGTTTTCCACTTTTAGTCATAGTTTATCCATTCAGTTATGGATATTTTCTATTACTTTGGGGAAAATATGTTCAACGTGGTCTGCTGCAGAATTGTCGTATGAGGGAAAGGGTTTTAAAAAGCATCTCATTGTGCCACTAACTTGTCTTCTGAAGTCTTTTGAAGATGCCTCTAAATGAGTTTGCATATGGGAACGGTTCAAAATGGCACACTGAGTATTTCCAATGGGTGAAAATAATCCGTATTTCTAATCAGACATTTGATAAGGGTTTCCAGCTAAAACTTGAGAGACCAAAGAAGAAAATCAACAGCCCAAAAGACGTAATTTGTACGTCATTTGGCTGTCTATATATATAATGCCTCACCCTCTTCTCTTATATTGTTGTAACAATGTCATTTAATCACTAGGTTTTTTATGCCCTTGTAACATGATGAAGACTATTGACAAATTTCTTGTGAGAAAGTTGCCTTCCTGTCTTTGATGGTAGGCATAGTAATTGCGCACACCCATAATTAACTAGGTTTAACGAATTGCAGGTTTTTAGCTCACCTGAGCTTTGCTCAAGGTGAGTTATTGTGATCGCCTTTTGTCCGGCGTCCGTCGTCCATCGTGCGTCGTGCGTCGTGCGTCGTCCGTCGTCCGTCGTCCGTCAACTTCTTCTCCTCAGTAACCAGTGGGTCAATTGGGATGAAACTTCACAGAAAGCATCCTCTCAATGACCTCACCAGATTTCCTTCAAATTTTTGGGATCCATGCAGAATTCTGGTTTCCATGGCAACGAAATGAAAAAAACTTCAAAATTCTTCTTCTCCCAAACTGGTTGGCAGATTTTCAAATAATTTTGTAGAAATGTTCCTTGGATGACCCTCTATAAGATTCCTTCAAGCCATGTTGATTGGTCAAAAAACATGGCCGCCAGGGGGGGCGGGGCTATTTTGCCTTATATGGCTATAGTGAAAACTTAAAAAATCTTCTTCTCCGAAAGTGTCTAGCCGATTTTCAAATAATTTTGTAGAAATGTTCCTTGGATGACCCTCTATCAGATTCCTTCAAGCCATGTTGATTGGTCAAAAAACATGGCCGTCGGGGGGCGGGGCTATTTTGCCTTATATGGCTATAGTGAAAACTTAAAAAATCTTCTCCTCCGAAAGTGTCAGGTCGATTTTCAAATAATTTTGTAGAAATGTTCCTTGGATGACCCTCTATCAGATTCCTTCAAGCCATGTTGATTGGTTGAAAAACATGGCCGCCAGGGGGGGGCAGGGCTATTTTGCCTTATATGGCTATAGTGAAAACTTAAAAAATCTTCTTCTCCGAAAGTGTCAGGCCAATTTTCAAATAATTTTGTAGAAATGTTCCTTAAGTGACCCACTTTCAGATTCCTTCAAGCCATGTTGATTGGTAAAAAAACATGGCCACCAGGGGGGGCAGGGCTATTTTGCCTTATATAGCTATAGTGAAAACTTAAAAAATCTTCTTCTCCGAAAGTGTCAGGCCGATTTTCAAATAATTTTGTAGAAATGTTCCTTGGATGACCCACTTTCAGATTCCTTCAAGCCGTGTTGAATTGTAAAAAAACATGGCCGCCAGTGGGCAGGGCTATTTTGCATTATATGGCTATAGTGAAAACTTAAAAAATCTTCTCCTCCAAAAGTGTCAGGCCGATTTTCAAAAAAAATTATAGAAATGTTCCAAGGGTGACTGACCCTCTATCAGCCAATTCCTTCAAGCCAAGTTGATTGGTCAGAAACTATGGCCGCCATGGGGCGGGGCTTATATAGTTAAAGTAAAAAAAAAAAAAATCAGGTGAGCGATTCCAGGGCCATCATGGCCCTCTTGTTGTGAGATTGGTACAGATGAGAAGATATTTGAAGAATCTTTGAGACGATTGTACCGTTTAGCTCGGGTGTTCTCAGATATACATAACAGACAATTTGTTGGGATAATGTTATTAACCCTTTCCCTCATCTAGACACTTTCTGATGCATCTGCAGCAGACGGCATTTTGGAAACATAGTGACAAAAGAAGAAATTGCTCAGAATGAGCAATTTCTTCTTTTGCCACAATGTTTTCCACTTTTAGTCATAGGTTATCCATTCAATTAAAGAGATTTTCCATTTTTTGACAAAATATGTTCAAAGTCGTCTGCTGCAGAATTGTCGTATGAGGGAAAAGGGTTAACTGAATCAACCCATCAAATTACAGCTTTTGGGCATTTCCAACATACAACAAATCTGCAGCAAATGACTGAAAACATATAAAAAAGAATAGGGAAAATCTCAATAAATGAAAGTAAAGAAGTTGAAAAGAGTTGAAAATATTGTGGGGAAATGTTTCATTTCCCCTTTTGCCTCAATGTTTTCAAAAGTTGTCTGTTGTCTGCTTCAGAATCATCAACAGGTGTCTACATGTGCGAAAGGGCACATGCCCAAGTACTCTGCGTAAGGTAAATCTGAAAACAATGATGACATGATTTCTTAAGAATGGGTGGCATCAGTTACAGCTGAGGTACAGCATGAAGAATCACTATAGATAAAGCCTGATTCGTATGTTGTCCGCTGCAAAGGCATCAACAGTCCTGTGTCAGGGAAAGCGTTAATCCCTTAGACTCATTGGCTTGTTGTCTCTGTCCATAGAATTTTATCCTTCCATACGAAATTGGTCAGGGATAACGTGGAATCAAGGGTTTGTTCAGTTCTGTAAGGTCTGGTCTGTCTGTTAGTTTAAGTCAGTCTTGAGTATAACGTGTGAGTTTTGTGGAGTATTTACTTCTCCAAATTTGAAGATATTTTAATGAAACCTGGGTACATATGATATTATGATATTCATGAAATCTTTATTTGCAAGACATAATTTTGGATTGTATACGTTCAGGCATAAGTCTTTCTGTGATTTGTTCACCGTAACATCATCAACCCACATGGAGGTTCCTTGATCAAAGGTCAAGGTCGCAACTCAAGGGAATTTGTATATCTAATGTATTTAACCCTTCCTCATACCATTGATGCTCTCTGACACCTTTGTAGCAGACTTTTGAAAACATTGTGGCAAATGGAGATATTTGCCAAAGTGTTTTATTAAACTCTTTTCAGTAATTATATTTTCATTTTTAACAGATTTCCCATAAATTTTCGGGTATGTTTTCAAATTTGTCTGTTGCAGAATTGTTGTATGAGGGAAAGGGTTTTTAACTGTGATGTATTACATATATTGCGAAGATTTAAAGAAATATCCTGGGATATTAAAAATCATAATTTCCTAGTGAGAAATATGCCCCATGGGATATGTTATCAGTTGATGTCGCACGTATTACTGCAACACCTAAGTCACTGTAAATATTCACGTTAGGAAAGCCCCACAAACACAGCTACTTTTACACAAATATTGCTGAATTTATTTGATTTTATATGTACATGTAATATATAATTTATTTATCATTGAACACTTAACCCTTTCCCTCATAAAGAAGCTTTCTGATGCCTCTGCAGCAGGCGGCTTTTTGAAAACATAGTTACAAAAGAAGAAATTGCTCAAAACGAGCAATTTCCCCCTTTGCCACAATGTTTAACATTTTCTGTCTTAGGTTATCGATTCAATCATTTTCTAATTTTGGACAAAATATGTTCAAAGTCGTCTGCTGCAGAACTGTCGTATGAGGGAAAGGGTTAATAAGAGGATTCTTAACTCCTGTGAAGCACTCTTCTGTTGCATTCTTGTAAAATATCATTCCTGATAGAATTCCCAGTATTAAAAGTTCAATGATACTGACTAGTTATAGTTAGATAACAATATTAACCTTTCCCCTCATATAGACGCTTTCTCAGACGCCTCTGCAGCAGATGGCTTTTTGAAAACATAGTGACAAAAGAAGAAATTGCTCCTTTTGCAACAATGTTTTCCACTTTTAGTCATAGGTTATCCATTCAATTATAGAGGTTTTCTATTTTTTGACAAAATATGTTGAAAGTCATCTGCTGCAGAATTGTCGTATGAGGGAAAGGGTTAACCTGTTACCGGATGCAAACCAATAGGCTAACAATCTATGTGGAAAAGCAGCCAGTTGCTTGGAAAGTATGTTAGAAATTGTGTGGAGTACTCAGGTGTGAGAGAGCCAGAAAATATATGAGTAGGTAAACTGGCTGCCATGATATGACTGAAAAATTGTTGAAAATGGCGTTAAATCCCAATCAATCAATTACCTGATGCATAAGAGACATAAACATATTATGTATTTTCTATTAAGTCTGCATTATGTAGTATTTAAGTGGGATCTATTTCTCAGGGAAAAAACTGTATCTTTTGAAAAACTGTAAATATAATTCTGATATCCAGTGTAAACATTTCAGAAATAAAGAGTTATTTCTTGTTTTGATCACAATGATTTTATTCAAAAGGTGTTTGGTACAAAGGTGTCTACAGGTGTCTGTATCAAAGAAAGAGTGAAAATCAAATGAATTTGTCTCTGGATACGTGTAACCCTTTCTCACATAAAACAAATCTGCACCAGACGTCTAAACGAAAAAATATAATAATTGATTAGTGTTGAAATCATTGTGACAAAAGGAGAAATTGCTCATAATGAGCAATTGCTCCTTTTTCCACAATGATGTTAAATGTGGTCCATTCAGATATGCCAGAATGCATCTACATGTGGGAAAGGGTTAACCATTTCCCTCATATAGACGCTTTCTGACGCCTCTGCAGCAGACAGCTTTTTGAAAACATATTGACAAAAGAAGAAATTGCTCAAAACAAGCAATTTCTTCATTTGTCACAATGTTTTCCACTTTTAGTCATATGTTATCCATTCAATTATAGAGATTTTCTATTTGTTGACAAAATATGTTTGAAGTCGTCTGCTGCAGAATTGTCGTATGAGGGAAAGGGTTAATCAAGGGAGATATAGCTGGAGTGAATGGCAGGAACACACATATATTTTCTGGCATTTCCAGATACCATTAACTATTTCCTTGTTCAGAAAGTTTTGGCACATTTATATTGTCTGAGATTCGATTTAAAGTTTTGATTAAGACATGACATACCAGCTTTTATTATTTGAAGAAGTAGAATGAATGTACAGGAGAAATATACTATGCACTTTTTTGTTCATCAATTTTAGTGTTCATCTGGAGAATTTCGTCAAATATTTCCCGCATATAATGTGAATGATGGGGGGTAAAATCACATATTTCGGTTATTGGCTGAAGGTTATTTCAGATCCAGATGTCGGGTCTGTCTGATAGATTACTAGTTTAACCCTTTCCCTCATATAGACGCTTTCTGACGCCTCTGCAGCAGACGGCTTTTAGAAAACATAATGACAAAAGAAGAAATTGCTCAAAACGAGCAATTTCTCCTTTTGCCACAATGTTTTCCACTTTTAGTCATAGGTTATCTATTCAATTATAGAGATTTTCCATTTTTAGCTCACCTGTGCACGAAGTGCCCAGGGTGAGTTATTGTGATCGCCCTATGTCTGGCGTCCGTTGTCCGTCGTCCGTTGTCCGTCGTCCGTCAACATTTTCTCCTCTGTAACCGGTGGGTCAACTGGGATGAAACTTCACAGAAAGCATCCTTGCAATGTCCTCACCAGAATTCCTTAACATTTTTGGGATCCATGCAGAATTCTGGTTTCCATGGCAACGAAATGAAAAAAACTTCAAAATTCTTAAAAATCTTCTCCTCCCAAAGTGTCAGGCCGATTTTCAAATTATTTTGTAGAAATGATCCTTGGGTGACCCTCTATCAGATTCCTTCAAGCCATATTGATTGGTCGAAAAACATGGCCGCCAGGGGGGGGGGGGGGGGGGGGGGGGGGGGGGGGGCGGGCTATTTTGCCAATATGGCTATAGTGCAAACTTAAAAAATCTTCTCCTCCAAAAGTGTCAGGCCGATTTTCAAATAATTTTGTAGAAATGTTCCTTGGGTGACCCTCTATCAGATTCCTTCAAGCCATGTTGATTGGTCGAAAAACATGGCCGCCAGGGGTCGGGGCTATTTTGCCTTTTATGGTTATAGTGAAAACTTAAAAAATCTTCTCCTCCAAAAGTGTCAGGCCGATTTTCAAATAATTTTGTAGAAATGTTCCTTGGATGACCCTCTATCAGATTCCTTTAAGCCATGTTGATTGGTCGAAAATCATGGCCGCCAGGGGGGGCGGGGCTATTTTGCATTATATAGCTATAGTGCAAACTTAAAAAATCTTCTCCTCCAAAAGTGTGTGGCCGATTTTCAAATAATTTTGTAGAATTGTTCCTTGGGTGACCCTCTATCAGATTCCTTCAAGCCATGTTGATTGGTCGAAAAACATGGCCGCCAGGGGTCGGGGCTATTTTGCCTTTTATGGTTATAGTGAAAACTTAAAAAATCTTCTCCTCCAAAAGTGTCAGGCCGATTTTCAAATAATTTTGTAGAAATGTTCCTTGGATGACTCTCTATCAGATTCCTTTAAGCCATGTTGATTGGTCGAAAATTATGGCCGCCAGGGGGGGCGGGGCTATTTTGCCTTATATAGCTATAGTGCAAACTTAAAAAATCTTCTCCTCCAAAAGTGTGTGGCCGATTTTCAAATAATTTTGTAGAAATGTTCCTTGGATGACCCTCTATCAGATTCCTTCAAGCCATGTTGATTGGTCAAAAAACATGGCCGCCAGAGGGCGGGGCTATTTTGCCTTTTATGGTTATAGTGAAAACTTAAAAAATCTTCTCCTCCAAAAGTGTCAGGCCGATTTTCAAATAATTTTGTAGAAATGTTCCTAGGGTGACCCTCTATCAGATTCCTTCAAGTCAAGTCGATTGGTCGGAAACTATGCCCGCCAGATGGCGGGGCTTATATAGCTAAAGTGAAAAAAAAAATCAGGTGAGCGATTCCAGGGCCATCATGGCCCTCTTGTTTGATAAAATATGTTCAAAGTCGTCTGCTGCAGAATTGTCGTATGAGGGAAAGGGTTAATCTTTACCCTGTTGTAGATGACACCTAATGTAACAGCCAACTATTGAAAACATTGTTGGTCATGGAAGAAATTATGAGTATAAAACCTCTTTTTCCCCTCAATGATTTCTTTTGGAAAATTTGGAATGCTTAATTATACCCCCAGATACGTACCAGATACGTAGTATATGGGGGCTATATTATAGGAGTCGGTCGGTTTGTTGGTTGGTTGGTCAGTCTGTTGGTCTGGACGTTTCTTGTGAACACTATTTCTCAGCAACCCTTTGTCAGAATTCAATATAACTTCACAAGGATGATTGATACCAAGCCTAGTTGTGCATATTGTCGGCGTGTTGCACTCGAATTATTTTTAAGTGAGTTATGGCCCCTTGAATTTCTCATACATATGTATATTGTCAGGCACCAGCTGGGGGTATTCATCACCTTCAGTGATATTTCTTGTTTTGATTTTCAAAGTCATTTGCTAATATGTTTTCAAATAGATGACAAAATAAAAGCTTCATATATCAGGGAAATATGACAGAAGATATATAACATTTTCTGTGAGATTAATTGAGGTATTGTAAGACTGCAACTTTTAGTAGCACTTTCCCATATTCAACAAATCTGCAGCAGACAACTTTGAAAACATCAATTTCAAGGCAAAACGTTTGAAAAATTCTGTAATTGAAAGCACATGTATAATGATTGAATAGAGTTTTAAACATTTTTCCAAATGAGCAATTTCTACTTTTGCCCACAATGTTTTCAAACATAGTTTGCTGCAGATGCTGCAAGCTGTGGGCAGGATAGTCTCTTACATTTAGACTGTAAAGAAAATTTTACTGGACAAGGATCAGAATTAAATGTTCATATTTATTTAACCCATTACTTCACATAACTTTTCACAAGTTGTCTGCTGGACAATCATCAGACGAACAATTTCATCAATCTAGAAAATTGAAAGATTTATATTGATAAAGAGTTGAAAATATTGTAGTAAAAGGTGAAATTGCTCGTTTTGAGCAATTTCATCTTTTATTGCAATGTTTTCAAAAGTCATCTGCAACAGCAGGCGTCAAATGTCGTCTGTTTGAAGTAATGGGTTAAGAGAGCTTTTTACATGGCATTCTTTATATATTCCTGGCAAAAAACAAAGACTGAACAGATGTGCTAGGTCATAATGAGCAAAAGGTGGGTTTTAATCAGGTATCTATCTTTTTCGGGCCAATGAAAGTCAGATTAACCTGGTTTAACAAACTGTTCTCCTTTTTAGCTCACCTGAGCACGAAATGCTTAAGATGAGCTTTTGTGATCACCTTTTGTCCCTTGTCCATGCCTTGTGCATTGTTAGCAATTCCCTTGTTAGTCTCTACAGGCAGCATTTTGCATTTAAATCATCATGAAAGATTGTCTTGATGATATATAGGCTAATTAAGTTCAAATGTGTGTAATGTATCCAGTCAAACACCATGTCACTAAGCCAAACATAAATCAAAGCGCCGATGGCACAGTAGTGGCGATCGTGTAGAAAATACTGCAAAGTAACAAGTAGTATCTAGGTGTAGGCCTTGCAATATTCAATATATATAGGCATATATACGATAATGTTCGATCTCCAACTCAATCCAGTAACACTTTCAGCATTGATTGCTAATTGACACTAGAACGTACAGACGTGTCTAACTTGTACACTGCATGACATCGAGTCCTTTAAACCTTTGTAAACCAGTGTTATCATCTAGACGCTTTCATATATTGCAACAACTACAAAATAAAGCGTTTATATTATTGAGATTTAAGAACAATCGAAAACCATTCTCGCGAGCTATTTATAGAACCTTTTGGAATTTCCTAGTTATAGAACACGCAATGATATTTATTATCTGCCCAAACATGAAGAAAGATAATATTTACATAATTTAACTCTTATGTAGATATTATCTCAATAAATCTCAAATTATTATTAATCGTGTCTCTGCATCACTGATGGAACTATATATTTGGCGGTTTAACGGATGTAGGTTAATTGGTTTGCAGTATAGAATAACAAGTCAACAGATTTTTCAAAACTGACTGTAATTTTTTTCGTTGTTGTTGTTTCTGTTAGCATTGTGGCGATTGTCAAACCAATCGCCACAAAAAGGTCTTGTGGACACTCTAGTATAAGCTTACCTGACCGCAAAATGAGCTCTTGTTATAACTTGGTGGTTTGCATGTCAAATCACAGTGCATATATATATATTATAACTTCAGGGCCATGATGGCCGCCAGTAGCTGCTATCATGCTCAAATCTGAATGTTCTTAGGCTTTGCTAACAGCCATTACAAATAACAGTTAGAGAAAATGCTTCTGAGTTAATGAGTCACATTTGTGATGGATTCGGGTCTCAGGTTCAAGTCCCCTAAGAGTGGGGTAACATTTGGGTCCTCCCGGGATTAACCCTACCCCCATACCACAGATCTTCAGCAGACGACTTTTAAACCATTTAGACATAAATAACGAATAACACTTTAAAAGAAAGAATAATTATAATTATTGAATGGAGTAGAAATCAGTGTGACAAAAGGACAAATTGCTCATTATGAGCAAAGTCTTCTTTTGCCACAATGTTTTCGAAAGTCGTCTGATGCAGAGGCGTGAAAATGCATCTGTATGAGGGAAAGGATTAATGCAAATTGTAAGGACTCTCTCTCTCTCTTCAAGTAAGAATGTTCTCATCACTGTCATGCATTCAAATGTTTTCTTTGATAAGCCATTCTCCAAAACAAGCAGGAACAAGGAAGTTAAAGTGATTGAAAAAGAGAGCAAACATACGTGTTTTTTTTTGGATAACAATTTGGTTGACTATTAGATAAAGTCATAGGACGCATTTGAATACAATAACCTTTTCTCACATACAACAAATCTGAAGCAAACAACGTTGATAACATTTAGGCAGCATCAATGTTATCAATCAATAAAGGATATATTACTTTTTTAAACAAAGTTGAAAACCTTGTGGTAAAAGGAAAAATTGCTCAATGTAAGCAATTACTTCTCTTACCACAATGATTTTAAAAGTCAGACGTCTGCTACAGATGCTTCACAGACGGCATCTAAATGTTGAAAAGGGTCAAATGACTGTATCAGAGAAATGACAAAATACCTCTTGGACTGCACTCATTTACACCATTTCAACCTGATCCTTCAAAAAATGTATTTATCAAATGTTGCGAACAGTGTAGATCCAGATTAGCCTGAAATAGTATAATAATACATGTAATAATAATAATAATAATAACAACTTTATTTTATAATGATGCTACACATTTGGGCGGTCGTAATCTTCCATGTAGACCTATGCACAGTCTGATCAAGGTCCACACTGTTCGCATAGAACTTACAAATGAGCCATCCTGCAAGAAAACCAACATTATTGCCTCTGCGTAATATATTGATCCAGATCAGCCTGCACAATCCACACAGACTGATCCGGTCCAACACATTCCATTCTAGGGGGGTAGAGTTATGAGTAATGATTCCTGAAACAGAAAATCCACAGAAAATCCACAGGAGGCGAAAAGTGTATGTCCTTATTAGCCTGCGTGGCATGTTTAGGCTGATCTGGGTCGATACTTTACGCAGAGTCCACAATGTTAGTTTTCTCGCGGGACGGCTTATATATGCTTGTTCGAAGCTTCTGCAAACTTATGAAAATCCTCCTTAGATTGAGCAGAATACGGTACAAAGGATATATATAGTTCCAAAAAACTTAGATTTTCACTCGAAGGAAACAAAGGATTACCTTTTTCCAATAATTACATTTTCTAAAATTTCCTCAGAGTGCCATTTATGCAAATCTTTGAGAATTTATCTGTAGATTGTCTGTAAACTGCAATGTTGGCAAATTATGTTCCGTTCCTAAAATTATATTCACATGTTATGAAGTTAACGGTTTAACCATCCCTTACCCACATGCTGATCGAGCCCTGGTAGCTCAGTATAAGTAGTGACACAGGCTTTTAATCCAGGGGTTGTAAGTTTGAACCCCAAGCTCAGGCAAAAAATGTTTACACCTGTGACAGGTGTCATTTGTCTTCCACTTATGGTCTAGCAGTCTATGTGGCAAGGCAACCAGTGGCTTTTAAATACTGTTGTGCATGAAAGTCAGGATATACTTGAATAGGTTAACCTTTTCCCTCATACGACAATTCTGCAGCAGACGACTTTGAACATATTTTGTCAAAAAATAGAAAATCTCTATAATTGAATGGATAACCTATGACTAAAACTGGAAAACATTGTGGCAAAAGGAGAAATTGCTCATTTTGAGCAATTTCTTCTTGTGTCACTATGTTTTCAAAAAGTCGTCTGCTGCAGAGGCGTCAGAAAGGGTTAGCTCCGGTCACCATTATATGACTGTTGAACCCGAGTCAATCAGCCTTTACCAAAGGCAACAAATATGCAACAGACGACTTTGAAAACATCTAGGCAAACAATTGGATTTTTTTTTATATAATTTTGTATAATGTTTAACCCTTTTCCGCATACGACAATTCCGCAGCAGATGACTTTTTGTCAAAACATTTTGTCAAAACATAGTAAATCTCTGTAATTGAATGGATAAACCTATGACAAAAAGTGGAAAACATTGTGGCAAAAGTAATTGCACGTTTTGTGCAATTTCTTCTTTTGTCACTGTTTTCTAAAAGCCATCTGCTGCAGAGGCATCAGAAAGCGTCTAAATTGAGGGAAAGGGTTAAATAGAATTGAAAGCATTGTGACAAAAGGAGAAATTGTTCTTTTTGTCACAAGGTTTTCAAAAGATGTCTTTTAACTAATTCATATGCGTCAATTGTGTATTCATGTGGGAAAGGGTAGAATGAGAATTGTTAATTCTGGGCAACTCCCGATCATGATTTGTGCTTTTCTAGAATAAGACATATTGAGGGCTTGGCGTGAAACGGTTGTAACTCAAAACCTATTTTGAAAACCCTGGATTAGGGGCCATTTTTACCCTTTTGTAAACAATGCAAATTTAGGTGCCATTGCTCAGAACAAACAATGGCACCTAAATTTCCATTGTTTACCAAGAAAAATGATTTAACGCTTATAAAGACTTTATGGCGAGGTAATTAACCTTGGTAAAAAAAATACAAATTTTAGTTACAACCGTTTTACGCCAAGCCCTCGATATATCTTGAGTAATCTCTGTTTACTGATAACATCTTTGGTATCTGCTTACAAATAAAAAAAACATTGTGAGAAACTTCTAACAAGCATTTTTCTCCTTGAATTTGTGTACTGAAAATACCTTGAACCGGGTCTAGCAATTTGGGGTCTGATTGATTCGTTGGTTTGGAATCATTTAACCCTTTCCCACATGCAGACGCTTTCTGACGCCTCTGCAGCAGACAGCTTTTTGAAAGCATAGTGACAAAAGAAGAAATTGCTCAAAACAAGCAATTTCTCCTTTTGCCACAGTGTTTACCACTTTTAGTCATTGGTTATCCATTCAATTATAGAGATTTTCTATTTTTTGACAATATATATTCAAAGTCGTCTGCTGCAGAATTGTCGAATGAGGGAAAGGGTTAACCAAAATCAGGCTCTGGAGGTACTAACTCTAACCTATTAACCTTTTCCCACATACAGACGCTTTCTGACGCCTCTGCAGCAGACGACTCTTGAAAATATTGTGTCAAAACTTGAAAAGAAGAAATGTTTCATAATTAATAATTTCTCCATTTGCCGGAATGTTTTCAACTAATTTTATTATTATTCTTTGATTAATAGAGACTTTCAACCCTTTTGCATATGAAGAGGGCTTGGCGTAAAACGGTTGTAACTAAAAACCTATTTTGAAAACCCTGGTTTGGGGCAATTTCGACCCCTTTGTAAACAATGCAAATTTAGGTGCCATTACTCAGAACGAGCAATGGCACCTAAATTTCCATTGTTTACCAACAAAAATGTTTTAACGCTTATAAAGACTTTATGGCGAGGTGAATAACCTTGGTAAAAATACCAATTTTAGTTACAACCGTTTCACACCAAGCCCTCGATGTGTTCTCAAAGTCTTCTGCTGCAGTGCAGTAACATTGAGAGAAAACAAGTAGCGCTGCTTTTTCATTTTTTTATTTAACAAAAGTTGCATGTTTGATTATATTATATTAAGAAGGACAGTGAAATCTGTGGTGAGACTGTGCATTATGTGCAGGCTCACCCAATTTTCACTGCATTCAACAACACCATAAATCCCTGATCACGACTCATCCTGTTTTTCTCTATTTTTCAGGTAAGAGAAAGCTGTGTTATGATGCTAATGTATCTGTAAGTATTATGACCCATTGCACTATTCAACACTCACAGGAAACATGGGAATGGTATCATATTATGAGTGGAATAGCATGTTTTTAGGAAAACCTTTTTCCTTCATTTACGAGGCTGCTTGTTTGCTAGCTGTCATTGTCCTTGGAAAAATTGCTCTTTAAATTTTAATGACCCTGAGACTACACAGTGATGACTTCACACTAAACGGTTGTATCAAGACGTATCGAGGGCTTGGCGTGAAACGGTTGTAACTAAAAACCTATTTTGAAAACCCTTTGTATAGGGGCAATTTTAACCCCTTTGTAAACAATGCAAATTTAGATGCCATTGCTCAGAACGAGCAATGGCACCTAAATTTCCATTGTTTACCAAGAAAAATGAGTTAACACTTATAAAGATTTTATGGCGAGGTGATTAACCTTGGTAAAAAAAATAGCGATTTTAGTTACAACCATTTCACACCAAGCCCCTGATATTTACAATTGTTTAGCATCAAGCCCACAAAAGCCCCTCCATGTTATCAATATGATAACTAGGTATACCTTTCAACATCGTTTTTCACTTGCCCACTATTAGATGTTTTCACTTGCCTGCTATTAGAGGAATCCGCTGTGGTTGAGTGGTTATAAAGCGTCCGGGATTTGAAACAGGCGTCCCATCCCGGTTCGATCCCCGGTGTTGGAATGGCAGTCATGGTGGAATGCCCTTGGGCAAGGCACATTGTCAAGCCTAATACTGCTTTGTTTACTCAGGGATTATGAATAAGTGATTTGTCGCCATGATATAATTAAAATTATGTTGAAAACGGCATAAAACCCCTATAAAACAAACAAATTGCCTGCTATTAGATGAGTTTGAAGTAGAATAATGAAAAAACCTGTAGAATAAGAGGAAAATGCGCAGCTTTAACTCTTTCCCACCTACAGTAAATCTGCAGCAGATGACTTTGAAAATATCTTGGCAAACCATGGAAAATCCCCATAAATGAAGATGTAATTACTGAAAAAAGTTCAAAGCCTTGTGGCAAAAGGAGAAATTGCTTGTTATGAGCAATTTCTTCTTTTGTCACACTGTTTTCAAATGTCGTCTGTTGCAGAAAGCGTCTATAAGTGGGAAAGGGTTAAGCTTGCAGGGTGTTAGCAAATGTTTTGGTTTACAATCAAGTCCCCCTCCTTTGGAGCTATGCTGTTTTCTGACAGCTCTTGTTTCTTAAACCCACAATATTTGTTTCTATGTTCAGAATTATTGTTCATTGATTTGTACTTCTATCGTTCACCTAAGAATGTATTTTCTGGCTTTCTTGCACCAGTTCCCCAACAACCTTCCCTTCCCATTCACCAAACTACAATCACATACAGACTATCAGGCCATTGTTAGAAGATGAATGATGCTAGTCACATAATGGCTTTTGTCAAACATATGAAAGCATGAATGCCTGAACCAAGATTTGAACTTGTGACCCCATGATCGATAGCTCTAAAAATTACCAGTGTCTAACTGTGTATCAGTTAATGATGTAGGCTTTTGATGTTTGATTGACGGTGACATGTTAGGCAAGAGTTGGGCAAGCGTACTGATTTATTGAAATTCCATGTTTGATTTTATCATTAGTTATCTTCAGCCCAGTTCATTAACCCTTTCCCACATACAGCACATGCTGTAGCAGGCGACGTTGAAAGCATGCATGCAGGCAAAGACACTGAAAAAAAAAGACTGCATTGATTTATTTTTTAACACACATGTATTCTGGACTTTCATTAATCTAAACATACACATAATGTTTTCATTAAGGACTTAATATAATTCCAGGATTTTTGAAATTCCACATACAAATTTCAGGATTTCTTTTGGTCAGGATTTTTTTGGACTTTTTGTATTTGTCAATAAAACCACAACAAATATAGTTTGGGATTTAAATATACATGCAATAAAAAGCTATTTAACCCTTTCCATGTCTAAGGCAACAAACGAAAACCTTTAAAACATTGAGAAAACAGTTAAATTTCTGAAGACACGAACTTCCTTCTTTTTAATCATAATTCTAATAAGTATTTCACAGATGTTAAAATTTATCCTCATATGTTTAAAAAGTAGACCACACTTGAAACAACATATCAGCTAAATTGTTTTATTTAAATCATTGATGCATACAATATATGTATGGCGCAAGAGAAATGCCAGTTGCGAGTCCCATTACCATTTAAAAGGCGGCAAGTATGAAATTAATTGGGTGCGAAAGACCAGATTTTCTTTATTTCTAAAATTATTGTTAATTAGAGTTTGTTCTTTTCTTAATTGGTTTCAAGCCAAATAAACATTTAATATAACGTTAAACCCCAATCAATCAATCGTTTTGTGACGTATAAGAAGTCAATTTTTCAAGCGACATTTTTTGTCTGCATAACTCGCCACTTTCCTAAGTTTACATTTTACTACCGGTTACTTTCCTTTATATTTTGGCAATATGAAACTAGGTCACGAACTGAGGAAAAAGCGATTTGACATTCACGACCGATAAACAAGCATATATTTGAGACATATTTTCACAAAATGTTTCTTATTTTTGTTCATGTTACCAGGTTATGTTGATACTTATCTAAAATAAACCACTCGCTTCTTCATATCTAAATGCCCGTGGGCGAAAATCAATGTTAAAAGTCACTATATTTAGCTTAGAAACAGATCCTATTTTAGATATACATGGATTAACATTATTAAATGAATTCTACACAAATCAAGACATCTCTTTGAACATGAAAATAACATTCAGTAAGTTAAAATTGCTTTTAAAAGGAGAATTCAACGTGATTTTTATCTCAATATTGACACATAACAGTCTGCAGCAAGTCTAGCATGGACTCTTTTGTCTTCGTAAATAAGACATAAAAACATAAATGCGAGACAAAATAAAGAAACTGCAAAACTGCAAATACTTAAAACATCAGATTATTTATTAACTAAGTGTTTTTAAACAAACACAATTGTAATTATGTTCAAGACATTTAAATTTGTTTTTTTCTAATAATAACTCTCCTCCCATGTCATTTCCGAAAAGCTATTAAAATATAAGATGCGGGCTTCTGCCCGGCGACTAATAACTATCTAATAGAGTTAAAAACATGGTGTCAAATGTAGAAATTCCTCATGATCAACATCTCTTCTCGCCACAAGGTTTTCATAAGTCATCTGCTACAGATGCATTCAAATGTGTCTGCAAGTGGGAAAGAGTTAACACCGTCAGTCTGCTTAATTAGGCATAACGGTTTAACTTCCCTAGAGAGAGAGATATATAATATATATATATATCAAATCACTGAAGGTGCTGACAGCAAGGGGCTATAACTGCAGATTACATTTGGACATGTAACTACCGATCCCGAAAGTCTAACAAGAACACTTTACACTTGCACTTTGCTATGTCCATATATTGAATGATATAGGAATTGAATGCATACCGATCTTCTAAAATTTGACACAAACTACCTCGCTTAATTATGCACATCTGCTATCTTGGTAGTTCCTGTTTAGCTCACCTACTGGTTTACAATGTCTGCTTAATTAGGCATAACGGTTTAACTTCCCTAGAGAGAGAGATATATAATATATATATATATCAAATCACTGAAGGTGCTGACAGCAAGGGGCTATAACTGCAGATTACATTTGGACATGTAACTACCGATCCCGAAAGTCTAACAAGAACACTTTACACTTGCACTTTGCTATGTCCATATATTGAATGATATAGGAATTGAATGCATACCGATCTTCTAAAATTTGACACAAACTACCTCGCTTAATTATGCACATCTGCTATCTTGGTAGTTCCTGTTTAGCTCACCTACTGGTAAACATGTCATATCAAAATCAAATGAAGGTCTCTACCTAACGATGAGAAATAAATTGAGAGAGTCCAATTCTAAAATCAAATCAGAAATAATTTTTTATGTTTTCTACATTTTCTACAGCTTAATGTAACTAAAATATTGTTAAAAGCAATGTTAAACATCATGCAAACAAACTAATCATTTTCACAAAGCATAGATGCAATGCTTTTGAATTTATTTTGAATCCCAACATTTTGAAGGAGTTGGTTGCAGAGGTGCCAAAGGACGTTTGTACCACTGATATTAGAAACTCATGATAAAGAATAGATCAATTTATTATGCTCCCTTCGAAGAAGAGGGGTATATTGCTTTGCAAGGTCGGTCCAAGTGATAATCAATTAACAATTTTGAGGTCATCAATCAGGTCAAAGGTCAAGGTTACAGTGACCTTGAATGCGAAAACCTTGTCCAAGTGATAACGACATTGCCTGCACCCATGGCCCTCAAACTTGACATGGAGGCTGGGGGTGACCAATAGATGACGTCTATTGATTTTGAGATCATTGGGTCAGAGGTCAATGTCACAGTGACCGTGAACCTGAAAAGCTTGTCCGAGTGATAACTCAATATTGCCTGCATCCATGGCTCTCAAACTTGACATGGAGGCTGAGCCTGACCAGTAAATGACCCCTATTGGTTTTGGGCTAATTGGGTCAAAGGTCAAGGTCACAATGACCTTGAACCTGAAAAGCATGTCCAAGTGATAAATCGACATTGCCTGCACCCATGGCCCTCAAACTTGACATGGAGGCTGGGGATGACCAGTAGACGAACCCTATCGATTGTTAGGTCATCAGGTCATCACATGACCTTGAACGCGAAATTTTGTCCGAGTGATAACTTGACATTTCATGCACCCATGACCCTCAAACTTAACATGGAGGCTGGGGGTAACTAGTAGATGAACTATATTGTGAGGTCATCATGTGAAAGGTCAAGGTCACAGTATTCAAGCTTGTCAGAGTGATAACTAGACAATGCCTAGAGCTTCAGTCCTCAAACTTGACTTGGAGGTTGTAATAATGTTTGACAAACATCTTTTGTTCACTAGGACTTGACTATCTGTAGAAAATAATGTTTGAACAGAATCAAAAATCTGCTTCGACTGACGATTCACAGACATGTAAATATATTTCCATGAATTCGTTTGCAATACATTTTTCATTTTCAATTCTGTAATTCTTATACTTTAACAGCACCATTTCTTTGTTGTTCTTTCTATTGTGTCATTTCAAATCCATTGTCTGGTTGATATCTCACCAAGTTAACCAATTTTGTTATTTAAGTGACAGATTATTTGGTGGGACGATGCTGTAGACATGGATACTCTGGAACCAGTACATTCATTTTTAGCAAATATTCCACAGAATCATGTGCTTTCATTGACAATATAAGAATAGCTAGACATCTCTGAACCTGAAATGATGTTCAGTAATTGAGAGCTACTGTAGAAAGAGATATTTGAAGTAATTCATTGACGTTATTGTATCTAGACTTAACTAAACAATAGGGTCCGATTCCAGTCTAGATTTCAGTGAGGGTCTTCGGAATTCGCATACTATAGCAATTGGCTCTAAAGAGCCCCTTGCTAATAATAAGAAATGATGACAAATCGGTAAATTATACTTCTATCTTATACCAAAAATTATGTATATATCTTATTGACAGAATTGCATGTGAAGATGTTAATATCGCCTCTGGAATATATTTCCAAGCGATAAACCATCGCGATAGACCATCACGTTAGACCATCAAAGTCACATCACACCCTTCAACCACAAATAACAAATATCCCAACAGACAATTTTAAAAGCATATAGGCAACAACAATATGGATAAACTTGTTTAATAAAAGTTTTGGAATTGAATAATTCTCCTCTTGGTATATATAATCTTCCAATGAATTGAAGTCCATGATATTGCTTTCTGAGAAATAGCATGTATACAACTCTTTTTACGACCCAAAATCAGCAGATGCTGTTCTTTTGTATTGCCTGTTTAAATGTTTCATCACTGCATGCATGCAATGATCAGCTGTATATACTTGTCTGAATGCATTATCTTGATCTTTGTGACTTAATTCAATCGTTCTTTGTTCTGGGGTTAGTTTCGGGGATTTGAAACCGGTCGTCCCGGGTTCGATCCCCAGTCGCGGCACGAAGATCATGGTGGAGTGCTCTTGGGCAAGGCACATTTTCCAGCCCAGTACTGGTTTGTTTACACAGGGATCATGAATAAGTGAACTGTCGCCGTAATATAACTGAAATAATGTTGAAAGCGGTGTAAAACCACAATCAAACAAACAAATCTTTGTTCTGAGATTAACCCATTCCTCCGACCCGGCCGGGTAGCTCAATTGGTAGCGTATCTGACTTGTGATCTGGAGGTCACGGGTTCGATACCCGGTTGCGGCGACATTCTTTCGGGCGATGTTTTCCATTGCCTCTCACCTCTGATCTATGTGAGAAAGGAGTCAGTGGCTTCGAAAGAATGTTGTGTAAGTACTGGTGTGGGAAAGCCAGGAAAACATGGGTAGGTGCACTGACCGCCGTGATATGACCAAAGCTGTTGAAAGCGGCGTTAAACTCCAAACAAACAAACAAACAAAACCCATTCCTCCTTGCAGATGCATTTTTGACATCAGACTGCTGTTGCCAAACATTATGGCTGAAGGTGAAATTACTCATAATGAGCATGCATTTACTCCTTTTACCACAATGTTTTCATCTCTTTTCAATAATTACATTCTTATTCGTAGAGATTTTGCATAATTTTGCCTATATATTTAACCCTTTCCCTCATATGACAATTCTGTAGCAGACGACTTTGAACATATTTTGTCAAAAAGTAGAAAATCTCTATAATTGAATGGATAACCTATGACTAAAAGTGGAAAACATCGTGGCAAAAGGAGAAATTGCACGTTTTGTGCAATTTCTTCTTTTGTCACTATGTTTTCAAATAGTCGTCTGCTGCAGAGGCGTCAGAAAGCGTCTATATGAGGGAAAGGGTTAAATAGTTGTCTGCTGATAATGTGTTTGTTTGTTTGTTTGGAGTTTAACACCGCTTTCAACAGCTTTGGTCATATCACGGCGGTCAGTGCACCTACCCATGTTTTCCTGGCTTTCCCACACCAGTACTTACACAACATTCTTTCGAAGCCACTGACTACTTTCTCACATAGATCAGAGGTGAGAGGCAATGGAAAAATCGCCCGAAAGAATGTCGCCGCAACCGGGTATCGAACCCGTGACCTCCAGATCACGAGTCAGATACGCTACCAATTGAGCTACCCGGCCGGGTCTGCTGATAATGTGTTGATTTTGGGAAATGTTAAAACATTTAAGGGAAAACAATGCTCTTTTCTTTTTTCCTGCAAAGTATCATGATAAGCCATTTGTATGAATTCCCATTTTACATCAATTGAGAAGAAAGGTCTCTCAACCCTTTCCCCGCAAATAGACGCTTTCTGACGCCTCTGCAGCAGACAGCTTTTTGAAAACAAAGTGACAAAAGAAAGAAATTGCTCAGAACGAGCAATTTCTCCTTTTGCCACAATGTTTTCCACTTTTAGTCATAGGTTATCCATTTAATTAAAGCGATTTTCTATGTTTTGACAAAATATGTTCAAAGTCGTCTGCTGCAGAATTGTTGTATGGGGGAAAGGGTAAATGTGTTGATTTTGGGAAATGTTAAAACATTTATGCTCTTTTCTTTTTTCCTGCAAAGTATCATGATAAGCCATTTGTATGAATTGTATGGATTAAGCAACATTTATACAACTTCAGACAACATTTTGTCAGGTAGACAGCCAGCACATAATTGTAAAGTACATCTTCATGATCTTGTTGTGGTTTAGATGGTTTGAAACTGATTTATTAGTCTTTGATAATGAACTACACAGTTTTAGATATGCAAGCACTTGTTAACCCTTTCCCACATGCAAATACTCTGCGGCTGACTACTTTTAACCCTTTCCCTCATACGATAATTCTGCAGCAGACGACTTTGAACATATTTTGTGAAAAAATAGAATATCTCGATAATTGAATGGATAACCTATTACTAAAAGTGGAAAACATTGTGTCAAAAGGAGAAATCGCTCGTTTTGAGCAATTTCTTCTTTTGTCATTATGTTTACAAAAAGCCGTCTGCTGCAGAGGCGTCAGAAGGCGTTTATACGAGGTAAAAGGGTTAAAACATCAACTTAACATAATGTAAACTATATGAATCTTTAAATTTAATGAAAGATCAATTATTATTAAAATACTAAATCATTATGCTCAATTTCTCGATCCTTTTGCCACAATGTTTTTTTTAAAGTTGTCAGCTGCAGAGGCGACATAAAGTGGGATGTACGTGGGAAAGGGTTAGATTTGATTGATGATGATTCTGGTAAAAGGGATTCAGCAGGATAAGCTTTATTTACCACACCTGTCTTACTCCTACATCATTCTTTTTAACCAATTAACCCCTTAACCCTTTCCCTCATACGACAATTCTGCAGCAGACGGCTTTTTGAAAACATAGTGCCAGAAGAAGAAATTGCACAAAACGTGCAATTTCTCCTTTTTGCCACAATGTTTTCCGCTGCATGAATCTTTTTAACCAATTAACCCCTTAGCCCTTCCCCTCATTCAACAATTCTGCAGCAGACGACTTTGGACATATTTTGTCAAAAAAATAGAAAATCTCTATAATTGAATGGATACCGGTAACCTATGACTAAAAGTGGAAAACATTGTGTCAAAAGGAGAAATTGCTCGTTTTCCAAAAGCCGTCTGCTGCAGAGGCCTCAGAAAGCGTCTATATGAGGGAAAGGGTTAACAAAACCTAAACACATCTGCTGCAAACATCTTTGAAAACATCTAGGCAAAAATTTAGAGAAGTTTAATTTAATTGTACAGAGTTGAAAACATTGGGGCAATAGAGGAATTTGCTCATTATGAGCAGTTCCTCCTTTTGCTATTATGTTTTTCATATTTTGTCTGTGGCAGATTGCGTTCAAATGTGTCTGTATGTGGGGAAAGGTATTTTTCAAAAAGCCATGGTGAGATTAACCCTTTCCCTCATATAGATGCTTTCTGAAGCCTCTGCAGTGGGCAGACGGCTTTTTGAAAACATGGCGACAAAAGAAGAAATTGCTCAAAACGAGCAATTTTTCCCTTTGCCACAATGTTTTCCACTTTTCTGTCATAGGTTATCCATTCAATTGAAGAGATTTTCCATTTTTTGACAAAATATGTTCACGGTCGTCTGCTGCAGAATTGTCGTATGAGGGAAAAGGTTAAGTGTGGAAAGACTGGAATAATTAGGCATAACACATACACATTGACAAATGTGGCTAGAGTAGAGATCAGTCTAGTTATCCAAAGATTGATTAATTACCAGACCTGTGAGCTAGAGCTTTCAATGTGAGAGAGGCTGCTTAGTCCCACATACAGCATAATCGGCAGATGACAACTTTTATACCATATTGGCAAAAACTTGAAAACTATCAATACGTAGATCAGTTAAAATCTAAATCATTGTGGCATAAGGAGAAAATGCTCATCATTTCTCCTTTTGCCAACATGCTTTTAAATTTCGTCTGCTTTAAAGGTGTCAGAAAGCGTCTGTATGAGGAAAGGGTTAAATGGTGCAGTAATAGTCTTTCTGAAGCCAGGCTTATTAGCCCTTTCCCACATACAACAAATCTGCAGATGAGGACTTTGAAAAAATGTAGGCACAAATGTGAAATTTATCCTTTCGCTACAATGTTTTCAAAAGTGTTATACTGCTGAGGCTTTCAAAAAAAATGTGTATGAGGGAAAGGGTTAAATAATTGTAAGTCAACAATTTTTAATACAGCTGTGGATTATAAAAATAGATAAAAAAGTTTGATTTTTATAACCCTATCCCACATGCAGATACATTTTGGTGCCTCTGCAACAGATGACCTTGGAAATTGTTGTCACCGTCACGACAGACAGACGGACACTCTGAGGCCAAAGGGGAATTATATCTTTTGCCACAATATTTTAACTCTATTGTAAAAAAAAATACAATATTTTCAACTCAATTGTAAAACTATACCTTTATAAATACAGAGATGTATAATATTAATTATTCCCAAGATAATTTCAGTCTTCTGCTGGAGATTTACTGTAGGTTGGAAAGGGCGTAGGAACAAAAGGTGAAATCAGGCAGGAATAAAATGGCCATAGATCTATCAAATATTGCATGATGGTCATTGCAATGAGCAGAGGTCAGACTAATTGACTCAAGATGGATTTGTTGGGGTTTAATTTAGCACTTTCCCACATACAACAAATCTGCAGCAGACGACTTTGAAAATGTGTAGGCCAAAAGCACAGAAAATCCCTTTGAAAGAAAGTCTTACAATAATTAAATCGAGTTGAAAACATGGTGACAAATGGATAAATTGCTTGTTTTGAGCAATGTCTTCTTTTGTTGCCATGTTTTCTAAAAGCCATCTGCTGCAGAGGCGTCAGAAAGTGTCTACATGAGGGAAAGGGTTAATTTAACACTTTCTCACTTGTAGATGCATCTGTAGCAGAAGACTGTAAACATTATGGCATTAGGAGAAACTGCCCTCGCTGAGAAATTTTCATTTTGACACAATGTTTTCATATTTATTCAATGACAACACTTTCCTTTCCATCTGAATTAGTAGACAACTTTTGAAAACATCGCGACAAAAACAGCAATTTCTCTTTTTGTCACAATGCTTTTATCAGTCATTATTAGTCGCCGGGCAGAAGCCCGCGACTTCTATTTTTAATAGCTTTTCGGAAATCACATGGGAGGGCGGCTTATTATTAGAAAGAAACAAATCTAGATGATTTGAACATATTACAATTGTGGTTGTTTACGAACACTAATAAATGACACATCTAAAATGAAATAAATATTCCGATTTGTTAATGTTTGCAGTTTTTTTTATTTCACTCGCATTTAAGTTTTTTGTCTTATTTACGAAGACAAAAGTGGTCCCTTCAAGACGTGAACCAACACCCCCTAATGCAGACTCTTATGTGTCATCATTGAGGTCAATTTCGGATTCTCCTTTTAATAGCAATTTTAACTTACTAAATGTTGTTTTCATGTTCAAAGAGATGTCTTGATTGTGTAGAATTCATTTAATAATAGTAATCCATGAATATCTAAAGTAGGAACTGTTTCTAAGCTAAATATAGACCCTATTCTGTTGTGTAGGTTCGTGACCTTTAACATCGATTTTCGCGCATGCGCATTTCGATATGAAAAAGCGAGTGATATTATTTTATTTTAGACAAGTACAAGACGAATGTTTGACGCAAAGCGTCAAAGAGAAGCCGCAATATTTCGTTGTACATGTAGAAATAAGAAAAAAAGAACATTTTTAAATCCACAAACAATAGAACAATTTAAACTGTAGACGGTAATGCTGATATATTTCTCCTTTTGAAGACTTTTGTTTTCTTCAAATTACCTCCCTTTAAAGCAATACCAGGATATTTACCTTGTGATTCGAATAAGATTGACAAACATTGAAATTATATGAATGAATACTATTATTTAAATAAGTAACAACAGCAAAATTAAATTTAAGCCAAGATAAATGTGTACACATTTCGTTAATTTTTTATAGATACCCTAATGTATAGGTGAATATAACATTTATAAGTAAATGTTTTCATTTCAACGTTCCTAATAGACTAAGGAAAGTCAAGAATACATAAATAAATCAATGCAGTCTTTTCCGGCGACATTGATGCCCTTGCATCAACTTTCTCTTGTTCTTTCAAATAAACAAAATACCCACATGTTTTCATATACATCTGCTGGAGATTTGTTGGTGGTTGGAATGGTTTACTGAAAGTGGGTCACAAGAGTGGACAAGATCATATCCTTATTTCTCTTGTGAGCTTTGTGAAATGAGTTGGTATCAAAATATTTCTTTAACCCATTACTTTACATGGCTTTTCATAAGTCATCTGCTTTACAATCATCAGACAAACAATCTCAACAATCTAGAAAACTGAAAGAACTATATCGATAAAGAGTTGAAAATATTGAAATAAAAGGTGAAATTGCTCGTTTTGAGCAATTTCATCTTTCGTTGCAATGTTTTCAAAAGCCGTATGCAACAGCAGGCGCCAAATGTGTGAAGTAATAGGTTAACCAGATTTAACCCTTTCCCTCATATAGACGCTTTCTGAAGCCTCTGCAGCAGACAGCTTTTTGAAAACATAGTGACAAAAGAAGAAATTGCACAAAACGTGCAATTTCTCCTTTTGCCACAAGGTTTTCCACTTTATGTCATAGGTTATATAACCATTCAATTATGGAGATTTTCTATGTTTTGGCAAAATATGTTCAAAGTCGTCTGCTGCAGAATTGTCGTATGAGGGAAAGGGTTAAGGCAACAGGATAAGATGAGTCTTCAATTCACCTGCGTAGCATGGTAGGCACTTAGGGATTACTTTTTTTTTTGTCTGTCCGCCGTCTGTCGTCACACTTTTTCGTCACATTTTCAAATAACTTTTTTTCTACTCAAAGGATTAGATTGAAACCTTTGACAAATGTTTATATCAATCTTTGTGATGGGTTCACAAAAGGGGATAATCCAGATATTTTTATATCAAGAGTTATTGCCCCTTTTCTGTCAAAAATTAAAATTTTCTGACAAGGCGCCGGCAGGTGACACACGTGCTCCGGGGAGCACTCCATTCTAGTTAATATATAAATCGACCGCGTCTGTGGTGTAGTGGTGAAGCCTCAACCGTAGGTGCGGGAGGTCGCGGGTTCAATCCCCGGCGGGGTCATACTAAAGACTTTAGAAATGGTTTTCCTTCAAAAGTGTCTAAAGCAGCATATTGAGTTTTTTTTGTTAAATGGTGTCATTGGGACTGGTCTTGGGTATTAAAAGATAAAAGCTTTTGTTAGAGAAATAGATTGGATACGGGAAGAAATAAAAACAAAGTTCATCCTGCTGGTGGATCATGAATTCTTTATTTGATTGGCCTTAGCCATCGCCTACGTAAATCATCAATTTTGTATTGACAAGAAACACGATGAAGATGGGAATCCGTTTTCCTTACGTCACATAATAGAAATTTTCTGCTTGTTTAACTTAACATTCTGAAATCATCTAAAAAAGATAGAATTACTTCTCCCTGTATAGTGGATAATGTCAAGTTTTTCAAGTTCATGCTTTATTCTAGAAATAGTTCATCTGGATTTTTTTAAAGCTATTTGGAAATTCTAAACTTTAACCGTTGATCCCCGGTTCTTTAGTCCTAGATAAAAGCAAAAAATATTATTTTTAAATGTCAAAATACAAGTTTTAATGACATCTATATGAAAGCTGTGGCTCTTCTTTAATTTGTGTGAAGCATTATACTTACAGGAAGCAATCTGTTCCTTGAGATAATTATTGACATAGAAAGATGCATTATGTCAGTGTAGGGATGATGCAATTTATTATTTGCCCTTTCTCTCATACAGAACAATTGTGATGCATCTGAATCGAGACAACTTTTTGAAATGTAATCTAGGGGAAAGAAAATATATGAAAAATCCCGATAAATGAATGTATAAGTAATAGTTACATAGCGTTGTAAATATGGTGGCAAAAGGAGAAATTTCGAATCCTGAGTGATATTTAACCTCTTAGCAACAATATTTTCAAAATTGGTCCCACTGCAGATATCTCAATTATGTTTTGGTAATGCGGTGAAGGGTAAATGAAGTGCAAGCCCCTCCTTACTCCTTTCCACCATATAGACGCCTTCTGACGCCTCTGCAGCAGACGGCTTTTTGAAAACATAGCGACAAAAGAAGAAATTGCTCAAAACGAGCAATTTCTCCTTTTGCCACAATGTTTTTTTCACTTTTTTAGTCATAGGTTATCCATTCAATTCTAGAGAGTTTCTATTTTTTGACAAAATTGGTCGAAGTCGACTGCTGCAGAATTGTCGTATGAGGGAAAGGGTTGCCCTAGAATGTTTTGTAGCAATCAAAATTGAAATGTCAGATTCACCTCTTTAGAGAACTGATTGAAGAAATTAATTATGTTTTGGTAGCCGTCACATTTTGAGGTTAACTCCCACACGTTCCCAACCACTAGTTGATTATCCAAGAAGCAGACATAGAGAGTGATTAAGGCCTTTCCCTCATACAACAATTCTGCAGCAGACGACTTTGAACATGATCTATTGTCAAACAATAGGTCATCCATTCAATATCTATAATTGAATGGATGACCTATAACTAAAAGTGGAAAAAACATTGTGGCAAAAGGAGAAATTGCTTGTTTTGAGCAATTTCTTCTTTTGTCACTGTTTTCAAAAAGCTGTCTGCTGCAGATGCGTCAGAAAGCGTCTATATGAGGGAAAGGGTTGAGAGACCTTTCTCCTCAATTGATGTAAAATGGGCCTCGTCTGGAGATTCAGGGATCTTTTTGTATATTGCTTAGTTGAGACTCAGGTGAGCCTGTGCATCTACACAGTCTCATCAGAATCTACACTGTCCACTTGTATTTGGAAAAATCTTTAGATATCTTTTGAAATTGGTATGGCATTGTCCTGGTTCCATCCGTCCATCTGGAGCCATATCTCAGGCATTATTATAAGTTGGATGGATTTGATTATAAACTTATATGGAAACGCTAGCCACCGTATGGAAATGCCAGACGTCAAGTTTCATTAAGATTATTTCCAATTAATTGAACTTATTATCCCTGTCCGGAGCCATATCTAAGGCATGGTTGGATGGACTTCATTAACCCTTTACCTCATATAGACGCTTTCTGACGCCTCTGCAGCAGAAGGCTTTTTGAAAACATGGTGACAAATGGATAAATTGCTTGTTTTGAGCAATGTCTTCTTTTGTTGCCATGTTTTCTAAAAGCCATCTGCTGCAGAGGCGTCAGAAAGTGTCTACATGAGGGAAAGGGTTAATTTAACACTTTCTCACTTGTAGATGCATCTGTAGCAGAAGACTGTAAACATTATGGCATTAGGAGAAACTGCCCTCGCTGAGAAATTTTCATTTTGACACAATGTTTTCATATTTATTCAATGACAACACTTTCCTTTCCATCTGAATTAGTAGACAACTTTTGAAAACATCGCGACAAAAACAGCAATTTCTCTTTTTGTCACAATGCTTTTATCAGTCATTATTCTTTCAAATAAACAAAATACCCACATGTTTTCATAGACATCTGCTGGAGATTTGTTGGTGGTTGGAATGGTTTACTGAAAGTGGGTCACAAGAGTGGACAAGATCATATCCTTATTTCTCTTGTGAGCTTTGTGAAATGAGTTGGTATCAAAATATTTCTTTAACCCATTACTTTACATGGCTTTTCATAAGTCATCTGCTTTACAATCATCAGACAAACAATCTCAACAATCTAGAAAACTGAAAGAAATATATCGATAAAGAGTTGAAAATATTGAAATAAAAGGTGAAATTGCTCGTTTTGAGCAATTTCATCTTTCGTTGCAATGTTTTCAAAAGCCGTATGCAACAGCAGGCGTCAAATGTGTGAAGTAATGGGTTAACCAGATTTAACCCTTTCCCTCATAATATAGACGCTTTCTGAAGCCTCTGCAGCAGACAGCTTTTTGAAAACATAGTGACAAAAGAAGAAATTGCACAAAACGTGCAATTTCTCCTTTTGCCACAAGGTTTTCCACTTTATGTCATAGGTTATAATTATAACCATTCAATTATGGAGATTTTCTATGTTTTAGCAAAATATGTTCAAAGTCGTCTGCTGCAGAATTGTCGTATGAGGGAAAGGGTTAAGGCAAAAGGATAAGATGAGTCTTCAATTCACCTGCGTAGCATGGTAGGCACTTAGGGATTCCTTTTTTTTTTTGTCTGTCTGTCTGTCTGTCCGCCGTCTGTCGTCACACTTTTTCGTCACATTTTCAAATAACTTTTTTTCTACTCAAAGGATTAGATTGAAACCTTTGACAAATGTTTATATCAATCTTTGTGATGGGTTCACAAAAGGGGATAATCCAGATATTTTTATATCAAGAGTTATTGCCCCTTTTCTGTCAAAAATTAAAATTTTCTGACAAGGCGCCGGCAGGTGACACACGTGCTCCGGGGAGCACTCCATTCTAGTTAATATATAAATCGACCGCGTCTGTGGTGTAGTGGTGAAGCCTCAACCTTAGGTGCGGGAGGTCGCGGGTTCAATCCCCGGCGGGGTCATACTAAAGACTTTAGAAATGGTTTTCCTTCAAAAGTGTCTAAAGCAGCATATTGAGTTTTTTTTGTTAAATGGTGTCATTGGGACTGGTCTTGGGTATTAAAAGATAAAAGCTTTTGTTAGAGAAATAGATTGGATACGGGAAGAAATAAAAACAAAGTTCATCCTGCTGGTGGATCATGAATTCTTTATTTGATTGGCCTTAGCCATCGCCTACGTAAATCATCAATTTTGTATTGACAAGAAACACGATGAAGATGGGAATCCGTTTTCCTTACGTCACACAATAGAAATTTTCTGCTTGTTTAACTTAACATTCTGAAATCATCTAAAAAAGATAGAATTACTTCTCCCTGTTTAGTGGATTGTCAAGTTTTTCAAGTTCAGGCTTTATCCTAGAAAATTTTATCTGGATTTTTAGCTCGACTTTTGAAAAAAACGAGAGCTATTGTCTTTTTCATCTTTTTTTCTGTTTTCTATCAGTCAAGTGTCTGTGCCGAACGTGGTGCTCTTGTTTTAAACGCTTTTTAGAAATTCTAAACTTTAACCGTTGATCCCGGTTCTTTAGTCCTAAATAAAAGCAAAAAAGATTATTTTTAAATGTCAAAATACAAGTTTTAATGACATCTATATGAAAGCTGTGGCTCTTCTTTAATTTGTGTGAAGCATACTTACAGGAAGCAATCTGTTCCTTGAGATAATTATTGACATAGAAAGATGCATTATGTCAGTGTAGGGATGATGCAATTTATTATTTGCCCTTTCTCTCATACAGAACAATTGTGATGCATCTGAATCTAGACAACTTTTTGAAAATGTAATCTAGGGGAAAGAAAATATATGAAAAATCCCGATAAATGAATGTATAAGTAATAGTTACATAGCGTTGTAAATATGGTGGCAAAAGGAGAAATTTCGAATCCTGAGTGATATTTAACCTCTAAGCAACATGCAATATTTTCAAAATTGGTCCCACTGCAGATACCTCAATTATGTTTTGGTAATGCGGTGAAGGGTAAATGAAGTGCAAGCCCTCCTTACTCCTTTCCCTCATATAGACGCTTTCTGACGCCTCCGCAGCAGACGGCTTTTTGAAAACATAGCGACAAAAGAAGAAATTGCTCAAAACGAGCAATTTCTCCTTTTGCCACAATGTTTTTTTCACTTTTTTAGTCATAGGTTATCCATTCAATTCTAGAGAGTTTCTATTTTTTTGACAAAATTGGTCGAAGTCGACTGCTGCAGAATTGTCGTATGAGGGAAAGGGTCGCCCTAGAATGTTTTGTAGCAATCAAAATTGAAATGTCAGATTCACCTCTTTAGAGAACTGATTGAAGAAATTAATTATGTTTTGGTAGCCGTCACATTTTGAGGTTAACTCCCACACGTTCCCAACCACTAGTTGATTATCCAAGAAGCAGACATAGAGAGTGATTAAGGCCTTTCCCTCATACAACAATTCTGCAGCAGACGACTTTGAACATCTATTGTCAAACAATAGGTCATCCATTCAATATCTATAATTGAATGGATGACCTATAACTAAAAGTGGAAAAAACATTGTGGCAAAAGGAGAAATGGCTTGTTTTGAGCAATTTCTTCTTTTGTCACTGTTTTCAAAAAGCTGTCTGCTGCAGATGCGTCAGAAAGCGTCTATATGAGGGAAAGGGTTGAGAGACCTTTCTCCTCAATTGATGTAAAATGGGCCTCGTCTGGAGATTCAGGGATCTTTTTGTATATTGCTTAGTTGAGACTCAGGTGAGCCTGTGCATCTACACAGTCTCATCAGAATCTACACTGTCCACTTGTATTTGGAAAAATCTTTAGATATCTTTTGAAATTGGTATGGCATTGTCCTGGTTCCATCCGTCCATCTGGAGCCATATCTCAGGCATTATAATAAGTTGGATGGATTTGATTATAAACTTATATGGAAACGCTAGCCACCGTATGGAAATGCCAGACGTCAAGTTTCATTAAGATTATTTCCAATTAATTGAACTTATTATCCCTGTCCGGAGCCATATCTAAGGCATGGTTGGATGGACTTCATTAACCCTTTACCTCATATAGACGCTTTCTGACGCCTCTGCAGCAGAAGGCTTTTTGAAAACATAGTGACAAAAGAATAAATTGCACAAAACATGCAATTTCTCCTTTTGCCACAATGTTTTCCACTTTTTGGCATAGGTTATCCATTCAATTATGGAGATTTTCTATGTTTCGACAAAATATGTTCAAAGTCGTCTGCTGCAGAATTGTCGTATGAGGGAAAGGGTTAACCACCACAGGGAAATGTCAGATGATAAGTTTCACTAAGGTTGCACCAAAAACACCAGAGTTACTTCCCCTGGAACTTATTTTGTATATGTACTGTACAGCATTTAAATTACAGGGAAAGGGAGAAAACCGTCTTATGTTAATCTTATTATACCCTCTTCAAAGAAGAGGGGGTATATAAGAGTTGGTCGGTCGGAAGCCATATTTTGTCCGGCCTATTTCTTACAAACCACTTGGTGGAATTCAATAAAATTTTACATATAGCTTCTATACCAAGAGGAGATGTGCATATCCTAAAGGGGTTACAATTGCGTGTAATTTTACAGAGTTATGGCCCTTTTACTTATTAAATTATGGTGTAGGTCAAGGTGCTGTTTTGGGGGTATTTATCATCTTCAGTGATAGTTCTAGTTTAGTTTGATTCTGTTATGGAGGTCCATTAGGATCAAATCATTAAACATGGTTAAAATAAATTTTAAATAAGAATAGAGAACATTTTATTCAAAATGATCAATACTTTACTCAAATCTTTCATCAACATAGTTATTAAATCCTTTCCCACATATGGAGCATCTGCAGCAGATGACATCTGAAAACATTGTAGTAAAAGCAGAAATACGCAATTCTCTTTCTATCTCCTGCTTAAGGCTGATTGGAAATTGGTTTGGCTCCATCTGTCCTTTCATATACAGTGCCGTATCCGGACCAAGGCATGATTGGATGAATTTGATTAACATTATATGGAAATGCATAACAGCAAGTTTCTGCGAGATTGCCTCAGGAACACCAATGCTATGCCCCCTTGAAATGAAAACTGTAATAACTGTATCCATGAGTTATATGTTTTTGTTCTTGTAAAATATATTTAATTAAAAGGCAATCCCTTCCTAGAGATTGATTGTGGACATCAAATTTTTCAAGCAATTAGTTTTGAATTATTTCCGTTACGATGTAAAACAAATTGAGAGAGATTTATTAAGAGATTTTAATCAGGAAGATTAGCATCAATACAATTATAGTAGCCCATGGGTGGGAAGAGGTATATGTTGGTTTTTGTTAACAGTGTGAATCCAGATTAGTTTGTACATCCACACAGTCGGATCAAGAACTCAAGTATTCCAATATTAACCCTTTCCCACCTTTACATTTTGACAATGCAATTTCACCTTTTGCCACAATGTTTTAAACTATTTTCAGTCATCATATACCTTAATTTATAAAGATTTCCTATATATTTTACTAAATCCTTTCAAAGTCATTTGCTGTTGATTTGCTGTATTTGCCAAAGAGTTATTGGAAGCCGCCAGGAGGCGGCTTCCTTAATTTTTGGTCAAGGAGAATATTTAGACCTGCCAGCGTGACCACATATCTTGATTTCTCTTTGTCCTTTCTAAGTACATTAATTTAAGGTAATGACTTTTAAAACATCCCTTTTACACTCTATATACATGTGTGAGTTTTACAAATTAAAAACAAAAGACAAAGTATATTAATTGAATATATGTACATTTTTTATTTAAGCGAAATTCATACTGTATCTTGTCTAAACAGTAAACTGAATTGGTTACATGCCTCATACGCTTTTTTTAGTTTGATAGTATGTTAAACCGGGAACCACAAACAAAAGAAGGTACGCAGTAAATGTAATCTGTTTCTTGTTGTTGTTGTTTGGCGTTGTTTACCCTCTCGCTCGGCATTAATGCCATTCCGTTCCTTACATGCTATAATATATTACGCAGTAATTCTAGATGAAGAAGTGCAGACATGAACAAAATATCTGTTTCACAATAAATGTTGCTGTCTAGTTGAAATGTTAATGTTTATCAAACTTATTCATACGAATCACAAGAAAAAAATCCTAGTAGTACTTAAAGGGAGGTAATTTGAAGTATATACACACAATTTAATTAAGTTCCCATTTGGTCTGATACCTTTGTCTAATAATACACATGTATGACGATTTAAATAAACAATTTAAAGGGAATACAAATATTTAACACAGTTAAACATTTATTTAAGCGAAAATCATACTGTATCTTGAACAGTGAACAAGAGAAGGCACGCAGTAAATGTAATCTGTTTCTTGTTATTGCATGGTAATGGTTACATTCCTTGATGCACAGGGTCGCGGGGCTAGCATTACAACTGACTGACTGCCGTCAGGATAAATGGACCAGTAGTACTGGTAACTTACCGCGAAAACGCCGTGATATAACTGAGCAATGGTTGGAAGTGGCGTAAATCACAATACAATCCATGAAATTGTTTAAAATTGGAACATTGTGCACAAAATCAGTGTAGATCTGAAACACAAATGATCAATTAACATTACAAAAGATATTAACCTCGTTATATCATTTAACTATCTGACTGGAAGGAGACGCTACTTGAATATGCAAGCAGACACTTCTGCAACAAACTTGACAAATTTTGAAAAACTGTCTGGCAGTAGGAAAAATTGCCCATATATTGACGATTCGACTTACATAGAGATTTTCCATATTTTTGCCGAGATGAAGAGAAGTCTTCCGCTGCTAAATTGATTGTATTCGTTAATACATTCCTATGTTTTCTTGACAGAGTATGCCTGCCTCAGTTTGCGAGGTGTTTTATGATTCTTTGAAGTATTTAATGCATATCTGAGCCCTCCTTACAAGTTAACTTTTGTAATCAGCATAGATCCAGATCAGCCTGTAGATCTGCACAGTCTGATCAAGACTAAATTACACCGTTCACATAGTACTTACACAAGCTAATAAAAGAAGATTCTGTCAACTTGTATAGATTTGGACAAGACTGAGCAGGTCAACAAGATGATCTGAACCTACACTGCTCAGAAATGCCAACTTGTACCTTTTCTCAATCACCGGCTTAAAATGTTTTTGTTTGTTCTGACAATAAATTTCTTGTTACACCACCTGTCTTTCTTTAATAAGATTGTTTGTAAACCATACCAAAACCTTGTTACTGTCTAGGGCACTAGACTTAGGAAGATTTTGAACCCTTTCCTACTTACAAAATATTATTGCAGCAGACACCTTTGAAAACATTTAAGCAAGTCTCTAAAAATGAGGTTAAAGTTATTGAGAAGAGTATGCTCAAAAACTCAAAAACAGATTGTAAACCCTTTCCCACTTACAAAATATTTGTAGCAGACACCTTTGAAAAAAGTTAACCCTTTCCCTCATATAGATGATTTCTGACGCTTCGGCAGCAGACAGCTTTTTGAAAACAAAGTGACAAATGAAGAAATTGCTCAAAACGAGCAATTTTTTCCTTTTGCCACAATGTTTTCCACTTTTAGTCATAGGTTATCCATTCAATTATAGAGATTTTCTATTTTTTGACAAAATATGTTCAAAGTCGTCTGCTGCAGAATTGTTGTATGAGAGAAAGGGTTAAGCAAGTCTCTTTAAATGAGGGTAAAATTATAGAGAAGAGTAATGCTCAAAAACTCAAAAAAAGATTGTTAATAATTAATAATAGCCTTTTATGTCCGGTTGCTAATAATGGGCCATGAATAATAAATAATTACTGTGTTAATTGATACCAAAGTTAGGTATCCCAGTGAAGCACTTCTTCAAGTGAGAGGACTCATTTCTTGCTCAGTGCTTTAAAGTGACCCTCCTCTACAAATATTGTTAACCCTTTCCCACATACAACTACAACTAGTCTGCAGCAGACGACTTTGAAAACATACCAGAGATTGTTCGGAAACTCCCTTTAAATGAAAGTGCAATAATTGAATAGATTTGAAAACATGGTGACAAAAGGAAACATTGCTTATTTTTGAGCAATTTCATATTTTGGTGCCATGTTTTCAAAAAGCCATCTGCTGCAGAGTTGTCAGAAAGCGTCTATATGAGGGAAAGGGTTAAAGCCATATTGATTGGTTGAAAACATGGCATCAAAAAGTGACAGAACTCACAGTCAACATTCTTAATTCTGCTCTGAAAATAGTGTTTGATTTCAAGACTATATATATGGTAGAAATTTGCCACAATGTTTTCAAAGTTGTCAGAAAGGGCCTGTATGTAGGAAAGGGTTAAAGCCTTATACAGCGCCTCAAAAAGTTCTTGAATAACTTAGAACTCAATTTGCAGTTCTTGAATAACTTAGAACTTAATTAGCGAAGAATTTAGTCCACTGTATATTAGGTACTGGACTATGCTTACACTATCACAAAAATACTGATTGTTAATTTTCCTTGTCACATGGCTGATATAAGAAATCAAATACCACTTTACTTGATGCTGAGAAATTCATTAAACCTTTCCCTCATACGAAAATTCTGCAGCAGACGACTTTGAACATATTTTGTCAAAAAATAGAGGATCTCTTATAATTGAATGACTAAAAGTCGAAAATATTGTGGCAAAAGGAGAAATTGCTTGTTTTGAGCAATTTCTTCTTTTGTCATTATGTTTTCAAAAAGCCATTTGCTGCAGAGGCGTCAGAAAGCGTCTATATGAGGGAAAGGGTTGAAACATGTGGAAAAAGGGTGTAATCAACCAGGGCTTAGATCTGGGTTTGCACAGTTTGTAAGTTAATGTTGACTAGCTGTGAAAAAAGTTGATCACCACACTCGAACAATGTAGAATGAACTGAAGACTGATAAACTAAGCAGGAGATTCTCCATCTCCATTGCTCTAGTAGGCACTTAAATTTTACATGGACATAAAAAGCATTGTGCCTTAGTGACAGAATACTTAACCCTATCCCACTTGCAGATACATTCTGACACATAATGCGGAAGATGACTTTTGAAAACATTGTGACAAAAGGAGAAATTGCTCAAAACAAGCAATTTTTTTCCTTTTGCCACAATGTTTTCACCTATATTTAATAAATAAACTCTTAATTTATGGAGATGTTTTACGTTTTTGCCAATACGTTTCCGAAGCCGTCTGCTGCAGAATTGTTGTATGTGGGAAACCTAAATGTATCTGCTGTATTCCAGTGGAGAGTGTCTAATTGTCCATAATAGTGGAAGCGATTGGAAATAATTCTCTCTTACTTAACCCTTTCCCTCATACAATAATTTTGCAGCAGACAACTGTGTTTATATATACTACTTTAATAAACTTATCTCTTTCCCTCATACAACAATTCTGCAGCAGACGACTTTGAACATATTTTGTAAAAAAGTAGAAAATCTCTATAATTGAATGGATAAACTTATAATGACTAAAAGTGGAAAACATTGTGGCAAAAGGAGAAATTGCACGTTTTGAGCAAATTCTTCTTTTGTCACTACAAATTTTAAAAAGCTGTCTGCTGCAGGCGACAGAAAGCGTCTATATGAGGGAAAGGGTTCAACCTTTCCCACATACAACAAATCTGCAGTAGATGACTTTGAAAATTGAACCCGATTTTTTTTGAAAACTCACTTCAAATGAAAGCACAATAAGCGAATGCATGTTACTAAGAGTTGAAAGCATCGTTTTGAGCTATTTCTTCTTTTGTTGGCATGTTTTCAAAAAGCCATCTGCTGCAGAGGCTTCAGAAAGCGTCTATATGAGGGAAAGGGTTAAGCCGTACCAACATGCAGACACATCAGTTATTCTGAAGCAAATGCTTTTTGGTAACATTGTGGTAATAGTAGAGATTGCTTGTCATCAGCAATATATCGTTTTGCCACAATGTTTTAAAATCTATTTGTCTACATGGTTAGAAAGGCCTAGGCTGCAGATTTGATGTATGACGGAATGGGATAATGTAGTTGTGGAATTAGTGGTATAAAAGCAGATGTCTGCCACCGTTCTTCAGATAAAAGACAGGGGGCATTGACAGGTCAAGTTTATGTTGTCATGAAGATCAGTGTCCTGTGAAATATCAGGAATCCGCTTTAGTCGAGTGGTTAGCGTTGGGGATTTGTAAACGGGGTCCCGGGTTCGATCCCCATTCACAGCACTACGGTCATGGTGGAGTGCTGTTGGGCAAGGCACATTTTCTAGCCTAGTACTGGTTTGTTTACCCAGGGATCATGAATTAGTGAAGTTTCGCCGTGATATAACTGAAATAATGTTGAAAGCGGCGTCAAACCCCAATAAAACATACAAAACTTGGTGACAGACTAACTAATCTGTCTGTTTCGCACGTTGAGATAGATCATCACTGGTAAGGGAATGTCTTCACATACAACTGTGTTTATATATATACCACTTTACTAGACTTATCTTTTTCCCTCATACAACAATTCTGCAACAGATGACTTTGAACATATTTTGTCAACAAATAGAAAATCTCTATAATTGAATGGATAACCTATGACAAAAAGTGGAAAACATTGTGGCAAAAGGAGAAATTGCACGTTTTGTGCAATTTCTTCTTTTGTCACTTATAATGTTTTCAAAAAGCCGTCTGCTGCAGAGGCGTCAGAAAGCGTCTATATGAGGGAAAGGGATATTATTATCACGCCTGCAAGTTGATAAGTGATTTTGTATTAGATCAATCACAAATATGAACACAACTTATTTACATTGTGGCAAAATTAGCAATTTCTTCTTATGCCACAATGTTTTCAAAAGTTGTCTGCTGCACACGTCTCCCAAAGCGTCTGTGTGTTGTAAAGGTGAATGTGAGGAAAGAAAGACAAGGTGGCAGTCGTGAGATTTTACAAATTTGACTTGGTACAAGATAAATATATCTGCTTTACTGTAAGTGTGTGTGTAATATTTTATGGCCTTAATGTTCGCTATTTTTGTCTGCTATATTGTCGTCTGTAACATGCTGGGCTTAAAGAAATGTGAATGAAACTGATCAAAATTCACAGATAAAAAAGTTAATTGAATGAATTCTGCGGGCTTTGGGTTAAGACTGGCAGACGAATTTAATTATTTCTAATTTCTTAGATAAAGTAGACAGGCGACATTGAGAAATGGAGTTATTGATTGTTGTATTGGAGCTCTTCTATTATAAAAAAAAAAAATACTTGTTGTATAAACACTGCTAACTACAATGCAGACGAGTAGTTGCTGGCAAGCACCCTATAACCAAAACATTCAATGTCTGAATTATTGAGGTATAATATCCGCTTATAGAATTGAATATAGTTTTTACAATGAAGGTTTTTACACATGGATTGTATGACAAGATATGGGCCACATATATCATTGACCGACAGGATGTTACGACCCAGCAAAGACCCATACACAATTAATACAGTTGTCACATGGATTTTGTGACAAGATTATGGGCCACATCTATTGATTGACCCTTAGTATATAGGACATAAAGCCCAGCAAAGATCCATACACTTTCACAGTCTGATCAGGATCTTCCCAGGCTTACCATCTTTGTTGTACAAGCTTCATGAAGCCAGCGGGAAATAGTTGTAATGAAAACAAATAAATACATACAAGTATGCAATTTACTTGAAATTACCTTATCTTAACCCTTTCCCTCATATAGACTCATTTTGACGCCTCTGCAGCAGACGGCTTTTTGAAAACATAGTGACGAAAGAAGAAATTGCTCAAAACGAGCAATTTCTCCATTTGTCACAATGTTTTCCACTTATAGTCATAGGTTATCCATTCAATTATAGAGATTTTCTATTTTTTGAAAAAATATGTTCAAAGTCGGCTGCTGCAGATTTGTCATATGTGGGAAAGTATTAATAAAATCCTGAAGGTTGATTTCTGTGTGACATGGTTCATATGCTATTTTTAGGACCATTAGTTGACCACTTTCACCACTCCTTGTAAAATTTGAAGTTTAAATTTGAGAATAAAGTTTTATCAACATAATTGTTATTAAGCCTGTGCCTTAAATCCGACATCTCAATAAATCTCAAATAAATTTCAACAACATTCTGCCTGTTCAAACAAGAATTGCTCTTCAACAATTTTGGAAAATCATCTCCTCTGTAACTAGCAGACCAAATTTGAAATAAATTGGCTAGAATGGGTGACCTGAAATTCTACCAAAATGATTAAAATGAATGCGATTGTCTAAAAAATCCTTGCGACCAGGGAATGTTTCAATCCAACTCTTTACATAGTGTATAGTGCCATCCTTTAACCCTTTCCCTCATACAGACACTTTCTGACGCCTCTGCAGCAGACGGCTTTTTGAAAACATAGTGACAAAAGAAGAAATTGCTCGGATTTCTCCTTTTGCCACAATGTTTTCAACTTTTAGTCACAGGTTATCTATTCAATTATAGAGATTTTCCATATTTTGACAACGCTTGTTCAAAGTCGTCTGCAGCAGACGACTTGGAACATTTTTTGTTAATAATTATGTAAAATCTCTTTAATTGAATGGATAACCTATGAGACAACGTGGAAAACATTGTTGCAGAAGGAGAAATTGCTCGTTTTGAGCAATTTGTTCTTTTGTCACTATGTTTTTAAAAAGCTGTCTGCTGCAGGGGCGTCAAAAAGCGTCTATATGCTCAGGTAAAGGGTTAAAGAAGCAATGGAATTGTAAAACAATCTTCACAAACAGTCTGCCAGAGGCTGTGACAAATCTCCTACTCCCGATGAATGAATGAACGATCTGGAGACATTCATCATGGCCTACTTGTTATGAATGTCTGCAATGTTTTACCCTTTCCCACAATGCAGCAGACGGCTTTGAAAACATCTAGGTGAAAACATGGAAAATCTCTTTTAATTAAATGAATAACCAATGACTAGAAGTGGAAAACATTGTGACAAAAAGGAGAAATTGCTTGTTTTGAGCAATTTCTTCTTTTGTCACTATGTTTTCAAAAAGCTGTCTGCTGTAGGGGCAAATCTCTTACTCCCGATGAATGAATGAACGATCTAGAGACATTCATCATGGCCTTCTTAAGTTATGAATGTCTGCAATGTTTTATCCTTTCCCACAATGCAGCAAATCTGCAGCAGACGGCTTTGAAAACATCTAGGCGAAAACATGGAAAATCTCTTTAATTGAATGGATAACCAATGACTAAAAGTGGAAAACATTGTGACAAAAGAATAAATTGCTCGTTTTGAGCAATTTCTTCTTTTGTCACTATGTTTTAAAAAAGCTGTCTGCAGTAGGGGCAAATCTCCTACTCCCGATGGCCTTCTGGTCATGAATGTCTGCAATGTTTTACCCTTTCCCACAATGCAGCAAACCTGTAGCAGACGGCTTTGAAAACATCTAGGCTAAAACATGGTAAATCTCGATAAATGTTAGTATTATTTATGGAATCAAGTTAATGAGCAATTTCTCCAATTGTCACAATGTTTTCAAAAGTCTTCTGCTGAATATGGGTAGAAATGCGTCTTGTTACTAAGGTGGGAAAAGGTAAACCATTCAAGATTGCAGTAAAAGAACAAAATGAAAGTTTCCTTGATAATGCTATTGCAGTCTCTTCCTTACTGTAAAAGACTTAAAAGATGGAAGTAATGGCTTGTGGTGTTATCATTACAACTGACTGTTTGGTGTCATGATCAATAGAAAAGCACTGTATGGAATCCGCTGTGGCCGAGTCGTTAGCGCAGGTGATTTTGATCCAGGCGTTCGGGGTTCGACCTCCAGTTGCGGCACTGTTGTCATGGTGGAGTGCTATTGGGCATTTAGGCAAATTTCCTAGCCTGAGTAGTGGTTTGTTTACCCAGGGATCGTGAATAAATTAACTTTTGCCGTGATATAGCTGAAATACTATTGAAAACAGCGTCAAACAAAACTTAATAAAACAACAACGGGTAACTAGAGTACCTAGCAAATGCTGTGATATAACAGAAATAGTGTTGTGATCTACATAAAACACCATAAAAACAAACAGATATTAACTGTCAACATAATGAAAAGTGTAACAAATATGAATTTTTGAAGATGTAGACAACATGGTGAGGAGAGGAATAGCTGCTGTTTTGTTTTAGAAGTTTCTAAAGTTGTCAATATCAGTGAATGGGTTAACCCTTTCCCTCATATAGACAGTTTCTGACGCCTCTGCAGCAGACAGCTTTTTGAAAACAGTGACAAAAGAAGAAATTGCTCAAAACGAGCAATTTCTCCTTTTGCCACAATGTTTTCCACTTTAAGTCATAGCTAGGTTATCCATTCAATTATAGAGATTTTCTATTTGTTGACAAAATATGTTCAATGTCGTCTGCTGCAGAATTGTCGTATGATGGAAAGGGTTAATTTAATGATCACATTGATTGGTAGTTGTATATTTGGCCTCTGTATCCTGGGTTCAAGGTTTTTTGTTATTTGTCTTTTGGATAAGCATGTATGCTCTGGAGGTTATCTCTGTAGGACTGCTCCAGTTATTGTAATCAGAAATCAGTGCCTAACCCGTTCCTACATGCAGACACAATTTGATACATTCTGCAGGAGACCACTTTTGAAAAAACACTGGCAAAAGAAGTAGTAGAGCAATTTCTACTTTTCCCTCAAATGTTTAACTCTATTCAATACTTCTACATGTATACATTTGATAAAGATTGGCCATATTTTGGCTAAGAAGCTTCAAAATTTCCCTCGCTATAGATTCGATTATTTTGTGTAGAAAAGGGCTCAATGATGTTGACCATCATTCAACTTTTGCCCCATGATTCCTGCATTTTCTCAGATAAACTTTGTTTTGTTTTATCCCTCCTGTCTCTTGTTGTTTCTTGTGATATGGGAAAACCTAACTCTTAATTGACAAAATGATTTAGTTCAGATCCATTCTGTTATGCACTTTTTAAGTGCTTGTTTGTATTCTGTCTTCCTTAATTATTATAAATTCCAAAAATCATTTGAAGAAAGATGTCCAACCACACAAATCAAATAAACTAAACTTCGGACATAAATCCTTAATTTCCCAGTGTATTCTCCTGCCCAAAGTATTTAAGGGACATAATATTATGCCCCCTCTTTGGAATTTAAGGGGTCATTAGAAAAATTTGGGGGTTCCCAATAACCTTAACCCTTTCCCTCATATGACAATTCTGCAGCAGACGACTTTGAACATATTTTGTCAAAACATAGAAAATCTCCATAATTGAATGGATAACCTATGACAAAAAGTGGAAAACATTGTGGCAAAAGGAGAAATTGCACGTTTTGTGCAATTTCTTCTTTTGTCACTATGTTTTCAAAAAGCCGTCTGCTGCAGAGGCGTCAGAAAGCGTCTATATGAGGGAAAGGGTTAAGAAACGATAAACAATACAGGTGTATTATTGTTTGTCTTTTAATAACAACTTGCTATAACTGAGAGTTAACGAGTTATATAGAACATGATGACTATAGACCTAAAAATTAATTGAATATTAATTGAATGTTTCTAAGCGAATCTTCACATGGAAGTCAGCTGTCAAGTCAAGTGATTACAACCAAACTTGCAACTAGCAGTCACCCAATGGGAAATCATAAAGTTAATAAGCTGCTTAACCCTTTCCCTCATACGACAATTCTGCAGCAGACGACTTTGAACATATTTTGTCCAAAAGTAGAAAATCTCTTTAATTAAATGGGATAACCTATGACTAAAAGTGGAAAACATTGTGGCAAAAGGAAGAATTGCTCGTTTTGAGCAATTTCTTCTTTTGTCACTATGTTTTCAAAAAGCCGTCTGCTGCAGAGGCATCAGAAAGTGTCTTTATGAGGGAAAGGGTTAAGAGACAGTGACTGCTTATCACAATATATCCATGATTTTTCTTTTTATTTTGCTCTAGTTTTGGTCAGTTCATACCATAGCCTATGTTGGGATGGGACTTATAAATATTTACATTACAAAATTTAATAGTAAATGTGGAAAAAAACAACAACACTGATTTTGCTGTACAAAATATCTGGAAAAAATCGCATCTGAATAATACGTGTCTAATCTACTTTATGCGTGAATTCTATCTGATGATATTTCAAATTACTTTATAATGATTTAAAGCTTTTCTAGTGGACATAAAAAGCTAATTTTTAACTTAGTCCATTTTACCTTTGCAGCCGTGGGCCAAACACCAAACCATAAACCAGAATCACAATGTTTTGAACCATGCAATGATCGGCCTTTGTAAATAGCTCACATTATAATATCTATGTTGATCAGGTGTGTTCTTTTAAAAAAATATATTTTCGTATCCGATTCATTATTGATTTCGGTCGGTTACGGTCGTATGATTTGAAGCTGAGAATTGAAAGGCAAGCGTTAACGAGACTGAATTTGTTTTTTCAGTGCGCCATGACAGATGCAGATCTCTTAGTAATTTCTCTGCATCAATGTCAATTTAATTGCGTCAACTACGCAGGAAATGCGCTCTGGAGAAAACACTTCTTTATATGTACAACAAATCTGCAGCAGATGGCTTTGAAGACATTTAGTCAGAAATATCCATGGAAACTCTCTTTAACCCTTTCCCTCATACGATAATTCTGCAGCAGATGACTTTGGACATATTTTGTCAACAAATAGAAAATCTCTATAATTGAATGGATAACCTATGACTAAAAGTGTAAAACGTTGTGGCAAAAGGAGAAATTGCTCGTTTTGAGCAATTTTTTCATTTGTCACTACTATTGTTTTCAAAAAGCCGTCTGCTGCAGAGGCGTCAGAAAGCGTCTATGAGGTAAAGGGTTAAATGGTTTAATGCTGAGCCCTGGTAGATCAGTCGGGCTGTCATTCCAGGGGTTGTGAGTTAAAATCCCATTTCGGCCAACATTCTTTCCGTAGTTTGACAAAAGGCAGCCAGTTGCTTGGAAAGTATGTTATGTGGAGTTCTGGCGTGAAAAAATTAGGAAACATATGTGTAGGTGAACTGGCTGTTGACTGAAAATATTGTTGAAAATGGCGTTAAACCCAATTTATCATATCATACCTATCAAATGGTTCAACCCTTTCACTCATACGACAATTCTGCAGCAGACGACTTTGAACATATTTTTCAACAAATAAAAAATCTCTATAATTAAATTGATAACCTATGACTAAAAGTGGAAAACTACTTTTTTTCTGCTCAAAGGATTGGATTGAAACTTCTGACAAATGTTTATATCAATTTTTGTGATGGGTTCACAAAAGGGGGATAATCCAAATATTTTTTATATCAGAGTTATTGCCCCTTTTCTATCAAAAATTAAAATTTTCTGACAAGGCGCCGGCAGGTGACACACGTGCTCCGGGGAGCACTCCATTCTAGTTGAACTTAGAATTTTTGTCAAAAGTATTGAAAAGGTGTATTATCTTGCAATAGGTGATACTGTGCGACTTTACCTAATACTTTAACTGTTCTGAAGTAGGCCCTGATATACGATGGCCCTGATAGGCGAGCTATATTGTCCTCCGACAACTCTTGTTAACATTTGAACAATTTCTCCTTTTGCCATTGTCTTTTCAAAAATGTCTGTAAATGTACATAGTAAAATTAAATTGGTTATTAGAATATTTAAACCTTTCACTCCTACAGCAAATCTGTGGCAGACGACTTTGAAAACATCTCGACAAAATTCTGGAAAATCTCTAAGAATGAAAAGAATTAAAAAAAAAAAGGATAATTTTTACCATTTATCAAGTTTTCAAATTGTTGTCTGATGTATAGATGTATTAAAATATGTCTGCAAGTTTTGAAATCATTGCACATCAGGATAATTTCTCCCAGTTCCCACACTTTTGTTCAACTCTAGTCAATAATTTCACTTTCATTTAACCCTTTCCCTCATATAGACGCTTTCGGACGCCTCTGCAGCAAACAGCTTTTTGAAAACATAATGACAAAAGAAGAAATTGCACAAAACGTGCAATTTCTCCTTTTGCCACAATGTTTTCCACTTTTAGTCATAGGTTATCCATTCAATTATGGAGATATTCTATGTTTTGACAAAATACGTTCAAAGTCGTCTGCTGCAGAATTGTCGTATGAGGGAAAGGGTTAAGGTGATTTTCCATAAATTTGCGGGTTACATGTTTTTAAAGTCATTCAGATTTGTTGTATGTTGGAAAGGGTTAAAACTTATCAATTGTAAGAATATGAAAATGTGCCAGCTAGTTGGACTCAGCTGAAACAAGGATAGTCTCTCTGTCTGCTTTTGGAGGCAAAACTTTAGTAGGCATCCCAGCACAGAATATTGTCATTACTTTAGTTAAACCTTTCCCTTATATAGACGCTTTCTGACGCCTCTGCCGGCTTTTTGAAAACATAGTGACAACCAAAGAAATTGCTCAACACGAGTAATTTCTTCTTTTGCAACACAATGTTTATAACTTTTAGTCATAGGTTATATATATATATCCATTCAATTATAGAGATTTTCTATTTTTTGACAAAATATGTTCAAAGTCGTCTGCTGCGGAATTGTCGTATGATGGAAAGGGTTAAATTGTAGTCTTGTTTTTATTTCTTTAATCAAACTGTGTTTTGTTTGCGAAACTGAGAAATGTGTGAACAATGCTAATTTAAACTACCAACATTTTTAGCTCGTAGCTGTTTTTTGAAGACAAAAAGTCGTGCTATTGTGATGATACCTTTGGCGCTGTCGTCTGCATTGCTGTCACAAAACTTTAACCTTACCTCATAACTCAAATGAAACTTGGTACACTGTTGTTTCTAGAAATATATGCATGTCTATACCAAGTCACATAACTCTGGCTTTAATATTTATTCAGTTATTCCCTCCCCTTTTTGGACAATTAGAAATTCATACAAAAATGTTAACTTTGCCCATAACCCAAAAACTGTTCATTATTTTCAAATTAAACTTGGTATACATGTTCTGAGGAACAATACATATGTCTATACCAAGCCACATAACTCTTTGCTTTAATAATTATTCAGTAATGTCCCTTTTTCGACTTAACCTGAGACACTCTTGTTGTAAAAAACATCTTTTACATTTTTAGTTCACCTAGGCAAGAAGTGTGTGGTGAACTATTGTTGGTGTCTTTATGTTCCCATTTTCCAACAAACAACTTCAAAATAAATGTCTCTTGAACCTGAGTGCTAATGAACTAATTTGTATAGTGATGCTTTTGCACTTTTGAGTAGCTTCACACTAAGGATCACTTCTGAAAATGCTATTAATGGCTGCCCTCCTTGGCGCTCAGGGAACCTGGGTTAGTATTACGCATAATTGGCTGGTGCCAGGATAAATGGACCAGTAGTACTGGTAACTTACCAAGGAAACACCTTGATATTACTGAAAAATTGTTGAAAGGGGCGTTCAATCACCAAACAATCAATCAATCAATCAATCACTTTTCCATTATCTGTCGTGCTTACAAATTTCTTTTTTAAATTATACTAAAAAAATCTTTTGTTACGTGTAAAAGAAAGCAATTTCTTTAGATGAGAAAGAAAGACGCCATCCAAATATGAAAGTTCTTATATGTATATGTATAACTTGCTTCAATATTTTTAAACTCTATTCAACAGTTATAATTATCTTTACAAGTCTATGGTAGAGTCATTATCTGAAAACATGAACTTCCACAGAAATTGTTAGCATTCCATAATAATAGATTTATATGTAAATGAAGATTGACAGCCTATCTATAAGTTGTATGTCATTTGTATTCCCTCTGTATTCCTTATTATTCCGAGAGGTTGACTGAAGTCATATTTGGGAATCTGTTACATTGGAATTGTTAGAGTTGGGGGATTCTGAACATGGCGTGCCGGGTTTAATGCTAGCTCACGGTGGCCATGGTCGATTGCCTTTTGGCAAGACACATTTTCAAGCCAAATACTGGATTGTTGTCCCAGGGAGCATGAACAAGTGGTCTGTTGCTGTGATATATTTACTGAAATAATGTTTAAAACGGTCATTATTTAGATAATATATGGCCCTTTCCCATGTGTATCAAATCTGCAACAGATGGCTTTGTATACATTTAAGTGGTCTTTAACCCTTTCCCTCATATTGACGCTTTCTGACTCCTCTGCAGCAGACGGCTATTTGAAAACATAGTGACAAAAGAAGAAATTGCACAAAACGTGCAATTTCTCCTTTTGCCACAATGTTTTCCACTTTTAGTCATAGGTTATTCATTAAATTATAGAGATTTTCTACTTTTTGACAAAAAAAGTCGTCTGCTGCAGAATTGTCGTATGAGGGAAAGTGTTAAATGAAAAATTGAATAGATCGAGTTGTGGCAAAAGGAGAAATTACTCACGAGTTATCTGTTGCAGATGCGTCGGAAAGCGTATGTATGTGGGAATTGCCGGGTTAGATGACAGAAATATTATTACTGTAGACCTGACTATTCAAACTTGTATCCATTTATGGTGAAAGCGGCGTAAAACCCCAATAAATAAATAAATAAATGTATCCATTTACCTGATACAGTATTTATAGAATAATTATACCCCCTTCGAATTACTAATTGATAAGTGTAGGGTGTTCCTTCAAACAACCTTGTAGAGACATATAATTATACCCCCTTCGAAGAAGAGGGGGTATATAGGAGTCACTGTGTCTGTCTGTCTGTCGGTTGGCCGGAAGCCATATTTTGTCCAGCCTATTTCTTACAAACCACTGGGTGGAATTAATTGCATGATATTTTACAGAGTTATGGCCCTTTTACTAATTAAGTTATGGTGTAGGTCAAGGTGCTGTTTAGGGGGTATTTATCATCTTCAGTGATAGTTCTAGTTGGCTTTGAAGTCTTTAGTACAAAATGTCAAAATGCGGCTGTATGATTGTGAAAGAGGGTTAACCCTTTCCCACCTACAACAAATCTTCAGCAGATGACTGATTCTAGGCAAACATATGGAATATTTCTATAAATGAAAGTATAATCACTGAGTAGAGTTGGAAATATGAGAATTTACTCATTATGAACAATTTCTCCTTTTGCCTCTGTGTTTTCATAAGTTGTCTGCTGCGTATTCGTCAAAATAATAACTTCTGCATGTGGGAAAGTGTCAAGTGAGGAAGACATTGACCAGGTTATTATCTGAGTACCCCCCTTTTCTCAGAGATGCAGCAAAACATTAAGGATAAACTAAAACCAAATCCTGCACTTAAAGCATCAAGTGATGTTTTCCTAAAGCTAGATAATTGAGTTTTCTAGAGTTTGGTTTTGTCACATAATGGTGAACATGATTTATAGGAGCCGGCTGCCCTAATGTGATGGAAATGTCCCCAAATAATCCAATGACTTTCTATTAAGTAAATCTCCCAGGAAAACGAGAGTTCTCATGTTGCTTTTATAATTCCAGTAAAATGTATGAAAGTCATCAATCATTTCGAACAGTTCAAACACCAGTGAGTGTAACTGCCAATTCTTGTCCCAGATACAGCAAATCTGCGACATACATTTTGGAAAATATGGAGTCAAAAATATAATTAATTCCTATAAATGAAAATGTAAATTATTGAAAAGAATTGAAAACATTGTGGGAAAAAGAAATGACTAAGTGTGAGCAATTTTTTCTTTGCCACACTATGTTCAAATTTTGACACCAAAAATACAGCAGCTGCCCTGTTGGAATTTAACCCTTTCCCTTATATGACAGTTCTGCAGCAGACGACTTTGAACGCATTTTGTCAAAACATAGAAAATCTCCATAATTGAATGGATAACCTATGACAAAAAGTGGAAAAACATTGTGGCAAAAGGAGAAATTGCACGTTTTGTGCAATTTCTTCTTTTGTCACTATGTTTTCAAAAAGCTGTCTGCTGCAGAGGCATCAGAAAGCGTCTATATGAGGGAAAGGGTTAAGAGTTCAATGACTTCATATTTATAATAATATAATTATGTCTCCCAGGGTGTTGAGTGTTTTAAAAATAAATGTCTTCAAAAAACATTACTGAAAAAGAATTTATTGAAGGGGATTACTTCATTCCCCTCACTGTAACACACCCTTTGCCCGTTCCCACATACATCAAAGCTGCAGCAGACGACTTTGAACACGTATCTTGAAAAATGCGTAAAATCGAGAAAAAGATAGTTTAATTATTGAATTATAAGGTTTGAATATGAGCAATTTTCTCATTTTGCCAAAATGTTTTCAAAACGTGTTTGCTACCAATGAACCGAAATGCATTTGAATTAAGTGGGAAAAGATTAGTAATGATTTTGCATGTGTTTTTGTCTAGACTTGATTATTTTGGCTTTCACAACAAAGCTGACAAGGGATGTTATGTTTAGCATGGAGTTGTTCCATTCCTTTTGTCCAATATGACGGTTTGAAGACTATTTTGTTTTCATAAGATAATGCAATTTTATGTGTGCTTCATCTCAATTTAAAATTCTGGACTGCTGCCATCATTTTGTGTTCTTGAACTATTACGCAATCTCATTGAAAATCAGACCACAATACGTTGCTGTATGTATGTATATTGGATCTGACAACATAACATAAAAGGTCTGCTTGTATTTACTAGGGGTGTCACTATTCGCTTGAGGCTTACCACAATATATTGTGATGATTTATCACCGTATTACAATACTACCACAATATATCATCACCATCAATGTGAGTTTTCCAGTTTGTTGTTCCACCACTATGCTTACCTAAACAATTACAAAGCTTACAGAAGGTAATGCCGTCAATTATAGATTTTGTTTTAGTTCAAATTTCAGTCCAAAAGGACACCAAATCTCTCTTTTTGCCCTTTTGTTCACAACTATTATATCAAAGTCTGCATTATTTTCAGCCAGGTTGTTTATATTTTGATCAATGTCACTTAAATACTTTATATACATACCCCTACGAATGGGAGTGTTTGCGGAATATATTCCAAACCTTTGCAAATTGTTTGCGAAAGTGTTTGCAGAATATATTCTACAAATATTTGCAGAATATATTCTGCAGACGGGTAGATTTGGAACGATCTGTGCAAACAGTCTGCAAACAGATTGCAAAGGGTACATGAAGCATTCAAAAAACCCTTTGCAGAATGTTTGCAGCCAATTCAACAGCAAAATCTGCAAATAGGTTACAAATACTATGCAACTAGATTACAAATACTATGCAACTAGATTGCAAATACTTTGCAACTAGATTACAAATACTATGCAACTAGATTGCAAATACTATGCAACTAGATTGCAAATACTTTGCAACTAGATTGCAACAGTCTGCAAATAGATTGCAAACCATCTGCAAATAGATTGCAAACGGTCTGCAACTAGATTGCAAACAGTCTGCAAATAGATTACATTCTAAAAACTTGGGAATTAAGGTATATATAAATCCAGATATATGTTTACCATTTTAAGCTTTATTTTAATTAAACATCATTTAAAATATAAATAAAATATGAAATAAATAACCTCTATATTTTATATGATTTAACCCTTTCCCTCATACAACAATTCTGCAGCAGACAACTTTGAACATATGTTGTCAAAAAATAGAAGTTTATAATTGAATGGATAACCTATAAAAGTGAGTAACGTTTTGTGCAATTTCTTCTTTTGTCACTAGGCATGATCTGCTCCAAATAAATCAATAACACACAGCATAAGATCATTAGAAAAAATTCCTCTGTCATCTTTCAAATTTGACCTTATGGCATCATCATTCAATGCTTCAATGTTTGAAATTATAACACCATCATCTTTCATCTTCATGTCATTCTTGATACATTCTTTTGGGATTGAACATCTTTACAGGATGGACAGCGGTGATTCAGGGATGATCAATTGTCTTGTGTTGGCTGGATACCATTATAAACCATTCATCATGTCATAAGTCTGAAATATGTACATGATTCATAAAATTATGAAAATAAATGAAAAAGTAAATGTGTGTCTTTTATTTTCATTCCAAGAATTCAGTACAGGTTATACTTTATCTATAGCAATTATAGCCAATTAATAATAAATCCATTGCAACATGTGACAGATCTGCATCAGTGACTTTGAAAACATTTTGTTCAAATTAAGGAAAATCTCTTTATTGAGGAGTGTTATAATTGAATATGGTTTGCAGAAAAAAAATCCCCCTTTGTCACAATGTTTTAAATAAAATCTGCTGCAGATGTTGCAATAAGTTATTAAGTTTGAAGAAAGATCCTCTTTTTCCACAATGTCTTAAAAATCGGTTGCAAATGTGTCTACGGGTGGGTAAGGTTATAATTTTATATCATGTCAAATGATTAAAAAATCTCTAATATAAGAGAAAATATAATTATTGAATAAGTTTTGAAAAAAGCCTCCTTTTCCACAATGTTTTCAAAGAATCAGTTCTATGGTAGATATCTTTGCATGTGGGAAAGGGTTCATCTTATTAATTAATACAATGTCAAATCATTGAAAATACACATAATATTTATAATGTGTCACGTCCATCACGAAAATGTATGATGACAACAACATTGCTACATTTGCCGTATCCGAAAATGTGACTGTCCGAAATCAATTCCTGTTGGCAATTTCAAAATAAAAAATTTGGCTTCGTTTTAAATAATAACTAGCATCTAAATAAGTGTGCAATGCAATGACAAGAGTATATGTGTTTCATTTCTAAAACTGTTTAGAAACTCGCACGAAAGCGAATATTTTCGCCAATGTTATTGTTTTCTTATTATGAAAATTTACGTAATCGTGACCCTTTGTTTAGGGTTTAACGGATTTAAGTATAATGGCTGAATAACAAATATTAACGGGTTTATTTCATAAAATCATATTAATTATCTGATTATTCATCACAATATTAATCAAGACTGTGTGTTAGCGCTGATTTCGGGGTTTGTAGTGTATTTTCTCCAGCGATTTAATATTGACAAAATGGCGTCGTATATTGACCTCCGAGTCATGCTCGAAAAGCGTGACCTTTGAACTTTAAATTTGCATGCTATCGTTGGTTGTGGACGGATTTTGTTTATTCTTACATCAAATTAAAGTTATTGATTTAAAGTTTTCAAATGTATTGAATCGTAAAATAAATACTTACCAGATGCGGAACACCATGCTCTTAACTTTCCGTGCCGATATTTTCATAAATAATCGCGACTGGAAAATGATTGAAAAATCAACAGGAAGTTATATATTTGACCTGATTGGATCATGTGATCTCATTAATATGCAAATCAATCATGTGATCGCATTTATTTTTAAACTGACCCACATATTGAAATGCGACTCTACAGGAGGATCGAAAAATACCTGTAAATCAAACTTCGAACTACGATTGTCAATTTATTCCTGAAAAGGCCCGGCCGGGTAGCTCAATTGGTAGCGTATCTGACTCGTGATCTGGAGGTCACGGGTTCGATACCCGGTTGCGGCGCGTTCTTTCGGGCGATGTTTTCCATTGCCTCTCACCTCTGATCTATGTGAGAAAGTAGTCAGTGGCTTCGAAAGAATGTTGTGTAAGTACTGGTGTGGGAAAGCCAAGAAAACATGGGTAGGTGCACTGACCGCCGTGATATGACCAAAGCTGTTGAAAGCGGCGTTAAACTCCAAACAAACAAACAAATATTCCTGAAAAGATTGTTATGATTCATGCATCAATAAAACCAGAATTCAATTTTCTTTATAAATTATATTTAGGGCCTGAACACTTCAGGGACAATCCCTTTCCCTCATATAGACGCTTTCTGACGCCTCTGCAGCAGATAGCTTTTTGAAAACATAGTGACAAAGAAGAAAGTGCAATTTCTCCTTTTGCCACAATGTTTACCACTTTTTGTCACAGGTTATCCATTCAATTATGGAGATTTTCTATGTTTTGACAAAATGCGTTTGAAGTCGTCTGCTACAGAATGTATGTTTTAGCCAAACATATCTTTGGCTTTTGCATTTTCAACTGAAAACATCATGTTTATGTAAAATTATACTGAATTTATATACACACTTTTATATAAGCTGCACACATGTTTTGGTTATATATAGTGGTTAAATCAGTCAATAATTTATAAAACTATTGTAATAATTTCATTTGAAGTCCAACAACTTTGTATTTGGAAAATATCATTCAGGGGATAAGTTAGTGTTTGCAAACTAACTTGCACTGTTTGAAATTCTAAGTTACCCTTTGCATACCCTTTGCAAGAATATTTACAGACAAAGTTAGTATTTGCAATGTATTTGCAAGAATATAAATAGACTAAGTTAGTACTTGCAAAGTATTTGCAGCTAAACTTCAGTTATATAATTATATAATAAGTTACTATTTGCATACTATTTGCCATATATATAAACAGACAGAGTTGGTATTTGCACAGTATTTGCAGCTACTTTAGTTATCTAAGTTAACGTTTGCAATGCCTTTGCCAGATATATTGATATTTGCAAAGTATTTGCAGCTACTTTCCGCAAAGCATTTGCAAATAGAGTGCAAATAGTAGTTTGAAAGGAATATATTCTGCACATATTCTGCAAATATTTTGCAAAGGGTTTGATCTGTATGGGTAGTATTCAAATTTTACAGGCGTCTGTGCGATACAGATAGATCAATCAAAATCACTAAAAAGCTTGATACACATGGATTTCAAATTCGACAGGCGACTCTGTCATACAGATAGACAAACAACCTGCCGGAATTTTCTTTTTAATCGGAATTTGCATTTTTAATCGAGTGAACCAGGAAAATGATCAGCAATTTCATATCTCTTTCTTTAGTTTGTTACTTGTGGGAAATATCGCCAAATACCAGGACTTTGATTTCATATCGTGGTCCAATATTGTTTAAAAGCATATTGCGATATATCGTGACACCCCTAGTATTTACCCTAAATATTTTGCAGATGGTAGTAACGGCTGCCATCCTTTGCGCTCAGGGTTGCGGGCTTAGCAATTTACAACAGTTACTGACTGGCTGGTGTTTTGATAAATGGACAAGTAGTACTGGTAATTTAATTATATTACACAGAAAACGCTGTGATATAACTAAAGATTTTTTAAAGCCTTGTAAAACGGCATACAATCAATGATTTTACCCTATGCAATTAAATATTCTATACAATTGAAGCATGTGGCAATAACCACTTCTCAATAGTGTTTATTTATATGAATTGATACCTTACAGTTTTGTAGGCTACAATTCGATTTGTCAGATGAAAAGGTTATCTGAGACAACCTGTGCTATAGGCAGTCATCAGATCTTTACAAGTGCTTGCTTACTGTGACTGTAGCAGACTTGTAACCCTTTCCCTCATACCACAATTCTGCAGCTGATTAATTTTTGTTGCAAGTGGGAAAGGGTTAACACAAATTACATATTACACAAAAATAACTGGAAAGTAAGTTTATAAGGTTGATCTTCACTTATCGGCTATTCAGTCATTAGATAAACTGAATAGTAATTATAATCGTAACATTTAAACTCATTTACTTATGTTCTTTAATTTCTTTATATTTCAGGTAAGACGAAGTGAATTATCTTATTGTATGAGTGAGTATTTCAATTGTAAGGCATTTGCAGAAAGTGTAGATCCAGATCAGAAAGCTCATCTGTGTAGTCTGATTTTGCTCTGCACATTTGGCCAACAGGTCAAAGAAGGTTTCAAGACACTACACTACTGTAAAGCAGTATCCATTTGGATCTTTAGCATGGATGTGCAGGCAGGTACTTTTATGCCCCCGGAATCACCAATTCGGTGGGCATCTAGTTTTTGGCCTGTCTGTCTGTCGAAAAAAACTTTAACCTTGACCACTACTTTTGAACCATAACAGGTACGGCTACCATATTTCACATGTGTATTCCTTGTGACATGACCTTTCTGTCAGTACCAAAATGTTTGACCTTGCGACCTTGACCTTTGACCTAGATGTTGCCATTCGGGGCATCAGTGTTTCACAAACACATCTTGTTTTCACATGTGTAATGATTTACTTTAAGGTTGGTTGTCCAGGATCCCTGCTCATTAAGAGCAATTTCTCCTTTTGTCGTAATTTTGCAAGATTCGTCTTCTGCAGTGCGTGCCGTCCGAAAGCGTCTGTGTGTAGGAAAGGGTTAAGAAAATAAAGAAATTTAGGAAAATCAAAAATTTATTGGTCAAAGATATTTGTTGTAAAATGACATATTTTCTGCTGTATTACTATGAAAGTTGTAAAATGACATCTTTTCTGCCGTATTTCCACGAAAGTTGTAAAATTACATCTATACTGCTGTATTTCTATGAATGTTGTAAAATGACATCTTTTCTGCCGTATTTCTATGAAAGTTGTAAAATCCCATCTTTTCTGCTGTATTTCTACGAAAGTTGTAAAATCACATCTTTTCTGCTGTATTTCTACGAAAGTTCTAAAATTACATATTTTCTTCTGTATTTCTACGAAAGTTCTAAAATGCAGCAATGGCAAAAAAGGAAATAATGAGTGACATGCCTCAAGAAGTGTCTATCCCAATATAAATATGTTGTAAAGATAGACAGAAAGCAAATATGATGATGTGCTGTTGACATATGATATTCTGTTGTAAACAAAGACAGAAACAATTACATATAATTGCACGTGGGCACGTTTTAACAGTACATCTGCCTCATTATTTCAAGTGTAGATAAAGATCTGCATTTGGTTCCATGCTATCATTTAGGATCTGAATGAATTCTTTAAACTTTCTATGGCGAGTTGAACAGTGGGAAATTCCCTATAAGGTTTGTTTTCTTGTTGTTGTTGTTGTTTGGCGTTGTTTACCCTCGCGCCCGGCATTAATGCCATTGTTTGTTTTCTTAAGAGCATCGCACACAATATATAACCTTAACCCTTTCCCTCATATAGTCGCTTTCTGACGCCTCTGCAGCAGACGGCGTTTTGAAAACATAGTGACAAAAGAAGAAATTGCTCAAAACGAGCAATTTCTCCTTTTGCCACAATGTTTTTCCACTTTTCGTCATAGGTTATCCATTCAACTATAGAGATTTTCCATTTTTTGACAAAGTATGTTCAAAGTCGTCTGCTGCAGAATTGTCGTATGAGGGAAAGGGTTTAGTGAAAGAACAATTATTGAATAAAGTTGTAAATGTGCCGACTGGTCTGGCTCTTTACAGGTGGAAGTGATGCTTCACAAAGTTGATTCTAGCAGTTAACTGGTTTATTGTAATATGGCCTAAGGAACTATTTTGAACACCACATGCAAAACATTTTGTAATGGGAGTCTTATTACTAGATGCTTTATTCAATTAGTTTTGTATAACACATACTGGCTGTAAAAGTGCAAACAATCAGACAGTAAGGATTGGTCACTGTAACTAGATTATGGGCATTTCCCTGTAGAACCCCTGGTGTTTGGCTTGTCTGACCTTTCTTTCAGATCTACTGCATGACTAGCTTGGAGACAGTTCCAATCCAAAATTCCAATCAACAGCTAATGTTTGTGCATTTTTGGTTAACCCTTTCCCTCATACGGCAATTCTGCAGCAGACGACTTTTAACGTATTTTGTCAAAACATGGAAAATCTCCATAATTTAATGGATAACCTATGACTAAAAGTGGAAAACATTGTGGCAAAAGGAGAAATTGCTCAAAACGAGCAATTTCTCGTAACATGTACGTAACATGAAGTAGCTGCAAAACAGTTGGCCATCAGGTTGCTAAGTGATAAAGATTTGAACAAGAAAATTATATTTGGATGGAGGTTTGATCGGTCAATTAATCAAGCTATATTGTAGATGTAAAAATGATTGTCCTGATCAATGTTTGAAGATACAGAAATACAGTTTCAACCATTATCCTGCTACACAGAATAGATGAATCTTCACAAACAGACATTTTTTTGGCAGGATTGCTCTAGCTATTCCAGTCTATAGATTGGCGATGTCCGTCTGTGCCTCACCATTTTGGTTAAAGTTTCAGGTTGAGGCAAAATCTCAGCACTGGAAAGGGATACAAACTTGAAACTTTGCCTGAAGGTAACCAGTAACAAGTTCTATTGATTTCTATGGTTACTTTGACCTTGACCTTGGTTAGTCGATTTTCAAAGTCAAATTGCCGACAATCCGGCCTTACCGTCTTCAGCGGTTTCTTGTTTCTACTTAGACCATAATGTTTTTAGCTCTATCCAACAATTACACCTGTACGAAAACTCTGAGCCAATTCTGTACAGAGTCTGTACCAATTCTGGGCAGAATACATACAGAATTTCTGTTTTCTGTACAGAATAAACACAGACACAGAATCTGATATAAATTCTGTACAGACTTTTTGTTTTTTTCTGTACAGAATCTTACTGAACCAGGTTTTTGTCTGTACAGATTATTGTATCAGACAGATTTTTCGCACTTAGAAAAAAAAGCGAACCAGAAAAATGGACTTAGACAAAAAGTGAACCAGAATAATTGAGCTTAGAAAATTTCTTAAATCATGCGTGTTTTTTTTAAATATTGAGGGACGTCGATAAGCAACTCCACCTGTACACCTGTTATCTGGTTAAAATATGACATGGAGAAATAAAATTTTCCAAATTTTCACATTTTGTAGCAATTAATTAAACTTTGAAGTCACATTTGGCACATGTACACATATAAAAAACCCATACATATTCTGAAAGCTTAACATTTCAACTAAAGTTAGAAATACATTGAACATCTAGAATTTGTTTGTGTTTTGAATAATGCCTGGTTTAAAAGACACAGGGAATGAGGGATTGTGATTTCTGTATTTTATTAATTTTGTTCCAAATATTGATAGAATGACATTACAGTATTCATAAGGATAAAATATTATCAAAGAGTGTAGCGTATTAAAATATTGTTATCCATTGGAACAGAACAATGTTTAAACTTCCAGAAAATATCTTTGTTATTTTCATATCTCATTTCAATAGTTTTTGAGTTTTACTTGCTACAAATGTTACGACGGATTTTATTGGGTCACACTTACGAACGTGTGTTTATAACGGTGAACCGGAAAATTTGAATGACTGCAATTTCAAGACGATGAACGTGCGGTGTTCGCCTCATATTCTACTACCAGGTATGTTTTTTCTGATCAATATCAAATTAAACCTTATAATCTGAGCTTTATTTTAATATAGAAATTCTGGAAATCGGCCTGAAATTGACAAATGCATAGCAATTCTAGTACGAATCGTGTTCGCTACGCGATTGGCCGCCATTTTATGTCTTTGTCAACACAGCGACAAATCGGTTTTAAAGTCCCGATTAATTCAATAAATACCTCAAAATAATGCGTGTTAAAACAGTAATACATTACTATTGCAATACATATTATCTTTCTAATGAAATTTATACTTTCTCAATCTTCAAAAGATATATTTTCATGATCTTCGACACATCTGTTTTTCTGGGTTAAATCCGTGAGAGAAATATTTAAATCTTCATCGTAGTTTTTGGTTTATAATTCTAATAGATATGATTATTTGTTGAAAAATACCTATCAAATATAATCTTACGTTATTCTGTTCTTAATATTTGATATTTCCACCTTTTTCACAGGTTTTTCGAAACCAGATGTTGAGAGCTTGCACTGATAACTAGCGTCGAATTCGGACACACTCATTTTCGGATAGTGTAGGATAAAATCTAAATTTTTACAGTAGGACTTATTTGAGGTGTTTTTTCAGTTAACACTTTCCCACACAAAACAAATCTGCAGCATACGCCTTTGAAAATGTCTATGCAAAAATATTTTAAGTCGTCAAAAATGAAATTTTAAATGGGAAAGGAGTAAAATAATAGCAAAATTTAAAAACTTCTTTTTTTTAAATTCCAGATGCTGTTACTCACATTATTGTTGGCATGCAGTTGAAAAATGGATCAAGCAAGAAATTCCTGGGCAAGCAAGGAAAGAGAAACAAGACGTTAAGAAACAAAAGATACAGTTTATGATTTAAAACCATTTATGACATTGAATACCAAGAGGAGATGTGCATAATCCTAAAGGTTGTTTAAAAGAAAATATCTCGTTTGATATTGAAAATGTTTGTGTTTAAACTTAAATAAAATATTATGTTACTTACACCATTTTTTTTGCGAATTTTTCATTGATTAATTTATCCTTTTGTCACAATGTTTTCAATTATGTCCAATAGTTGAATATCTTTGAAAAACATTGTTGCAGAAGGAGAAATTGCTTGTTTCAAACAATCCCTCCTTTTTCAACAATGTTATCACAGGTTTTCTGGTGCAAATGTGTCTTCAAGTGGAAAAGGAAATATTACTACACATTTTTAGCATTTCTCCATACAGAATTAATTCTGTACAGATTTTTTTCTGGCCAGACTTTTTCTGCTCCCAGAATTTTTTCTGGCCAGAATTTTTCTGCACCCAGAATTTTTTCTACACCGATTTTTTTTCTGCCTAATTTAAATATTTCGCGAAATTCTGTACAGATTTTGCTCTTTGTCTCCATTTGAAAAATCTATTTATAGAATCTGGTTCAACTATGTCTCAATGAACCAGATTTTTTTCTGTACAGAGACTGCTGCACAGTTTCTGTATTTTATTCTGTACAGAATCTGGTTCTAGTCTGCCCAGACTATTTCGTACAGGCACTTTCATTTATGGATTGTTTACGCACAGATGTTTTCAAAAGTCATCTGCTGCAGATTTGTTGTATGTGGGAAAGTGTTAATGATGCATGTTTATAAGTTTTATACTGTACAAATTTCCTTTTCTTGGGCTTTATAATTAAATCTTCCAATTTATTCCAAGGACACACAAAATTAAAGTTGAGAGAAACATTTTTATTTTATAAATATTTATTAGAGAGTTACATTCAGGGACGTAGAATGTTCAAAATAGCATCAATTTTGATTTGTTTATTCTTTCCCCACATGCAATAAAGCGGCAACAGGAGCAATTCCTCATTATAAACAATTTCTTGTTTAATTACAACTTTATTATTTTACATTGATTGCTCATCAAATTTTCAGCTTATAATTATATATATTCACCCTGAATCTCGGCTTCCTTGAGATGTAACGAAAACTCAGGCCATTTATGCAGACAAATAAAAAGGGCAGAAGCAGCCAAATACGGGGCGCACACTACAACTACATCAATCTTACCTCACAATGTTTTCAAAAAGTCTGCTGCAGATGTGTCAAAATGCGTCTGCATGAGGGAAGGGGTTATCAGGATTCCAATTATCAGGCTAGAGTGTTTGTTCCTTTATTAGAGGGTACTCCCTCTCACTGTTTCCTTGTTGTTTAAGACAAACTGTTACCTCAATCACAAACAGACATAGCAACACTTTTTTTAGAGGGGTAACTACAACTGTATGGTGTCAACCCAATCTGAATTTACAAAAAATCACCAGCAGCCTACTTGGTAAGCATCTTTGCAATAATGAGGAAAATCCATATAAATTACAGTTTGATTATTACATAGAGTTGGGAACAAATTGTGACAAAAAGGAGAAATTGCACACTTCTATGGTTTCTACATATGTCACAATATTTCAAGAGTATTGTCTGCCGCATTCATATGAGTCAAAATGCGTCTGCAAGTGGAAAAGGGTTAAACAGTGTGATTGATGTTTGTATTCTGATTCATATGACAATATGTCCCTAATTGTGGTGCAGGAACAAATCTAAGGAAAGTAAACATCAATTTGTACTTTTGACCAAAACAGCCTTAACCGTTCCCCACCTATTGACGTTTTTTTGGGTACTTGCAGCGACTTTTGAAAACATCGCGGCAAAAGGAGAAATTGCTCAAAACAAGCAATTTCTCCTTTTGCCACAATGTTTTCAACTTATTTTCAGTAATTATATACCTACAATTATAGAGATTTACCACATTTTTGAGTAGACATTTTCTGCTGCAGATTCGTTGTATGTGGGAAAGGGTTAATTGTGATAAATCTCCTGTACCTTTTGCATCTGCTTTTTCTGGTTGATTTTAAGTACAATTACTAATGGCTTAGGGATAATTGTAAGAATTGTTACACTTTAACCTGGAGTCCCTCCCCATGCACTGCTTGCATTTTAATGTTGGGTCTCGTGTAGGGAGAGGTTTAAATCCCTTCAAGAAATTATTGAGACAAATATATATAAAAAGAATTCTCCGTGGTAAATTCTCCTTTAGTCACAATGTTTTCTAAAGGCCTTTGCATCAGATGCATTTATTAACCCTTTCCCACCTATAGATGCATTTTGATGCACCTGCAGAAGAAATCTTTTGAAAACATTGTATTAAAAGGAGAAATTGTTCAAAACAAGCAATTTCTCCTTTTTGACAAAAATTTTTTCAGAAATAATACCTAATATTATTCCTAATAGAGGAAATCCGCAGGGCCGAGTGGTTAGCTTTGAGGATCTGGAACTGGGCTTCCCTGGTTTTGATCCCCAGTCGCAGCGCTGTGGTTATGGTGGAGTGCTCTTAGGCAAGGCACATTTCCTAGCCTAGTACTGCATGGTTTGTTAACCCAGGGATCATGAATAAGTGAACTGTTGCCGTGATATAACTTAACTAATGTTGAAAACGGTGTAAAACTCCCAACAACAATAAAACAATCAAAGTCGTCTGCTGCAGGTTTGCTGTATGTGGGAAAGGGTTAACTCTTTCCCTCATACGACAATTCTGCAGCAGACGACTTTGAACTTATTTTGTCAAAACATAGAAAATCTCCATAGTTGAATGAATAACCTATGACAAAAAGTGGAAAACATTGTGACAAAAGAGAAATTGCACGTTTTGTGCAATTTCTTCTTTTGTCACTGTTTTCAAAAAGCCGTCTGCTACAGAGGCGTCAGAAAACGTCTATATGAGGGAAAGGGTTAAGATGTGTCTGCATGATCGGAAGAAGACGAGATATAAATAGAAATGAGATATCTCGTTTAGGATGGTGAGAGGGCTGGTAAATAATTGTTTCTTACATCTGTGACAATTTAAAAGCTTTTGTTCGTGTGATAAAAACATCATTAGTAATCTATGAACATATCGGGCTTTGAAAAGTAGATTCTCATTTAAATGCAAATGCACAGAAACTGTGTTGGCGGTTAATAGTTCTTATCCCTTATCCGGAGTGCGGGGCTATTTTGCCTTATTGGCTATAGAGAAAACTTAAAAAGTCTTCTTCTCCAAAAGTGTCTGCCTGATTTTCAAATAATGTTATAGAAATGTTCCTAGGTTAACCCTCTTTCAGATTTCCTTCAAGCCATGTTGATTGGTCGAAAACTATGGCTGCCATTGGGGGTGGGGCTATTTTGTTTTATATGCATATATGGCTATTATTAAGTAAAAACTTAAAAAATCTTCTCCTCCGAAACTGTCAGGCTGATTTTCAAATAATTTTGGAGAAATATTCCTTGGGTGACCCTCTATCAGATTCCCTGAAGTCATTTTGATTGGTCAAAGAACATGGCCCCCCTGGGGTTGGGGCTATTTTGCCTTTTATAGCAATAGTGAAAACTTAAAAAGATCTTCTCCTCCTAAAGAGTTTGGCTGTTTTTCAAATAATTTTGTAGACGTGTTCCTTGAGTGACCGACCTTCTATCAGATTCCTTCAAGCCATATTGATTGGTCGAAAAACAGGGCCGCCAGGAGCAAAGCTATTTTGCCTTAAATATGACTATAGTGAAAACTTAAAAAATCTTCTCCTGAAAGCCGATTTTCAAATATGTTTGTAAAAATATTCCTACCTCTACCCTCCATCAGATTCCTTCAAGCCATGTTAATTGGTCGAAAACTATGGCAGCCAGGGGGCGGGGCTCATATGGCTAAAGTGAAAAAGAATTAAATCAGGTGAGCGATCCAGGGCCATCATGGCCCTCTTGTTTTGTTTACAGCGGAAAGCATGTTGCAATTGATTATACCAGAAATTGAGATCTGTCTGTTTTTAACCCTTTCCCAGCAGTAGATCTCTTTTAAAACATCATGGTAAAGATGTGCAGAATATGTTTTATTGAGATTTTAATTATTAAATGCAGTGGGAAAGATTGTGGCAAAAGGTGAAATTGCTTGTTTTGAGCAATTTTCTCTTGTTGTCACAAGTCTTTCAAAAGGTGTCATAAAGTGTCTGTAATTGGGAAAAGGTTAAAAGTCCTGGCTAAAAGATGTGAGAAGAGGCAATTTTATCCAGGAATTCGACCTTGAATAATGATGCAGAACATAACAGCAGGATAAGTTTTTGGTTATTGAATATTTACTTGGAAAAGATGTTCATCTATCAAGCTTGTCTGAAGTTTGACCTTTTCGAATATACAACTCTTTAAAACATACACAAATATGGAAACTTTCTATAAAGCAAAGTCACATTGTTAAATAGTTTCAGAAAACATTGTGGCATTAGGAGATTTAGGAGCAATTTCTCGTTTTATGAAAGCTGAGCCCCGGTAGCTCAGTCGGAGCTCAATCCAGGGGTTGTGAGTTTGAATCCCGGCTCGGCCAACTTTCTTTCTGACGATTGGCAAAAGTCAATGCGACATGCGTCATTCGTCTTCCACCAATGGGCTATGTGGAAAAGCAGCTGCAGTTGCTTGGGAAGATTGTTGTGTGGAGTACTTGTGTGAGAAAACCAGGAAATGCATGAGTAGGTGAACTGGCTGCCGTGATATAACATAGAAATTGTTAAAAACTGCGTTAAACCCCTATCAATCAATCGTTTTTGCCATAATGTTTTCAAAATGTGTCTGTTGTAAATGTCTCAAAAATGTAGAAAAGAATGAACATTTTTCAGATACAAATTACTTGAATTTGAGAAAGGGAAACTGAACTCAGAAGTTTTGGGTTCTCAGACTTGATTCATCTGGAATGGCAAGGTGGTTAACCCTTTCCCTCATATAGACGCTTTCTGACTCCTCTGTAGCAGACAGCTTTTTGAAAACATCGTGACAAAAGAAGAAATTGCTCAAAACATGCAATTTCTCCTTTTGCCACAATGTTTTCCACTTTTAGTCATAGGTTATCCATTCAATTATAGAGATTTTCTATTTTATGACAAAATATGTTCAAAGTCGTCTGCTGCAGAATTGTCGTATGAGGGAAAGGGTTAATGTTGAGGATTTGAGACCAGGAGCCAGGGGTTCAATCCCTGATCAGTACTCAGGGGTTCAATCCCTGCTCTTTGTGCTCATGATGAAGTGCCTCGGTAAAACCTCAATTAAACTAAACTAAAAATCCTCTCCCGAAATTGATATTTTTCTCATTCATTTTACAGATGTTTCTAATTTGGAGGAGATTTAATAAACAGAAATCAGATCAAGTTATTGGTTGACCCTTTCATTTTTAGCAGAGGACTTTGAAATGATTAATCTATGCAAAACTATTGAAAGTTTTGTGGCATTGTGAGCTATTTCTCATCTTGTCATAGTTTGTTTTAAAATAGTTGTTTGCTTCAGATGTGTCTAACTTTTGAAATTATAATGGTAAGAACAAACTTATTGCAAAGTTGTATTTTGGTCATAATTGATCTCTAGAGCCTTCCAGGATGCTTGTTTTGCTAGACAGCAAACAGTGCAGATCCTGATCAGACATGATGTAGGCACAGCCTGATCTTGATCTTCACTAGATATAAAGTCCTGTGGGTTTGACTTTCATAATATTATGAACTGTTTTGCTATGGAATATTTATATCTGAACATGAATAAGTACAAAAATGTGCAGGATCAACACAAAATGATCAGAGACAACAGAATCATTGTTTCACCATTGAATATTTTCCAAAGAGTATCTTGATTTATCATCATTTGTACTATAATGATAGTCTAGTTGAATGCCCTATTGTATTGCATGTGGATAGACTTTTCCTAACCGAAGACACATTTTGATGCATTTGCAGCAGATGACAAATTGCTCATAATGAGCAGTTGCTCTACAATGCAGCAATGTTTTTAACTATTCAATAATTATATTATCATTTATAGAGATTTTACCTACTTTTTTCTGTTTTCAAAGCTGCAGAATTGTTGCATGTGGGAAAGAGTTAGCACAAAGGGAAAGAGACAGCAGAATTCATTTTTTTGGCCTTATTGAATATTTACCAGAGAGTATCTCCATTTATCATCATACATAATAAGTGTAATTGAATGCACTGTTGATATCATTTCCCAACATGCAGATACATTATGACGCATCTGCTGCAGATGTCTTCTGAGAACAATTCAGAAATTTCTCATTTTTAGCTAGACTTTTGAAAAAAACGAGAGCTATTGTCATGACCCCCAGGCGTGGTCGGCGGTGGCGGCGGCGTCATCGTCGTCGTCCGGTTAATGTTTTTTGTTTAGCTCATTTTTTTTTCTGTTTTCTCCCTATCAGTCGAGCGTCTGTGCCGTACGCGGTGTTCTTGTTCAACAATGTTTTCATTGTAATACAATAATTATAATTTTTTCCGTATTGTGCATTTGTGTTTTTAAAAAGTGATAAATGAGCTTTACTCCCATGTTTTCTCTGCACCTATCCTGTCCTTGTTTACAGCTTTCCTCCCACGCTTCTCAGTGTACAACTAGTTTATGTGACCGGTGACTTTTTGTGATCTGATTCATGTGAAGATTATGCTGCATGGAAAACATCGAAACAAATGTATCGGAAATCTCACTCTATTGAAAGTATAATTATTAGGGATGGCAACGAATAACAAAATTAGAATTCAAATATTCACTCATAAAGTATTCTAATATTTGACCTATTTGTACATGCTTCACCAAGAAAGAGTTTATAAATGCGTTTTTTGTTGTAAAGTGATATTATTGATGTTCAAATCCCAGTACTTCTAATTTCCGTTCAGCCGTTTAATTTGAAAGAAAAGAATATTCATGTAAATATGTCAGTAAAGTGATTCATCACTTGCTTATTGTGTTTTTTATGACACAGTTCTGATTACCATGTTCACAACTGAAAAACTGTTGAAAATGGAGTGAAGTGTTCCTAATTCTCTATTCTTTGACAAATCTGACACGGATGGATGTGAAGGGTGAAGGTCATTATTAGAGTAGAAATGTGGGACTGCCCATTAGGAGCAATTTAACCTTTCTCTTGGTGTATATATCTGAAATATTGTTGATAATGGGCGAGAAATGTTCCCAGTACAAGATTACCAATCAACATAAAAACAAAATCGGATGATGACACAGCCAAAACGATTGATTTGTCTGATTGATGCAAATCCTAAAAAACTTAACTACATGCTTTACAAGATGGAGTTACGGCGATTTGGAAAAAAACCATCAGTTGTATTGATCCCTTTGATAGCCCAAAACAAGGATTATCAGTTTGACATGTTATCTACAGTATTGACACCTTATATACAAAACGTTTAAAATGAACCCGTAACCCTTAATTATGCCCCCTTCGAAGAAGCTTTGCACATGTTGGTCGGTCGGTATGTCGTCAGTAGACCAAAGCTTGTCCGAGTGATAACGCAACAATGCCTGGACCTATGGTCCTCAAACTTGACTTGGAGGTTGGGGATGACCAGTAGACAAGATCTATTGATTTTGAGGTCATCAAGGTCACAGTGGCCTTGAACCTGAAAAGCTTGTCCGTGTTTTATTTCGACATTGCCTGCACCAATGGTTCTCAAACTTGACATGGAGGCTGGGCCTGACCAGTAAATGAACCGTATTGATTTTGAGGTCATTGTGTCAAAGGTCAAGGTCATGGTGAACCTGAAAAGCTTGTATGGGTGATAAATCGACATTGCCTGCGCCCATGGCCCTTGAACTTGACACAGAGGCTGGGGGTGACCAGTAGATGGCCCCTATTTATGTTGAGGTCATTGGATTAAGGTCACAGTGACCTTCAACGCGAAAAGCTTGTCAGAGTGATGACTCAACATTGCATGCACCCATGACTCTAAAACTTAACATGGAGGCTGGGGGTGACCAGTAGATGACCCCTATTGTGAGGTCATCATGTGAAAGGTCAAGGTCACAGTGATCAAGCTTGTCCGAGTGATAATTGAATGCCTGGAGCTTTAGTTTTCAAACTTGACTTGGAGGTTGGGCCTGACCATTAGATGACCCCTTTTGATTTTGAGGTCATCAGGTCAAAGGTCAAGGTCACAGTGACCTTGAACACTAAAAACTTGTGATAACTCCACATTGACTGCACCCATGGCCCTAAAACTTGACATGGAGGCTGAGGGTGATCAGTATATGACCTCTATTGATTTTGAGGTCATCAGCTCGAAACCTTACAACATGGCACTCAGGGGTTGCTTAACCCTTTCCCTCATATAGACGCTTTCTGACGCCTCTGCAGCAGACAGCTTTTTGAAAACATAGTGACAAAAGAAGAAATTGCACAAAACATGCAATTTCTCCTTTTGCCACAATGTTTTCCACTTTTTGTCATAGGTTATCCATTCAGTTATAGAGATTTTCCATTTTTTGACAAAATATTTTCAAAGTCTTCTGCTGCAGAATTGTTGTATGGGGGAAAGGGATATATAATGTTTGACAAACATCTGTTGTTTACTTGCAGTTTTTAACAAAAAAGCCTCGGTAAATATTCAAAGAATTGTCGAATCATGCTATAGCATTCACAGTCATTTACAGATATATTAGCAGGTGACACATGTGTTTCTTTGGTCCATCACACAGTCATTTACTGATGTATTACCAGGTGACACATGTGTTTCTTTGAACACTCTTGCTAGACAATGTTATCTGAAGTTGCCTGCTGTACGTAGCAGTGTCAAAAATCTTTCATATCGGGAGAGGGAAATGAACCTCTTGTCACAGACTTGTCCAAATGTCAGCCAAAATGAAATCCGATAGACTCTTGTGTAATCATTATTGTAGTCTCTTCTTATATAATTGTTATTATACATTAAGTCTTTGCTGGATATAGACAATGGTTAAATGCTTGTATCAACAGTCAATACACTTTGTTTAGTGTAAATTAACCCCTTCCCGTAGACGACTTTCAACATATTTTGTCAAAAAATAGAAAATCTCTAGAATTGAATGGGTTACCTATGACTCAAAGTGGAAAACATTGTGGCAAAAGGAGAAATTGCTCATTTTGAGCAATTTCTTCTTTTGTCACTATGTTTTCAAAAAGCTGTCTGCTGCAGAGGCATCAGAAAGCGTCTATGAGGGAAAGGGTTAATATATTTTACATTGATCGTGTTACAAACTTTCAGCTTATATAAATCGAGTTGAATGTCTGCTTCCTAAAGTATTAACCAGTACTGTTTGTAGGGAACAATCTCAATGGTAGATCACTCACAGGATTCAAACTTTGGATCTTAGGACAGTTGGCTGATGCTCTGCTACTGTCTTTCAAACTGTCCGTCAACACTTTAAAGATCATATTGTGTAAATGGTAAACCAATAATCATGTACAAGCATCACAAAGTGTATTAAATGTTTGGTGAGCTAATTATTCTAAAAAGATATGGTAATTTTTAATTAAATGGGAAAAAAATAAATATGGAGGAAAAAAATAAATATATTTTAGTGTTATCTTAAATATGATTAGTTTAATGTATAAATCAATATTAAAATAATGTTAAAAGTAATTATAAACTTTGGAAGTCTTCACAAATTAACGACGCCTTCCAAGTTCATTTCATTCCTTGTATAAGATGTTTGGATTTTCAGCGAGTGTTGGATCGATGGGTTTACTGGATCAAAAGTGGGATAGACACTCCTAAAGATTTGGATGAATTGTGATAAATCTCGACTGACCTGAATTTGAAAGGCAGAAAAGAAATTGTATTATCTGCTGTCAATTAGATTGAAAATATTACCCTAGACCTAATCATCACAACAATTCATGATTATCTGACTTGTCAGGGTGGTATATATCATTTTTGACAGGCAAACCTAAATATCTCTTGTAATCATTCATGCAATTTTTGTTTTCATTCGACATGCATATATAGACTTGCCCCGGTTCTCGCTGTTTTTATATGCAACACTTGACACCCCTAATTGGTTGATGCGAAATGTATGTTTGGATCCAGGAATTTAAGAGACAGATGAATCTACCCTTTGCTTTTAAAGGCTAAGAAGAGTGCAGGAATGGTTTCTAACTTATCTGCAATATTTTCAAGTCAATTTTAAATTAAACTTTCTGTTTTAGGTTTCATTTTGATGGTACCCAAGACATTTTCGAAAACAGATTACTTAAATGTTCTTCCGTAAATGTATGGTCTTATGTCTGATGTAAAAAATAGAATACATTTCTTGAAGCCACATGCAATCTGATAAAATATCAATGGAACAGTTCCAAATGGTTGTTATAACATCATTGAACAAGAGACAGTTACAGCTGTTTCACGCTTGAATGTCTTAACCCTTTCCCTCATATAGACGCTTTCTGACGCCTTTGCAGCAGACGGCTTTTTGAAAACATAGTGACAAAAGAAGAAATTGCACAAAACGTGCAATTTCTTCTTTTGCCACAATGTTTTCCACTTTTTGTCATAGGTTATCCATTCAATTATGGAGATTTTCTATTTTTTAACAAAATATGTTCAAAGTTGTTCTGCTGCAGAATTGTCGTATGAGGGAAAGGGTTAACAAATATTAAATTAAATTCTTTTAAGAACAGACGAACAATCGATATTGTGCCATTAGAGCCTGTGAAAGTCTTGTTAACCCTTTGACTGATGAAATCCATGTTTTGAAGCTTATGCTACCAGTATGAAGCCAGCACAGCCTGCGTATTCTGCGCCACCTGACCAAGCTCTAGGCTGTTGGCTGCTCAATTCAACATTTGTATCTAGATATCCCTACCATTGGCTGCATCTCTTCCAAATGCAAAGCTGGACAAGTCCATTTTAACAAAATATATATTTCCATGGTAAATAAAACAATTTAAATGTTTATTTTTTCCTTGATAGAAACATATTTGGACACCTATAAAGAAAGGAGACTGCTTAGAGGCAAACATTATAAGAAAAGGAGAATTGCTCATTATGACTAGCTTTTGTTCCATTAACCATAATATTTTGATCCTACTCAATTGCGAATATCTAACGTTTTGGACTTTGTTTAGTGTAAATTAATTATTTATTTGTCATCGGATGTGGGGAAAAACTAAACTGTTGCTCAGTAGAGGTGCCATTATGAAATGTTACACTGGACAACATGAACCATCCCACGAGAAAACCGACATTGTGGACTCTGCGTAAAGTAGCAACCCTGATCAGCCTAAACATGCCGTGCAGGCTTACCCGGATATATACTTTTTACCTTCTGTGGATTTTCTGTTTCAGGAATCATTACCCTATACCTCGATCCCCCTGAGATGGAATGTGTTGGCCTGGATCAGTATGCGTGTAGTGCGCAGGCTGATCTGGGTCGTTACATTACGCAGAGGCCATAATACTGGTTTTCTCGCGGGACGGCTCACATATTATCTCGGATTGTATGTGGGTTTCCACTTTTCACTCTGTATCCCCAATATCTTACTTCTAATTCTTCAGATTTTACGACTCCACCATCAGACATTTTCGAGGCAATATCATATCGTGTAAACGGTTAACTAGGTGACAAGAGATTGTATTGATTATCTCTTAACTGGGTCTTTTTTCACGGTACTGAATACTGTCACATTGTATGACCAAAATTGGTGCAATATCCGAGAAAAATTATAAGGGCCTGAGTCCCTTATGTCTACCCATTTGTTGAAAGGTGACGGAATAATGATATATGTCAGCCGTGTGTAGCAATTTAGGGTGTTATTGCTTCTGTGCCCGGTGGTGAAGACTCGCCTGTGCCAGAGACTTTGATGTCCCCCTATATATTTACTCTTTCCCTCATATAGACGCTTTCTGACGCCTCTGCAGCAGACTGCTTTTTGAAAACATGGCGTCAAAAGAAAAAACTGCTCAAAGCAAGCAATTTCTTCTTTTGTCACCATGTTTTCAACTCAATTTAATTCTTGCATGTTCTTTCATTTAAAGGGAGTTTCCAAAAAAAAAAATTGGGTATGTTTTCAATTTCGTCTGCTGCAGTTGTTGCATGTGGGATAACTAGACCTAACCGCATCTTCTGACAACCCCCCCCCCCCCCCCCCCCCCCCCCCCCCCCCCCCCCACACACACACACACACACACACACTAGAACTACTGTTAAGACACTAGTTGTTTGCCATTATAATTTTAAATAAGCAAAATTCAGAGGGTTAATAAAACCCAAATTGCCAAACACTGATCATACTAAGCTTCTAGCCGAGCCCGGTAGCGACGCCGGCTGTCAATCCAGGGGTTGTGAGTTTGAATCCCAGCTCGGCCAACATTCTTTCCGTCGTTTGACAAAAGTCACTGTGACAAGTGTCATTTGTCTTTCACCAATGGGCTAATAGTCTATGTGGAAAAGCAGCATGGAAAGTATGTTGTGTGGAGTACTGGTGTGAGAAAACCAGAAAACATATGAGTAGGTGAACTGGCCGACGTGATATGACTGAAAAATTGTTGAAATCGCCGTTAAACCCCAAACAATCAATCAATTAACTAAGCTTCTAAAAATTACAGAAACATACTTATGTTAAGCCCTCTGCAAGAACCTTATGTATATCATTTTGTCTAATCTTACTCTGCACTGTTTGCTAATATAAGTCACTGAAGGCTTCCCTGAACCATCTGTAAAGCAATATTCATTCAGATTTTTGGCATCATTAAGGCACAGGTATTCCACAGGTTGTTTAACCCTTTCCCTCATATAGACGCTTTATGACGCCTCGATCTGCAGCAGACGGCTTTTTGAAAACATGGCAACAAAAGAATTCTATTCAATGATTGTTCTTTCATTTAAAGGGAGTTGCAATTTTTTTTCCTGTTTGTTTTCAAAGTCGTCTGCTGCAGTTTTGTTGACAAGGGAAAGGGTTAATTATGTCAAGGTTTGTTTTCCTGGAACACTGTTCCTATTTTTTAATCCTATTTTCTGACTTTTTCACCTTTTGGTGAATTAGATATTATTTTAACCCTTTCCCCCATATAGATGCTTTCAGACGCCTCTGTAGCAGACAGCTTTTTGAAAACATTGTGACAAAAGAGGAAATTGCTCAAAACGAGCAATATCTCCTTTTGCCACAATGTTTTCCACTTTTAGTCATAGGTTATCCATTCTATTATAGAGATTTTCTATATTTTGACAAAATATGTTTAAAGTTTAGTCATCTGCTACAGAATTGTCGTATGAGGGAAAGGGTTAAGTCTAATATGAAAATAAGGTGAGAGAGAAGGAAGTGCTCATTAATTGTCAGCAATTTTACCATGTGCCAGAATGTTTCAAAAGTTGTGTTCTGCAGAGGCATCCAATGTCATTTATCTCGGGGAACGCAGATGATATAATCACTTCTTAGATGGGAATGTCAATAAGTAAAGGTCCGCTTATAAATTGCTTGTGTGGAATATAAATCCTCAGAGAAAACTGTCATGGTACAGAAGGATGTATATCTTCACTTTGCCAAAAAAAACAATCGTTTTTTTTCTTTCTTTGCATCAAGTCTTGATGAAAAAAGTTTGAAACCCTTTAGCGCATACAACAAATCTGCAGTTTTGAAAATATTTGAGCCGAAATATGGAAACCCATAAAGATGGGAGTTTATTTAAAGATTAAGAGTAGAAAATATTGTGACAAAAAAAAGAAAGAAATTGCTCTTTATGAGAAATTCTCCATTTGACAGAAATTTTGCAATAGTTGTCAACTTAAAATTGTAACAGGAATCCGCCGTGGTAAGCTTTGGGGATTTGAAAACGGGTGTCCCGGGTTCGATCCCCAGTCGCGGCACGATGGCCATGGTGGAGTGCCCTTGGGCAAGGCACATTTTCTAGCCTAGTACTGGTTTGTTTACCCAGGGATCACGAATAAGTGAACTGTCGCCATGATATAACTGAATTAATGTTGAAAGCGGCGTAAAACCCCAATAAAACCAACTTGTAACACATGGGTCAAACGGTGCCTTTACGTCGGAAAGGGTTTAATTGGTAGACAAAAACCTTGGGCACTGAACCCTGTGTTATAATAGGCATCTACCATGACCTTTTTCCTATGTAGCCTGGAGACAGTTTGCCCTTCCTACACTGCGGGCAGTGGGAGAAGTAACACCAATGAGTTGGCAATGTTATTACTGAAATGCTGGTTGTTCATTGTTTTTTCTCTAGCATCACAATTCTAACTTGTTTGTCATTGATTTTTTTGGTCTCTCAATTTGTTTCCCAAACAACTTCCTGGCACATTTTGGTCTCATTAACCCTTTCCCTCGTATAGACGCTTTCTGGCGCCTCTGCAGCAGACAGTTTTTTTGAAAACATAGTGACAATTTTCTTTTTTCTTCTTTTGCCACAATGTTTTCCACTTTTAGTCATAGGTTATCCATTCAATTATAGAGATTTTCTATTTTTTGACAAAATATGTTCAAAGTTGTTGGCTGCAGAATTGTCGTACGAGGGAAAGGGTTAAACCCGGCCTGATACAGACTGTATTTACAGCAGATACTTTTATGAAAAAAAATTGGAAAAAGAGAAATGGTTGCCAGTTTTATACTGTCTTTCCTGTCCAACACCAAACTGCTGTCATTCTATCATAACTGATTTCCATCCATCTTTTTCTTTGTAAAAATAGATAGTTTTATGATATTTTGTGAGTAGGTGTGTTATGAGAAGATAAATGTTGGTGTCATAAGATTAATTTTAAGCGAGTTTTTGCCCTTGCACAATGAATAAATTCATGGATATCAGGGCTTCCACTCTTTTTTGTGTCACTTTCCTTGGCATGTCGACACATAGGGATCACTTCTCTGTTGTAATACTTTCACTTACTGACATATTGGCATGACTGTCTGTGACACACATGTTTCTTCAAGCACTCTTGTCTATGCGATGCATGAAGATATAATAATTGTTGGGGCATTTAGTTGTATTATGACAGGATCTGTTTTGAATATGGTTTCCATTGAATTATTCTTAGCTGAGTTATTGCCCTTTGACTTTTGAGCCTTTATTTTTCAAATGTACCCAAAAATCATGTTTTGATTATTTTAATATCCATTGATAACAAACTTGTTCAACAATTAAAAAAAAGAATTGACATTTTTAACAATTTCCGACAAACAACAAAGCAGCAGAGAAGTTCAAAATAGGAAATATCTCTACAGACGAGAGGATATTATGAGAAATTGCTCCTTTTACCACATCGTTTTCAAAATTTGTTTGCAGCAAAGGTGTAAGATAGCATTTTTAAATTGAAAAGGATTAACAATTTTAGACAAAGTCGAGGAGTGCTGTTATCATACCTTCGCTGCCTGTGTTAGTTTATATAATATGGTAGGAATCCGCTGTGGTCGAGTGGTCGGGGATTTCGAAACCGGGTGATCCGGGTTTGATCCCCAGTCGCGGCACTACGGTCATGGTGGAGTGCCCTTGGGCAAGGCACATTTCCTAGCCTAGTACTGGTTTGTTTACCCAGGGATCATGAATAAGTGAACTGTCGCCGTGATATAACTGAAATAATTTTGAAAGCGGCGTAAAACCCCAATAAATAAATAAATAAATATAATATGGTTTTGGGTTGTGAGTTTTACTCGGATAAAAGGGCTGCATTGACTAAAGTTGCACCAATGATGCATCTAAGGATATTACTTTGTGGCTTTCTTTCTCGAGATGGTTAGTGTTAACCTTCCTTTCACATAAGCAACAAAATCTGGAGGAGACAATTTTGAAAACATCTTGGTAAAAAAATGAGGAAAATAAATGAAACAATTTTTATTGAATCAAGCTGAAAAATTCATCATGAGCAATTTTTCCTTTTACAAACAATATTTTCAAAAATCATCTGCAACAGAAGCATCAAAATTAGTTTACACAACATGTTGGAAAGAGGTAATCAAAGATAAAAAACTTAAAAACACAAGAATAAATTGTAAAAGCTCAATATTAAAACCAAACCATGATACCTTTCATAATTGCATGCATTATAGTATTTAAATACTAAAGTTGCTTCTCCATATCATCTCTGGTAATGTCTGGAAATAAAATCCTAATTACTTTTGTTAACCCTTTCCCTCATATAAACGCTTTTGGAGACGTCTCTGTAGCAGACGGCTTTTTGAAAACATATATAGTGACAAAAGAAGAAATTGCACAAAACGTGCAATTTCTCCTTTTGCCACAATGTTTTCCACTTTTTGTCATAGGTTATCCATTCAATTATGGAGATTTTCTATGTTTTGACAAAATACGTTGAAAGTCGTCTGCTGCAGAATTGTCGTATGAGGGAAAGGGTTAATGATCAAATCAAGGTTTAGCCAGTCATTCTTTTCGATGATTGACACTAGTTATTATGACTAGCAGTCATTTGTCTGCTAAGATCAGTAGTCCAAATGCATCTGCAAATTTGAAAAGGTTAAAACATTTCCAGCTCTTCATAATGAATTAACCAGACGAAAACTTCTAAAGCGGAAAGAAATTGTTATTATTTCACAAAGATAAGACCAACTGAAATAATTTTCATTGTTTGAACAATTTTGACCACAAATTCCCTTTCCCACCTATAGACGCAGTTTGACGCATCTGCAGCAGACAACTTTTGAAAACATTGTGACAAAAGGAGAAATTGCTCAACTTTGTTCAGTAATTAAAGAGATTTACCATATTTTTGAGTAGACAATTTTCAAGTCGTCTGCTGCAGATTTGCTGTATGTGGAAAGGGTTAACTTTTACCTTATGAATTGTTTGAGCCAGATCTAAGCTTTTGAAATGTGAATTATTGAAACAACAGTTGACACCTTTTTTAAAGCTTTACCACATACAGGTGCTTTTTGACGCCTCTGAAGCAGACGACTTTTGAAAACAATATGATAAAAGGAGAAGTTCCTCATAATGAGCAATTTCTCGCTTTGTCACAATGTTTTCAACTGTATTCAATGATTAAACTTTCAGTGAGAGGTTAACCATCTTTTTGTCAAGATGTTTAAGTAGTCGTCTGCTGTGGATTTGTTATATGAGGGAAAGCCTGGTTGAACTGTTTTCTTTTCATTTTATTTGACGGGTTAGCGTCAGTTAGATGACAAGGGAAGAAACTCTGGTTATATTTAAAATCTTAAAGGATTTGGGATAGCTCCCCCTTAATTCCATACAAGGGAGATAACTGCCAAGTACTAATAACATTTAATAGTATTGAGTTAGTGAAACTGTTAACCACATGCTGATTTGAAATTCAATGATTATTAAAACTTTCCTAAGAGTTTTGATGCATCTGCAGCAGACAACTTCATTTTTAAAACATTGTGGATGAAGGAGAACTTTCTCATTGTAAACATTACCCTTTTGCCACAATGCTATTAACTCTATTCAGTAAGTATACCCCCCTTCGAAGAAGAGAGGGTATATAGGAGTCATTGTGTCGGTCTGTCGGTCGTCGGAAGCCATATTTTGTCCGGCCTATTTCTTACAATCCAATGGAATTCAATAAAATTTTACATGAAGCTTCTATATCAAGAGGAGATGTGCAAATTCTAAAGGTCTTACAATTGCATGTTAATTTACAGAGTTATGGCCGTTTTACTTATTAAGTTATGGTGAAGGTCAAGGTGCTGTTTTGGGGGTATTATCATCTTCAGTGATAGTTCTAGTTATTCTTTCATTTATAGAGAATTTTTCACTTTTGCCTTTTGTAGATGTATTCAAAGTAGTATTTTAAGCAATTTTTTCTAGGCAAAAATAATTTGAAATCTCTATATGAAACTATAATTATTAAATAGGGTTGAAAACGTTCATAAGCATTTCTCCTTGCCACTCTTGTTTTTGGCCGGATTGTTCTAGCAATTCCGGTCTATAGATTGGCGATGTCCGTCTGTCTGTCCGGATGTCTGTCTGTCAACATTTTGGTTAAAGTTTCAGTTTGAGGCAAAATCTCAGCACTGGAAAGGGTTACAAACTTGAAACTTTGCCTGAAGGTAACCAGTAACAAGTTCTATTGATTTCTATGGTTACTTTGACCTTGACCTTGGTTTGTCGATTTTCAAGGTCAAATTGCCGACAATCCGGCCTTACTGTCTTCAGCGGTTTCTTTTTAAAAGATGTCTCAGAAAGCACTTATTTGTCGGAAAAGGTTTAATTACATCAGTCTCTTTAGTATTTATTGGAATTGTGTTTTACTCTACTTTCAAATTGATTGCAGTCAAATCTTATTTTGACATAGTGGATGGGTCACGATATGCTATCCTCAAAAATAATTTTGTACCATGGTGTGTAAAAAAACAAAAAAATTACTTATAATCTTTTGCATATTGATGTTTCTATGTGCATAGAAACCCTGCTGTGGTGTATAGCTAAGAGCATCCTGTTCAAAAGCATGAAATCATGGTTAAAACCACATGAATTAAAAGGGATGGTAATAGCGGGGTAATTCTGGGCGATTGATTAGTATCGCAGGGATTGCAGTATATCACTGTTGTCAGGAGAAACTTATAGGTAGTTTTGGTGATTTAACCCATTCCCTCATATAGACGTTTTCTGACGCCTCTGCAGCAGACAGCTTTTTGAAAACATAGCGACAAAAGGAGAAATTGCTCAAAACGAGCAATTTCTCCTTTTGCCACAATGTTTTCCACTTTTTAGTCATAGGTTATATATCCATTCAATTTTAGAGATATAATATTTTTTGACAAAATATGATCAAAGTCGTCTGCTGCAGAATTATCATATGAGGGAAACGGTTAACCATTGCCCACAGGGAGAAGCATTCTGCCACATGTACTGCAGTAGACGACTTTTGAAAACATTGTGAGCTTTTCCTCCCTTTGCCCATGATGTTTTTAACTCTTATTCAATAATTATTTATACTTTTATAGAGAAAAGCAGTGTAAAACACTCTTGTAAACAAAGATTCAAAAATATTTACTACCTTTTGAAATATTTATTGTATTTTAATTACACCACAGCATCAGTGCATTGATCGCTGATACAGTGAGTGAGATACGAGGACATTTTGCCTTGCCTTAACCCTTTCTCACATAAAACAAATATTAAGCAGACGACTTTGAAAAATTCTAGGCCAAAATATGTAAAATCTCCACAAATGAGAGTTTTATTAATAGTGTTGAAAACATTGTGGCAAAAGGAGAAATTGCTCATCATTGTTCATCATGAGCAATTTCTTCTTTTGCCAATATGTTTTCAAAAGATGTCTTCTGCAGAGGCGTCAGAAAGCTTTTGTATGAGGGAAAGGATTTAGGGTATTCAATCATGAAAAGGCTGTGAGCAGGTATCTAATCTAGGATGCTCACACTCTGATACAATGCTCTCCAATACAGCACTCTCCAATACAGTGCTCTCTAATACAGTGTTCTCTAATACAGCGCTCTCCAATACGGTGCTCTCCAATACAGTGTTCTCTAATACAGCGCTCTCCAATACAGTGTTCTCTAATACAGCGCTCTCTAATACAGCGATCTCCGATACAATGCTCTCCAATACAGTGTTCTCTAATACAGCGCTCTCCGATACAATGCTCTCCAATACAGTGTTCTCTAATACAGCGCTCTCCGATACATCACTCTCCGATACAGTGTTCTCCAATACAGCGCTCTCTGATACAATGCTCTCCAATACAGTGTTCTCTAATACAGCGCTCTCCGATACAATGTTCTCCAATACATCGCTCTCCGATACAATGCTCTTCAATACAGTGCTCTCCAATACAGCACATTAATAACTTGTCAGCATCCGATTCCTCCTTTTTTAGCTCACCTATTGTGATCCCACTTCAAGTTTCCATCATCGTCAACAATTTCCTTGACCTTTAATTTAACCTTTTATCACATACAACAAGCCTGCAATCATCCACTTTGAAAACAGTTAGTCAAAAATGTGGAAACACTCTATATATATGTAAGAGAACAATTATTGAATAAAGTTGAATTCTTTTTGACAACCGGAGAAATTGTTCACTATGAGCAATTTATTAATTTGCCATATTGTTTTCAATTGTCTTCTGCAAATGATAACACTCTGGTACATCATCAGAACAGGAGAAACATTGAGATGAGGACGATACAAGTTAGAACGGGTAAGGGTAATTAAATTGGAATCATTGGTGTGTTTTGGCAGTTCATAATGTTTTTAATTCCATTTGATTGAATTTCTTTGAAGTGCCAGGTACACTGTTTTGATTCTCTCGGTAATTGGGGATTTAATAACCCATTTGAACCTTCACCTTTCATTGATAGGAACACCTTTTGACAGCCTGGTAACGGACAGCTATCTTTACCGTTTCCCACATACAGACACTTTTTGACACCTCTGCTGCAGACAACTTTTGAAAACATTGTAGCAAAAGGAGAAATTGCTCATAATGAACAATATCCACTTTTGCCACAATTCTTCAACTCTATGTAATCATTGTACTTCAATTAATAGAGATTTTCCATATATTTGCATAGACCTTTATCAAAGTCGTCTGCTGTAGATTTGTTCTATGTGGGAAAGGGTTAAACATTGGCTTTGGGATTCAATTCTTTCCCATGTGCCGATGCTTTCTGACGACTCCTTGACAACAGACGACTTTTGAAAACATTGTTGAACAAGGAGAAATTACTCATAATGAGTAATTTCTCCGTTTGCCACAAAGTTTTCAAGTCTTATTTGATAACTACATTTATATATACACTGTCATAGATAGAAATTTTCAACAATTTTGCCTAGATGTTTTCAAAGTCATCTGCTTCAGAATTGTTGTATGTGGGAAACTGTTAACCAGATATTCCTAATACTGGTCCAGAATATTCATTTCGAAAGGGAATACTGTTCTAGTACTTTAAAATTTGACATTTCACACATTTACCTATGAATAACAGGTAATAAATAGACTCACACGATCTGATAGCAATATGAAAAATCTTGGCAAATGGAATTAAAATCAAGAAACTTTAAAGTAGAAAACATTGCAAAAAGAATTAAGTTTGTCTGCTTTTATCAAGTTCTTTCCAGAAGTTGTCTGTTGCATGAAATGTTGTTTCTATCGGAAAAGGAATAAGGTTGTTATATTTAGAGAAAGAACTGTTTGAGGTAGACTGCATTTATCCTATTTCTACCTAGCGGAGCCCCGGTAGCTCAGTAGGTAGCGACGCAGGCTGTCAATCCAGTGGTTGTGAGTTCATATCCCGGCTCGGCCAACTTCTTTCCGACGATTGACAAAAGTCAATGTGACATGTGTCATTTGTCTTCCACCAATGGGCTAAGTCTATGTGGAAAAGCGGCCAGTTGCTTGGGAAGATTATTGTGTGGAGTACTGGTGTGAGAAAACCAGGAAACACATGAATAGGTGAACTGGCAGCCGTGATATAACTGAGAAATTGTTAAAAACGGTGTTAAACTCCAATCAATCAATCAACCTATTTCTACCTAAATCTGTTTATTTTATTAAACTATTTAAGTTTCGCTTGCCTTGGCAGGGAAACACATTGGTATCACAATACTTTGTCTTCTGTCAGTCCGTCCGTCTGTCTGTTGTTCTCCTTGCAACACTCTTCGGTTTTCACTTGATGACTTCATTATAAGTTTCCGAAACCAATTGAAAGTTTACTCATGTCTCTAGGAAGGGGCAGACATTTCAGGAACACTTGATTAATGTTTGTTAAAACTAACAAGTGTAAACCCAAAGCAACATTGGAATGAATCATCTTTGAAATTAGACATGATTAATGGTTTAACCAATAACCTTTCTTTAACCCTTTCCCTCATACGACAATTCTGCAGCAGACTACTTTGAATATATTTTGTCAACAAATGGAAAATCTCTATAATTGAATGGATAACCTATGACTTAGAGTGCAAAAAATTGTGGCTAAATGGAGAAATTGCTCGATTTGAGCAATTTCTTCTTTTGTCACTATGTTTTCAAAAAGCCGTCTGCTGCAGAGGCGTCAGAAAGAGGTTATGAGGGAAAGGGTTAAAGCGCCATCAAATTTGAAATTACCTTTCTTCAATCTAAAGAACTTGAGAATTTGATCCTGATAATGAATGTATGTTCTTTCATCCTCCTTGGGCTAAGTCTATGTGGAAAAGCAGCCAGTTGCTTGGGAAGATTGTTGTGTGGAGTACTGGTGTGAGAAAACCAGGAAATGCATGAGTAGGTGAACTGGCTGCCGTGATATAACTGAGAAATTGTTAAAAACGGCGTTAAACCCCAATCAATCAATCAATTCTTTCATCTTCCACCAATGGGCTAAAAGTATATGTGGAAAAGTAGCCAGTTGCTTGGGAAGTATGTTCTGTGGATTACTGGTATAAAAAAGCTATGAAACAAGTATGAGAACTGGCAGCCGTGATATGAGTGAAAAATTGTTGAAAACTGCATTACGCCCCAATTAATCAGCCTATAAACTTCCAGGAAGCAAATTATAGTCCAATGATGTTTGTTTGTTTGTCTCTTGAGTCTGTGAAATGCCTATGTGCTTCAGTGATTATCGTTCCATCCTGTTTGTTTAGTCTGGGCTATGATCTTTACCCATATCTTGTTCAAGTATGTTGATAATGACTTTCCCTAATACAGATGCCTTTTCTAACCTCTGTAGCTCAGAGGACTTCTGAAAACATTATTGTGTGAGAAAAAGAGAAAGTGCGTGAAACATGCATGTACTGGTTTGATGCTACGTAGGCACTTAGGGATTACTTTTTTTTTGTCTGGTGTCTGTCTGTCTGTCTGTCTGTCCATCTGTTTGTCCGTCCGTCTGTCTGTCGTCACACTTTTTCGTCACGTTTTCAAATAAAAAAATTTCTACTCAAAGGATTACATTGAAACTTCTGACAAATGTTTATATCAACGTGTGTGATGGGTTCACAAAAGGGGAATAATCCAAATATTTTTTTTATATCAGAGTTATTGCCCCTTTTCTGTCAAAAATTAAAATTTTCTGACAAGGCCCCGGCAGGTGACACACGTGCTCCAGGGAGCACTCCATTCTAGTTTACCCAGGGATCATGAATAAATGAACAATCGCCGCGATATAACTGAAATAATGTTGAAAACGGCGTAAAACCCCAATAAATCAAAATGACCCATATCTTGTTCAAGTATCTGGATAATTACTTTCCCTAATGCAGATCCCTTTTTTCACCTCTGTAGCTGATGACTTCTGAAAACATAATTGTGTGAGAAAAAGAGAAAGTGCTTGAAACAGGCATGTTCCTTATCTGAACAATATTTGATTGTTTATTCCCAGACCGCCTCGGTGGTGTAGTTAGTGGTAGAGCGTCTGCCTCGGGTTCAATCCCCAGTCGGGTCATATCAAAGGCTTTATAAAAATGGTAGTAATGACTGCCCTCCTTGGCGCTCGGGGTTGCAGGGTTAGCATTACAACTGACTGGCTGGTGTCAGAATAAACGGACCAGTAGAACTGGTAACTTACCAAGGAAACGCTGTGATATAACTGAATAATTGTTGAAAGCAGGGTAAAACACCAAACAATCAATATTGTTTATTCCAGATGTAATTTTGTCACTGACGCTTTCATAGCAGCTGCTTAAAACTATCCTAATTATTAAATAAACACACCTCAATATGCAGAATATAAAACTTGTGTGGTCTTCTTAAATAATTAAAGTCAACAATCGCAGAAAGTATACTCACATAATGAATTATTAACAGACAGTGAAATTGAAATTTTATGAGACATGATGTCGATAAAATCAGCACTTCATCAGGATTGAACTGATTATCCCAATGGTTATTTCCGACCTTTGTTGTTATTGCATGTAAAAAGTGTATGGAATTATATTTCTTATTTCCATGAGGCTACAATTGCATTATTTATTGTTATAAGATTCACCAAGAACAGATTATAGTTTATGTATTCAGCAATTGATTTATTGTTGTTATGGGGCTTATAATAATGGATCAATTAACACTAATATTCTTGAAAGAGAGTAATCTTTTTTTGTTGTTGTTAAAGATTTTTGTATGAACTCGACTCCCACAAGTTAATGAAGCTTTGTTGTTTTGATTATTTTAATACCTAAACTTTGAACTGGATAATTCGAGTGTAATGCTACGTTAATTCTACGTTAATTCCTTCCAAATAACAGATGACGTTAAAAGTTTCTGCTGTAGGTGGCAGCTAAAAATGTTGTGATACAATTTCTTATAATGTTTTCTGCTAGCTGGGTCATGCCTTAGATTTTATAAAATAGTTATAACCCCCCCCCCCCCCCCCCTTCAAAGAATCGGGGTATATAGGAGTCACTGTGTCGGCTGTCTGTCTGTCTGTCTGTCTGTCTGTCAGTCAGTCGGAAGCCATATTTTGTCCGGCCTATTTTTTACAAACCACTGGGTGGAATTTAATAAAATGTTACATGAAGCTTCTATACCAAAAGGAGATGTGCATATCCTAAAGGGGTTACAATTGCATGTTATTAGCTCGACTTTTGAAAAAAACGACTGCTATTATATTGTCATGACCCTGGCGTCATCGGCGGCGGCGGCGTGGTCGTACGGTTAAGGTTTTTTGTTTAGCTCATTTTTTTCTTTTCTGTTTTCTCCCTATCATTTGAGCGTCTGTGCCATTCGCGGTGCTCTTGTTTTATGGAGTTATGGCCCTTTTACTTATTAAGTTATGGTGTAGGTCAAGGTGCTGTTTAGGGGGTATTTATCATCTTCAGTGATAGTTCTAGTTTTAATAACTCCGCTCTTAAGCAATCAGTATTCCAGTGATAGAATTATGGCAGATGTGCCAACTTCAGCATTGCTATAAACTTACTGGTAAATAACCCAAGAAACACTTAAACTTGAATGCAAATTTTTTTTTTTTTAAAATACGTGTTATAGACAGACCAGTGTGCACACACATGTTATCTCATCACATTTTCACTCTTTGATAGCAGTCATTCAAGAAAGGTTTATGCAAACTTCTGAAGTTCTGAAACATTGATCCAATTAGCTACATATGAAAAAATTCTGCATATGACTTATAAAACATCTTGCCATATATAAAGAAAATGAGCCATCCCGCGAGGAAACCAATATTGTTGACTCTGCGTAAAGTATCGACACTGATCAGCATAAGGATGCCGCGCAGGCTTACCAGGATAGACACTTTTCGCCTCCTGTGGATTTTCTGTTTCAGGAATCATTACTCTATACCTCTATCCCCCTGAGATGAAATGTGTGGACTGCGCATGCTGATCTGGGTCAATACATTATGCAGATGCCATAATGTTGGTTTTCTCGCGGGACGGCTCAAATGTCTATGAACAAATGTTTATTATTGAATAATTATTATTTGCACTTTCTTTTTGTCACCATGATTTCAAAGGTTATCTGCTACAGATGTATGTCAAAATACTTTTATTTGTGGGAAAGAGTTGACTCTTTCCCTCATATAGAGGCTTTCTGACACCTCTGCAGCAGACAGCTTTTTGAAAACATAGTGACAAAAAAAGAAATTACTCAAAACAAGCAAATTCTCCTTTTGCCACAATGTTTTCAACTTTTAGTCATAGGTTATCCATTCAATTATAGAGATTTTCTATTATTAGACAAAATATGTTGAAAGTCGTCTGCTGCAGAATTGTCGTATGAGTGAAAGGGTCAATGTGCAATTGTTAGTTTTCCTGAAGCAAAGCTAAAAAGAGGAAGCTACTTATTTCATGCTTTCCAATCCTTATTGGACCTCCTTACCATATGTTGTTTCACCGAGACATAGGGGTTATTTCAGAATGATGTAAGCTATTCGTAGGCATTTAGCATTTACTTCACCTGCAGCAGGCCTGAGACTGAAAGTCTTGTGAAAGAATGATTTTTTTGAGAGAGCAGAAAACATTGTAAATAATACAGAAATTCCCACATTGTTGCCAAAAGGTCTACTTCTGGTGTAGCGGTGCAAGTGAATGAATCGAGGGTAAGGGGAGGGCAAGGTTAACCCTTTCCCACATACAGACACTTTCTCATGCCCCTGCAGCTGACGACTTTTGATAACATTTTTGACAAAAGAAGAAATCATGCATCATAAGCAATTTCTCCTTTTTTAAACTCTATCCAATAATTTAACTTTCACTTAGAAAGTTATTCTTCAATTTCGCCTAGATGTTTTCGAAGACGTCGGCTACATTTCTTTTTGTGAGGAGGAATTGGTAAAGATTTTCTTGGCCTGTTTAGAGCAAATATTAATGAAGATGAATTGGGTTTCATAATTAGATTAAGCATGTATCTGTAACGATTTCCTACATTTCAAATGGTGTTAAAAAACCCATCTGTTTGGACTTTCAAAAAAAAAATGGCAGTACCAGGACCATGCAATTAGGCATTTGGTTTTTAGCTCTACTGGCCAAAGGCCAGAAGGGCTTATGTCGTGGCGATTTGTCCGTCGTCCGTGCGTGCGTCCGTCCGTCCGTAAACAATTTCTTGTTAACACGATACAGTCTTCATTTTTGATTGTATCTCAACCAAACTTATACAGTAGTTAGATATCCATGAGAGCTCGGTTCCTTTCAAAAACCAGCCAGATCCGCCCATGCATCACTGGATTATGGCCCTTGAAATGGTCAAAATTGCTATAAAAGAGCTTGTTAACACGATACAGTCTTCACTTTTGATTGTATCTCAACTAAACTTATACAGTAGTTAAATATCCATGAAAGCTCGGTTCCTTTCGAAAACCATCCAGATATGCTCATGCATGACTGGATTATGGCCCTTAAAAATTGCTATAAAAGAGCTTGTTAACACGATACAGTCTTCACTTTTGATTGTATCTCAACCAAACTTATACAGTAGTTAGATATCCATGAGAGCTTGGTTCCTTCCGTAAAACCAGCCAGACTGGATTATGGCCCTTGAAATTGTTCAAATTGCTATAATTGAGCATGTGAACACAATAGAGGCTCTATTTACTATCTGATCTTCACCAAACTTAGATAGTAGTTAAATATTGATGAGAGCTTGGTTCCTTTTGAAAACCAGCCAGATCCGGCAAGACTGGATTATGGCCCATGAAATTGTAAAAATTGCTATAATACAGCTTGTGAACACAAAAGAGCCTCCATTTACTATCCGATCTTCATCATACATACATGCTCTGGATTGAAAATAAGCAAAGAACCATACCAGTAGAGCATAGGCCCTCATGGGCCTCTTGTTTTACAATGTTTTCTATTAATTATTAATATAACTTTCATTTATAGTCATCTGCCGCAGGCTTGTTGTATGTGGGAAAGGGATAACCCATATGAGCCGTCCTGCGAGAAAACCAACATTATGGCCTCTGCGTGTAATGTATCGACCCAGATCAGCCTGCGCAGTCCGCGTAGACTGATCAAGGCCAACACATTCCGTCTCAGGGGGATAGAGGTAAAGAGTAATGATTCCTGAAACAGAAAACCACAGGAGGCGAAAAGTGTCTACCCGGGTTAGTCTGCGCGGCATGCTTATGCTGATCTGGGTCGATACTTTGACGCAGAGTCCACAATGTTGGTTTTCTCGCGGGACGGCTCATATGTTAACCCTACCCCTCATACGACAATTCTGCAGCAGACGACTTTCAACATATTTTGTCCGAAATAGAAAATCTCTATAATTGAATGGATAACCTATGACTAAATGTGGAAAACATTGTGGCAAAAGGAGAAATTGCTCGTTTTGAGCAATTTCTTCTTTTGTCACCATGTTTTCAAAAAGCCGTCTGCTTCAGAGACATCAGAAAGAGTCTATTATGAGGAAAAGGGTTAATTGTTGTTAACAAGGTATTGAATATTCTCATTTACTTTAATTCTATGGAATGTTCCACTGGTTTATTGACTTGAATGATAGGCCCCATTAGCCCTGACTTACTGAGGGGGCTTTTGTTGATAAACCAATTAACCTGTGCTCTATTTATTAACTCTTTCCCTGATACAGACTCATTTCAACGCCTCTGCAGCAGACGATTTTTGACAACATTTTGAAAAAAGGTGATATTGTATTAAGAAGTTGGGCTTAGTACAGTCTATGTGGAAAAGCAGCCAGTTGCTTGGAAAGTATGTTGTGTCACAGGTGCTCTGGTGTGGGAAAACCAGGAAAGGCATGAGTAGGTGAACTGGTCGCCGTGATATGACTGAAAAATTGTTGAAAACGGCATTAAACCCCAATCAATCAATCAATCAATTCATTAGAAAGGTGGGATTTTTCAATACTTAAGTCTATGTAGAAAAGCAGCCAGTTGCTTGGAAAGTATGTTGTGTGGTGTAATGGTGTGGGAAAACCAGGAAACGCATGGGTAGGTGAACTGTTCGCCGTGATATGACTGAAAAATTGTTGAAAACGGCGTTAAACCCCAATCAATCAATTCATTAGAAAGGGGGGGATTTTTCAATACTTAAAAAACTCTTTGAAACCATTTGTGTGATTCCAAAATAGTTAGGTAGAAATGTTCCTTGGGTGACAATCTACAAAATATGTTCAAGCCATATTGATGGTTTAAACAACATTGCTGCAAGGAGTCGTCAGAAACGCTCAAAATGACAAAACTTAAAAGTCCATTCCCTTTTAAAATGCTTGTTTGATTTTAAAGATAATTTAGTGGAAATGTTCCTTCAGTGACCCTTTACATAATGTGTGCCAAATTGATTGGTGGAAAAACTTAGCTATAATGCAGCATCAAAAAAGGGGTAAAATGAGCTTTTAGCATCAAACGACTTGATCTATGAGCCAATAGCAATCAAACTTAACATGAATGTTCCTTTTATGGTCCTCTTTCAGAATTATTAACCCTTTCCCTCATATAGACACTTTCTGATGCCTCTGCAGCAGACGTCTTTTTGAAAACATAGTGACAAAAGAAGAAATTGCACCTTTTGCCACAATGTTTCCCACTTTTAAGCGTTAACCCTTTCCCTCATACAACAATTCTGCAGCAGACGACTTTGAACATATTTTGTCAAAAGATAGAAAATCTCATTGACTAAAAGTGGAAAACATTGTGGCAAAAGGAGAAATTGCTTGTTTTGAGCAATTTCTTCTTTTGTCACTATGTTTTCTGCTACAGAGGCGTCAGAAAGTGTCTATATTAGGAAAAGGGTTTAAAATTTAAAGCCTTTATACAAATGTTCTTGATTTATAGTGCTCTGTCCAATGCTTGCAGATTCATTCCTGCTCTTGATTAAATTTTCCCTGATATTATAGCAGTTACACAGTTGCTTACTATACTATCACTCAGATGATTGACTAAAGGCCATCTTGGCCCTCTTGTCTTTAGCACGTACATTACTGAGAAAGTGAATATTAAGCTAACAAAATAGTTCTTAAGTACATTCCATCTATTATTATACCAAAACGCAGTCTGGTTAAGTCATTTTATGCAAATGATTGCGGATCAATCATACCCCAGAGAAAGTACTTGTATGACTTTGATTTATGTCCGACTTCACGTGGCCATCAAGCAAGCCCACTAGAACCGATTAAACAGGGTCCCTCCTGACTTAATCTGGCTGCTTAAAAGACAATAGGAAGATAGTAATTTTCGGAGCACCACAATAAAAAGCATCAATTTTACATTAACAAACTGTGAACGCTAACATAGGCTGGACCTTTGAAAGGTTTTGAGGAATCCGCCGTGGTCGAGTTGTTAGCGTCGGGGATTTTAAACCGGGTCTCCCGGGTTCGATCCCCAGTTGCGGCAAGACGGTCATGGTTGAGTGCTCTTGGGCAAGGCACATTTTCTAGCCTAGTACTGGTTTGTTTACCCATGGATCATGAATAAGTAAACTGTCGCCGTGATATAACTGAAATAATGTTGAAAGCGGCATAAAACCCCAATAAAACAAATTGAATGGTTTTGTTCGGATATTGACATATTCTGAGACTAAATGCTTATATTCACATATTCTGAGACCAAATGCTTTTGCTGGTGTACCGTCTTGGCCATGATCAGGTTGAAAATAGAGATGTCCAATGTAGGATGAGTGAAGACTTACAGATAATGAAAGGTATATTAGGATTCTAAATGTGGTGCAGATACACTGCTTGAACCCAGTACTTCACACTGACAACATTTGATGCCTACCTTTGCAGACGAATTTTGAAAACATTGTAATTAATGGTGAAATTGCTCAAAACAAGCAATTTTACCTTTAATTGCAATATTTTTAACTCTTTGCCAAAAGGTTACTTTCCGTTTTTCCAGATTGTTTAACTTGTTCATCTGTTGATTGTAAAGTAGACAACGTTTAAAATATCATGTTAAATAATTGGTTAAGTACATTATGAGCCATGCTCTATCAAAACCAGCCATAGCATATTTTAAACTAGTGTTGTGCAATTTGACCTGGCTCTGCACTTTTCTTCAATTATTCATGAAAGGTTTCAACAAATTCCTGCTTGGATCAGACTGCATGGATTTGCACGCATTCTTTATCGAAACACATGTAATACCTTATTGTCAGGCTTTTCCGGCTGTCTGTCTGTGTGTCTGTTTGTTTGTAAAGCGACGCTCCACAGCCCGAACCGAAGGGCCGATTCAGATGAAACTTGGTGAATAGGCGCTCAGGGTGCGCCTCTTTCTGCTACAATGTGTTCAAAGGTAATCTGCGTTGGATGTGTTAACCCTTTCCCTCATATAGACACTTTTTGATGCCTCTGCAGCAGACATCTTTTTGAAAACATAGTGCCACAATGTTTTCCACTTTTAGTCATAGAGTTATCCATTCAATTATAGAGATTTTCTATTTTTTGTCAGTATATGTTCAAAGTCGTCTGCTGCGGAATTGTCATGTGAGGGAAAGGGTTAAAAGTCATCTGCATGTGGGTTAATGGTGTTTAAAAGTAATAGATAGATAATGTTGCTATAATTGAACTATGACATTAACATGGTAAATGAACTTGGCAATTTGCTTATTGATATTAGATTTTCATGGTTACATAACTGGAAGGGGACTTCGGAGAAAGATTTATATTTCTTCATCATAATGGAATTCTACAAATATCAACATAGAAAGGGCACATGTATCTGTTGGTTTCCGCTTTTCCTTTAACATTGCAAATTGCTTAGCATGGGATGCCGGTGAGCTTAATTGTCCCTCTGGCAATTTACATTTTCCTTCAGATCTTCTCTAATACTAATATACCAGTTTCAAAATAACTTCACAACAATGTTGCTGATGAGATCCTCTATCAAAATTGTTCATAGAAATTGACAGAATAAAGTGGAAAAAAATATATTTTTTTCCTTATAATATGCATATAGTAAAAACTTCTAAAAAAAATTGCAAAATTTTAAAATAATGTGTTTCAATTGTTCCCTGGGTGACCCTCTATCAAGATTGTTCAAATTATTTTGATCCGTTTAAAAACATGGCTGCATGGGCGTGTGCCTTGTTTTTAGCTCTACTGGCCAAAGGCCAGAAGAGCTTATGCCGTGGCGTGGTGTCTGTACGTCCGTAAACAATTGCTTGTGAACGCGATACAGTCTTCAGTTTTGATTGTATCTCAATCAAACTTATACAGTAGTAATTAGATATCCATGAGAGCTTGGTTCCTTTAGCAAACCAGCCTGATCCCCCCATGCAAGACTCAATTATGTCCCTTGAAATTGTCAAAATTGCTTTAATACAGCTTGTGAACCAAATAGTGCTTCCATTTACTATTCGATCTTCACCAAACTTAGATAGTAGTTAAATATTGATGAGAGCTTAGTTCCTTTTGCAAACCAGCCAGATCCGCCCATGCAAGACTGGATTATGGCCCTTGAAATTGTCAAAATTGCTATAATGGAGCTTGTGAACACAATAGAGGCTCCATTTACTATCTGATCTTCACCAAACTTAGAAAGTAGTTAAATATTGATGAGAGCTCGGTTCCTTTCGAAAACCAGCCAGATGTGCCCTTGCATGGCTGGATTATGACCCTTGAAATTGTCAAAATTGCTTTAATACAGCTTATGAACACAAGAGAAGCTCCATTTACTATCCTATCTTCACCATACATACATGCTCTGATAACCAAAAAACCTTCCTAGTAGAGCATAGGCCCTCATGGGTCTCTTGTTAAAGTGGTGTAGTGTTATATAGAGGGCCCCTTGTTATAGTGGTGTAGTGTTATATAGAGGGCCCCTTGTTATAGTGGTGTAGTAATATAGAGGGCCCCTAATGTTATAGTGGTGTAGTGTTATATAGAGGGCCCCTTGTTATAGTGGTGTAGTGTTATATAGAGGGCCCCTTGTTATAGTGGTGTAGTGGTAGAGTGTCTGCCTGGGGTGCGGGAGATTGCGGGTTCGATCACCTGTCGGGTCATTATATTATACTTAAGACTTAAAAAATAGTAGTAATGGCTGCCCTTCTAGGCACTTAGGGTTGTGGGGTAAGCATTACAACTGACTGGCTAGTGTCAGGATAAATGGACCATTAGCACTGGTAACTTACTAAGGCAACGCCTTTATATAACTGAAACATTATTGAAAGCGGCATAAAACATCAAACAATTAAAACTTGTACCGACTTATTAGAGTTTCAAATCTTGTTTGAAAAGTAGGAAGTGCTCATTTTCTTCTTTTTCTGACAACGTTTTCAAAAGTTGTCTCCCATCAAATGTGCACCAAGTGTCATCTATATTAGCCCTTTCCACATATAGAGGCTCTCTGACGCCTCTGCAGCTTGCAATATTTTATAAAACATTGTAGCAAATGGAGAAATTGCTCATAATGAACAATTTCTCCTTTTGCCACAATGTTTTCAACTCTTTTGAATTTATTTTCTTTATTTTTGTTTACAGAGATCTTCCATTTTTGCCTATATAATTTCAAAGTTTGTCTGCTGCAGATTTTTTATATGTCGGAAAGAGTTACAAACTAATTTAAGAGTTTGACTTGACTATAAAAGTTGAGATTTTATTCCAGTGTGTTGTATAAATGCCTTTTTATTTGCTAGGAATATTTTTTCTCTTGTTTGTCTATGATTTATTGGGAGACAGTTTTGTCAGTTTTGTTAGGTTGTCTGACCACTCACTTATTTTATTTCTATGGAGACCATTTGGTGTCAGTCTGGCTTATTACCCTTTCCTACATGTCATTTGGACACATCTACACTGGACAGCTTTTGAAAACAGCTAGTGTGGAAAAAGAAAAGTAAAATTGTTTAACATGATACTTTTATTTCTAATATATTACGTAGCCACAATATTTTCAACTCAACTTGAAAAATTATGTTTTTTATTTATTGACATTTTCTATATTTTTTACCAAAATATTTTCTGTATTTGTCTGCTGCCCAATTTGGTTAAAGTATAATCATCTATTTACATAAACAACATTTATTTTGACGATGCAGTTACTTTTATTATTATTGACGCCGCGTGGGAGCGCGGCGTCAGTATGGGATAGGTTTTAATTTTGTACCATGGGGTGACGTAATCGAAAAGGGAGAAACCAATGTTATTATTGTTAAAAAAACCTCTGTTGTTTGATTGAAAAAAACAACCTTTATGAATCAATAAATTGTATTACCGTATATACTCAGTTATAAGTCGCCCTCGTCTATAAGTCGCACCCCCTACTTCGAGGCCTAAAGTCTAGGGTTTGATGATTGACCCTCTTATAAGTCGCAGTTAGATTTTTGATTTTTTTCACGTCAAAACCCTATGACAAGCAGCGAGATATAACCCAAGTCATCATGATCGAGCATCAGATTTTTTGTTTAAAACATTCATATAATGTCCAATTAGTTTTATGTAAGCATTGATTTATAGTCTAAATAGATTTTACTATCATAAGAAGCGAGATATATAACCTTAAGTCATCAAGATCGAGCATCAGCTTTTTGTTTACATTATTTGAACATACAATGATGTCCAACTAGTTTTAATTTGTTTTATCTAAAGAGATTTACTGGGGAATACATAAACCGGTTTTTTCCGGTCACAAAAGGCCCCAGGTTATGTGAAAACACACTCGTCTTGATTAACCCTTTGTTTTATCTATGGTAATATACAGCTCTCATTTATGGAGTTTATTCCCGATATTGTCAATTTGTTTCCAAGGTCGTTTGCTGCAGATTTGTTGTATGCGGGAAAGGGTTAACTGAAGGGGTAGAGGGTAGATGGAGGGAAAAATCGGCGTTGCATAACTGAAATTAATTCGCATACAGTGATAATCTGCTAACTCAGATTAAATTCGTCCTTTTCCCATGATGTTTCTGAGGCAGCTGAAAACTTTTGAAAACATTGCTAATTTCCCCTTTGTTTGATAATATAGCTTTCGTTTATGGAGTTTGTTCACCCTTTTTAATAAAAATCCACGGTTCAGCGACCTCAATTCTAACAGTCAAATAATTCTAACACAACTGTCGCGTGTAAACCACACAGGTTTAAATTATCATCAAGCTAAAGGTGTTACATGTAAAATTACCCGAGGTCAAATTCTGCAGACGTGTACGTATTAGAGTGGGTAAAAACCGATAATTGCATTGTTAGCAGTTTGTATTTAATACACTTTAGCTACAGTTATTGTCTTTGTTACGACTCTCAAATACTGCAGATGTATCACAGTGGTAAAAGCCGATAATTGCATGTTTATCAGTTTTTACTTAATACACTTTAACGTCAAATATTGACCGTGTTAAATCACCCCGTGTGTAGTCTTGGGATTGTTTGTGGATTAATTATGACAATTTTGGTCCGACTTTTTTATCTCTTTAATTGGATCTGTGTTTGTTTTTTGCTTTCTAATGGTTTAATTTGGTACCATCACCCACGCAGGCCAAAATCACGGTGAAATGGGTCTTGTCGTGGCCATTATTATGGCTTCTTTTTATCACCTTCTGCAAACATGGACTTTCTAATTAAGATTTGACAGCTACGTGTGTACGTGTCTACACAATGACAAATTATCACTTTCCCGCATGCAACAATTATGTACAAGGCTACGTTGAAAATATCAAGGCAAGAAACATCGTGGATAAAGGAGAAATTGCTTATTGCAAGCAATTTTGAGTTAGCATTAACATTTCAAAATTCGGATGGGAAGCCTCAATATATGGTAATAAGGGTTAATAAGGGTTACAAATCAATGACTTTTTGTTTAAAATAAAAACAACACTTTATCCTGAAATATAAATTAAAGTTTATTACATTATTTTTTCAATCACATATAAAGTGACATACGACCTAGTAACAGTATTATGGTCTGTATATTTACGCATCTGGACTTGAGCTCCGCAATTTATATTTTCACAAAATTCAAAATGGCTTCCAATCGAGCTGAAATCGAAACAATAACTTGGAACAAATGACTTTTTAAATGTACATTCATAAGTTATATATTTTTTCTAGTGTTTGTTTTTATAAACAAATCAATTCTATAAGATATGTTTCTTTCAATCAAACTTGATTTATTCTGTTAAATCATCATTTAAGTCGCCCTTTTTATCAATGACCGGCCTGCACAGTTTTTGACGATCGGTGAATTGGAGGGTAATTTTTTCTGAATTTTTGCTTGACCCTCTTATAAGTCGCTCCCCCCACTTCACTTTCGATTTTGAAGGTAAAAAAGTGCGACTTATAACCGAGTATATACGGTAACTGATTTAAGAAACAACAAGATACAAAATACGTTTGTCTTCTACCGTTATTACAAAACTTTATACACATTTAATTTGTATTTAATAACTTTTCCCCAACTGTCTAGGCTACGCTGTTTTTGATTGTTTGGTTTACGGCCCTGACCCAATTCATCAAAGCTCAGAGAAAAAGTTCACTTTTCCCAAACTTTCTAGGCTACGCGTTTTTAATTGTTTAGTTTACGGGCCCAAAATTCGCCGGATGTTTTTGCCTATTTATAAAAGTGTGTGAAGTTGGCAGAGCATTAGACGTTAGACATTAGACATTCAAAAAAAATATTCGAATGTCTAATTAGACGTTAGACATTCGATTAGACATTCGCTAATTTTGATTATCGAATGTCTAATTAGACATTAGACATTCAATTAGACGTTCTGAAAAATCGCAAATGTTAAATATCGAATGTCTAATTCGACATTAGACATTCAATTAGACATTCGCAAATTACAAGATCTATAACCCAAATTCGTCGGAGGTCATTGTACATTCAAAAAACGAATGTCTAATTGGTCAGTTAGACATTAGACATTCGATTAGACATTCGCAAATTAAGGGATTTAGGTACCAAATTCGTCGGAGGTCATTGTACATGCAAAAAACGAATGTCTAATTGGTCAGTTAGACATAAGACATTCGATTAGACATTCGCGAATTACGATATTTAGGTTCCAAATTCGTCGTAGGTCAACGTACAATCAAAAAACGAATGTCTAATTGGTCAGTTAGACATTAGACATTCGATTAGACATTCGCAAATTAAGAGATTTAGGTACCATATTCGTCGGAGGTCATTGTACGTGCAACAAACGAATGTCTAATTGGTCAGTTAGACATTAGACATTCGATTAGACATTCGCAAATTACTATACTTAGGTTCCAAATTCGTCAGAGATCATTGTACATTCAAAAAACGAATGTCTAATTGGTCAGTTAGACATTAGACATTCGATTAGACATTCGCAAATTACAAGATCTATAACCCAAATTCGTCGGAGGTCATTGTACATTAAAAAACGAATGTCTAATTGGTCAGTTAGACATTAGACATTCGCAAATTACGAGATTTAAGTACGAAATTCGTCGGAGGTCATTGTACATCCAAAAAACGAATGTCTAATTGGTCAGTTAGACATTAGACATTCGATTAGACATTCGCAAATTAAGGGATTTAGGTACCAAATTCGTCGGAGGTCATTATACATGCAAAAAACGAATGTCTAATTGATCAGTTAGACATTAGACATTCGATTAGACATTCGCAAATTAAGAAATTTATGTACCAAATTCATCAGAGATCAATGTACATTAAAAAAACGAATGTCTAATTGATCAGTTAGACATTAGACATTCGATTAGACATTCGCAAATTAAGAGGTTTAGGTACGAAATTTGTCTGAGGTCATTGTACACGCAAAAAACGAATGTCTTATTGGTCAAATAATTATCTCGAACATACCGATGACTCGAACACATCGATATCTCGAATACATTGATAAAACGAATGTTTTTAACTTGAAAATTTATTGACAAATCGAACATATCGATATCTCGAAACTTTCGATATCTCGAACTTTCCAATATCTCGAACTTTCGATATCTCGAACTTTCCGATATCTCGATTTTTTTTTTTTTTTTTTTTTTTCTTCTCGATATCTCGAACTTTCCAATAACTTTTCGATTATCTTTAAAAAAAAAATCTCGATATCTCGAACTTTATCGGAAAGTTCGAGATATCGACAAGTACGAGATATCGACAAGTTTGAGATACCGAAAATTTCGAGATATCGGAAAAAATATGAAAAAAAATTGGTAAGTTCGAGATATCGGAAAGTTCGAGATATCGAAAACAAATATAATTTTCTTTTTCGAAAAGTTCGAGATATCGGAAAGTTCGAGATATCGAAAAAAAAAAAAAAAAAAAAAAAAAAAAAAAAAATCAAAATTTTCGAACATTTCGATTTCTCGATTTTTTTTTTTGATATTTTTTTTTTTCTCGTTATCTCAGAAATTTGCGATATCGTATTTTTTGTTTATATACTTCCGTTTTTAACTCCACTGGCTGAAAGCCAGTCGAGCTTATGTCATGGGGAATCGTCCGTCCTGCGTTCGTGAGTGCGTCCGTGCGTGAGTGCGTACTTACGAGAGTAATCTTGTTGGATAGTGTTTTTTCGTAAACCCCAGCCACCACCCTTATAAGACACTTTGATAAGTGTTTTTTTTTTATACAATTGTGTTATGGGTATCTAATTAACATATTATTGCTATTTATTCCGTAAAGGGGGGATAATTACGGAATAAACCATGTGCTTGTTGGGTATACCCAACAAGAGAACATCAAAGGAAAACACCCAACAAACGCCTTTTGGACGTACGTGCGTGCATGCGTGCGTCCGTCCGTCCGTAAACGTTTTGCTTCAAACTGTTTCTCCTACCTAACCACTGGACCAATTAGGATGAAACTTCATAGGAAGTATCCTCTCAATGATCTCTCCTTAGTTCCTCAAACTGTTTGGGATCCATGCAAAATTCTGGTTTCCGAAAGAAAAAACAATGAAGACTTAAAAAATCTTCTTCTCCTCCGTAGGTATCAGGCCGATTTTCAAATAATTGTGTAGTAGTGAAGACTTAAAAAATCTTCTTCTCCTCCGTAGGTATCAGGCCGATTTTCAAATAATTGTGTAGAAATGTTGCTTGGGTGACCTTCTTTCAGATTTTTTCGAGCCAAGTTGATTGGTCGAAAACTATGGCCGCCAGAGGGCAGAGCTATTTTTGCCTTATAATATGGTTATAGTGAAAACTTAAAAAATCTTTTATATATATATATATGACCCTCTATCAGATTCCTTCAAGCCATGTTGATTGGTAAAAAACATGGCAACCAGGGCGCGGGGCTGTTTGAAGATTTAATTGGCAGTGGAGCGATACAGGCCCTCTTGGGCCTCTTGTTGTTATCATACTTCTGATAAACACGAAGGAGAATATACTTCACCCTCTCCTTCCAAAGCTTGTGTCACACTTAATTTATAACTAGAGACATTACATTTTAATATTTAAGCACCTATGTGATGTTTTTTTTATCTCATTGATCTAGTTAGAGCAGATTTGAAACCGTGTATTGGTAAAACATTAAGAAACTTCATGTTGTATGGTAACCTTTTATTATAGGCTATGGTAGCCAGGTGAGCAATATAGGCACATCTTGGCCTTTTTGGTTATGATAAAGGGACATTTGGCCTTCTTGTTCGAAATATTTACATCCTGTCTGTTTTCACACGTTATTTAAATGTACTGAACTACATCTGCTTCCTTTAAGTCATGCTTCAAAATCATGCGCGGCGTCCTTTGATGCTCTGCATCAAAATTCGTCTTGTATAATCATGGGACACACTTGATACACAGCTAGGGAATATGGATGAATGGTGGTTGAATGGAGCCTGATATACAATATACTAACAGTTAAAAAATTCTAGTGATACTTTTAGAAGACTTTTGGCTATGCCATTCAGCCTGAGGTTGATGAATTCATTGCCAGCATTGCATTCAGTGGTTTAAAAGTTTTATTGGAAGTTTTGTTTAACCCTTTTCCATCACCATACTCTTGTTTTCAACTCGATTCAATAAATATACGTTTGTGTATTGAAATTGTCCATATTTTTGCCTAGACGTTTTAAAAATCGTCCACTGCAGATGTGGGAAAGGGTTTATGCAGAGGGTGATCGAAGACATTGAAGTGTGAGCAATATCTTCTTTTCCCACAATGTTGTCAACTGCAATATCCCTTTCCCTCATACGACAATTCTGCAGCAGACGACCTTGAACATATTTTTGTCAAACAATTGAAAATCTCTATAATTGAATGGATAACCTATGACGAAAAGTTGAAAACATTGTGGCAAAAGGCCGTCTGCTGCAGAGGCGTCAGACAGCGTCTATATGAGGGAAAGGGTTAATTTTTCCATATGTATATTATGTGGGAAAGGAGTGGTTTATTCCTGTCTGTTGTCTGCTTGATCTATTAGCTGGGAATGTTTTATTTTTCTTATTGGTCTATGAATTATTTGAATCATTTGGAGACAGTTACCGCTAGCTTGTCTGACTACTTCTTCCATTGTTTTCCACACATATTTATAAGTGCATTTTGATGCACCTGCAGCAGACAACCTTTTGTGAAGAGGAGGAATTGCTCATTAAAAGGAATTTCTTCTGTTTCCACTATGTTCTCAACTGTTCCATAATTATAGTTTCCTTTATAGCAATTTTTCAGAGTTTTTCCAAGACGTTTTTAATGTCGTCTGCTGCAGATTTGTTGTGTGTAGGACAGGGTTAATCCAACTCTAGTCACTTGCTTTATTCCTATAGAAACACCGTCAAAATGTCCGTACAAAATATAATTCTAGTTTCCTTGAAACCTGACTATATATAGTTCATGTAAATTGTAAAAGGAACGTTTCACTGTGGTTAGGTAACGGGAGACTTATTGTTTGAAAAGACAAGTAGGACAGACGTATTCTGATCAATAAGGAATTTTGAAAATGAATTTGTCCAGCTTTTCATTTGGAAAGGTCCATAGCGGATTCTAGGAACAGCCAATATATAGAGCCTGGTGAGACAGAGCAAATGTCAGCACACTGGTTTCATCAAATAAGTTTAACCCTTTCCCACATAAAGTAAACCTGCAGCAGATGAATTTGAAAGCATGTTGTTGGCATGTTTGCATAAACCCAGAAAATCTCTATAAATGAAGGTATAATTAATACAAAAAGTTGAAAACTTTGTGGCAAATGAAGAAATTGCTCGTTTTGAGCAATTTTTCCTTTTGCCACAATGTTTTCAAAAGTCATCTGCTGCAGAGGCCTCAGAAAGCGTCTTTAGGTGGGAAAGGGTTAAGCAAAGAAAGGGTTTATATTTGTTAAATTATTTCATTTCCTAACGAAGTATAACCTTTCACAACAGTAACACATATTCCCATCTGACTCCCCTGCATGCTCGTTAATCATTCAAGTCATTGTTGATATGATCTGTTTATAGTGTAGTGTAATCAGACACTAATTAACCCTAATTCTCTGTTAAAGATGACTTTAGACATCTCTTCAGCAGCCATATCTATACCCCCTTCGAAGAAGAGGGGGCAGGGGTTCGAAAGACCGACAAAAGTGCCGGTCTGGACCGGAATTCGAATCCCTAGACCGATTGCAATCTTAAAACTTGTAAAAAAATCGGTCCGAGATTTTATAAAATTTATAAAATTTCGTTAATACCTACGCTATATATGTCACTGTGTAAACGAAAAACCAATAAAATCCTAGTAAGTACACACGCTCTTTGTTTCTAAAGCGTAGGATAACCGTCGAGAGAGTCACTTACCGTGACGTAATCAAGATAAGCCGCCGATAATCGGTCCAGGAGGTGTGACAATCGGTTATATATTTACTCCCTTCGGTTTGACAGATAATGCATGAGTTAAAGGCTTCTTTAAAAGTGTTTGCTACCGGTAAGTAATAGTTGATCAGTTTAACATATTTTAATCGGTCCAAGTCCGGTCTGAACGGCTAATTGATAAATTATTTTTATTTTCGTTTCGGACCGTTTGTAATTTTCAAACTGTTACAAACGGTCTACGCTGTTTAAAACCATTATGGAACATTAAAGGTGCTTATAATTGGAAATGTTATTGATATCGATATTTAGAATTCGATGTGTTATGACTCAAAGTTTTATCGTGTATATATAATCAGGGTGATTTTATAGTCACCCTGATATAATGCAGAAGTTTTAAGTTCATTTGTCTTTCGATGCTTTATTGAAATGGCTCAACGCAATTTACTTGCGATGTTCAAAAAGTAAAATGACCGGATTGGCAATCCGGATCATGTTGACAAAGAGAACCGGTTTGGGGAACCGGTTCATAATGACTCAAACAGTCGGATTGGCAAACCGACTTGAGTTAGTATGTTGGGCTGGCAACCCAATTCATACGATCCGGCCTGGAAAACCGGTTGATCAAATGGGTAAAAAACGGGATGCGTTTTCAATCATGAAAAGTGGATCGGTACATGAGCAAAATGCTAAAGAGAGAAAAAGAAAGCTCAGTTGTGGGGCGTCCTCCGAACAAGCTTGTAAAAAGACAAAAAGTGATGAGAGTTCTGTAGCTAAATTCTTCCAAATGTCATGGCTAGAGGAGTTCAAGTGGCTCAAGTCAGAAAATCAAACAATGTTCTGTTCACTTTGTTTTTTACACAAAAGCAAATCGAAGTTCTCTCAGTCTGGTTCGACAAATTTTCGTGTCTCGTATTTACGTGAACACGAGGGCAGTAGTGGGCATTTGAATTATTTAAAGCTGGACTCAGACATTCAGTCGAGGCAGATTCCTTCAGTCTCGGAATGTATAAATAAGGAATCTGACAAAATAGAGGCTGCTGTATGCCGACTAATAAAAACTGCTTACACTGTCGCTAAAAGCCATATACCGATATCTATGTACGCAGAGCTCTGTGAGCTACAATTATGTAACGACACGTGTCTGACAAAAAATCTGTACCAAGAAGACAGTGCTTGTACGGAGTTTATAACTCTTATTTCCCAGTCTCTTGACGATAGTCTAATAGAAAAACTCAGACAGAGCCCAGCGCTGGGCCTGATGATAGATGAAAGCACTGATCTTGGTATGGAGAAACACTTCATAGTGTTTATTAATTACTTGGATAAGGGCATACTGCAAACAAGTTACTTGACTTTGATCAAACTTACGGCTGCAGATGCCAATGTCGTATTTTCTTCCCTTGTTGGCTATCTCAGAGTCTGCGACATAGATATTAGAAAAGTATATGGGTTTAGTTCTGACGGTGCTGCTGTTATGGTTGGAAAGCAAAACGGAGTTGCTCAAAGGCTGAACAATGAGAACGAATATATGCTATCTATGCATTGATTAGCCCATAAACTGGCCCTATCAAGCCTTGATGCTGCTAAGTCGATTAAAGAGGTGAGCTACTTTGAAGGCATGTTACATTCGATCCACTCATTTTTCAATAGATCGAGCAAACGACTAGAGCACTTGCGACTTTGGCAGGACATTTTAGATGATCCAAAAGTTAAACCATTATCATTTAATGAGCTGCATAATTGAGAAAAGTAGTGGCTAGCTGCAACATAACGCAAACTTTACATTTGAAGACAAGTGAATAAGCATACTTACCTAAAAACAGAATTATGGTCGATATATTTTACATGGTATTTCAAAAACAACAAAGACATTCTTTTTAGTAAAAGGTTTATTTGTATATAGACAAAGCAATGATAACCCTACAAACAAAGCAGTAAATAAGATAAAAATGTATCTTCTGTGCACCACCAATAATTTCCTAGTAAGTACGATATTGGATTACGGGTCGAACATTTTTAAGTACGAACGAGCAATGTAAACATGTGCGTTGTTATGTTCGTCTGCAAATTTTGGTAAATTACGATTTGATAAGTACTTCTACATTGACATTATCGAGTGATGACACTGTTATACATCCATCTATGCAAGGTAACCTGAAATAAACATGAAATTCATTTTTTTTTTAATAAAGTGTTCAAATTTGATATTTTTCAAGAAGGGTAAAAGGGGGGGGGGGGGTATTTTTTTTTTTATTTCACCCGGACCGATTGGGATTTCAAAATTTCCGGAGCCCTGAGAGGGGGTATATAGGAGTCACTGTGTCGGGCAGTCTGTCTGTCTGTCTGTCGGCCGGAAGCCATATTTTGTCTGGCCTATTTTCTTACAAACCACTGGGTGGAATTCAATAAAATTTTACATGAAGCTTCTATACCAAGAGGAGATGTGCATATCCTAAAGGAGTTACAATTGCATGACATTTTACAGAGTTATGGCCCTTTTACTAATTAAGTTATGTTGTAGGTCAAGGTGCTGTTTAGGGGGTAACTATCATCTTCAGCGATAGTTCTAGTTTATATTAAAACTGACATAATGAATGTATCTGTGGGAAAATTATAACACTTTATAAAGTTCATGAATTGATTCTTGAACAGTTCATGAACAATATCTTAAAAAGGTCATTCAACTAATTCATTAACCGTTTAAAGTTCATGATTGTTATGCCCCCGGAATCACCGATTCGGTGGGCATCTAGTTTTTGGCCTGTCTCTGTCTGTCTCTTTGTCTGTCTGTCGAAAAAAACTTGAACCTTGACCACTTCTTTTGAACCATAACAGGTACGGCTACCATATTTCACATGTATATTCCTTGTGACATGACCTTTCTGTCAGTACCAACATTTTTGACCTTGCGACCTTGACCATTGACCTAGATGTTGCCATTCGGGGGCATCAGTGTTTCACAAACACATCTTGTTTTTTTTTTAAAAAGATTAATAATTTTAACTAGTTCATGAATTTATTCATGCAAGAAGTTTATATGCTTCATAATTTATGAATTAGTTTGTGAATTAGTGTCCTATGTGATACTTATGATCAATTTATTTTGCAAAAGAGACCACAGAATCTGACAAATCAGAATTTTGAGAAAAGTTTCAAAATTCTGTTACATTGATACCACTCAAGCAGCCATATTAGCTCAGTCATGCAGTTAGGAAGAGGGATATCAATCCAGGGCTAGTGAGTTTGAACCTCTGCTTGGAAAAAGATTCTTTCCACTGAATGTCAAAAGTTGTTAGGGTCATTCATCTTTCATCAATGGGCATTTCCCTCATACAACAATTCTGCAGCAGACGACTTTGAACATATTTTGTCAAAAAATAGAAAATCTCGATAATTGAATGGATAACCTATGACTAAAAGTGGAAAAAATTGTGGCAAAAGGAGAAATTGCTTGTTTTGAGTAATTTCTTCTTTTGATGCTATGTTTTCAAAAAGCTGTCTGCTGTAGAGGCGTCAGAAAGCGTCTGTATGAGGGAAAGAATTAAGGTAAAGATTTAGATTTCCCTTTGAAGTCACGAACAAAAGGTAGGTTTCATGAAAGATACATCTTTCTCCGAGATGCATGGCTTGATTGCTTAATCACCTATCGGAGCTAGATTAAATTCCAAGCCAAACAACACAATTAATCTTAATTGCAGTCTTCTGAGAAAATACATATTCCTATTTGAGGTTGACTGCATTATTAAAATGTAAAAAATGATTTTGAAGATGAAATTTGTTTACCAATTATAAAACAGTGTTACATTATTATGCATCAGCATTTATAATTACAAGAGGGCCATGATGGCCCTTGAATCGCTCACCTGATTATTTTTTTTCTTCACTTTAGCTATATAAGCCCCGCCCCCTGGCGGCCATAGTTTCCGACGAATCAACTTGGCTTGAAGGAATCTGATAGAGGGTCACCCTAGGAACATTTCTCCAAAATTATTTGAAAATCGGCCTGACACTTATGGAGGAGAAGATTTTTTAAGTTTTCACTATAGCCATAAAAGGCAAAATAGCCCCGCCCCCTGGCGGCCATGTTTTTTTACCAATCAACATGGCTTGAAGGAATCTGATAGAGGATCACCCAAGGAACATTTCTACAAAATTATTTGAAAATCGGCCTGACACTTTTGGAGAAGAAGATTTTTTAAGTTTGCACTATAGCCATATAAGGCAAAATAGCCCCGACCCCCTGGCGGCCATGTTTTTCGACCAATCAACATGGCTTGAAGGAATCTGATAGAGGGTCGCCCAAGGAACATTTCTACAAAATTATTTGAAAATCGGCCTGACACTTTCGGAGAAGATTTTTTTAAGTTTTCACTATAGCCATATAAGGCAAAATAGCCCCGCCCCCCCCTGGCGGCCATGTTTTTCGACCAATCAACATGGCTTGAAGGAATCTGATAGAGGGTCATCCAAGGAACATTTCTACAAAATTATTTAAAAATCTGCCAACCAGTTTGGGAGAAGAAAAATTTTGAAGTTTTTTCGGTTTCGTTGCCATTGAAACCCGAGAATTTTGCATGGATCCCAAAGATTTGAAGGAATTCTGGTGAGGTCATTGAGAGGATGCTTTCTGTGAAGTTTCATCCAAATTGACCCACTGGTTACTGAGGAGAAGAAGTTGACGCACGACGCACGCCGGACGCCGGACAAAAGGCGATCACAATAACTCACCTTGAGCAAAGCTCAGGTGAGCTTATAACACTAAATCAAAGCGCCGATGGCACAATTATTATATAATAAGTGGCGTGTAGAAAATCCTGCAAAGTAACAAGCAGTTTCTTGGTGTAGGCCTTGCAATTTTCAATATATTTAGGCATAATATTCGAAAATGCTCGATCTCCAACTCAATTCGGCTACACTTTCAGCATTGATTGCTAATTGACGCTAGAACGTACAGACGTGTCTGTACACTGCATGACATCGTGTCCTTTAAACCTTTGCAAACCAGTCTTATCATCTAGACGCTTTCATATATTGCAACAACTACAAAATAAAGCGTTTGAGATTTAAGAACAATCGATAACCAGTCTCACGAGCTATTTATAGAACTTTTTGAAGGTTATACTTCATTAGGAAATGAAATAATTTAACAAATATAAACCCTTTACTTGCTTAACCCTTTACCACATATAGACGCCTTCTACTGCGTCATTGAGTGTGTTTTGAGTATCATGAGAGTTATAGAATGCGCAATGATATTTATTATCTGCCCAAACTTGAAGACAGATAATATTTACATAATTTAACTTTATGTAGATATCTCAATAAATCTCAAATCTTAGTATCAATCTGGTACCAAAGTAACACTGACATGATTATTATTAACCGTGTCTCTGCATCACTGATGGAACTATATATTTGGCGGTTTAACGGACCTAGGTTAATTGGTTTGCAGTAAGGAATAAAAGGGCTGTTCAAAACTGACTGTAAATTTTTTCGATGTTGTTGTTTCTGTTAGCATTGTGGCGATTGTCAAACCACAGGATCATATTGCATGTAATAAAAAGATGAGGTTTACCTTGAATCTCCATAATTAGAATATGCAACAATAGTTACAAGACCCCCAAACTGCCAGATGCAGCTCATATATAAATAATATAAATAATATAAATACTGCATACTGCATTTTATGAGATAGGTATAATTATATTCACGCCTTTTCATTTGTCTTTTCCTACCAAAACTTGCTTTGCGCCTTCGGGAATGTCAGAAACAAGACTGGTTGATTTTATGCCATTTTAATTCATTCTGTGATTAACACAAAAGATGTTGCACAATAACAATGTTCTTTTCTTAATTAACCAACAAAGTAATTGGGCCATTAGATGCTTTGAAATGTTAATAAGAGTCCCACAGTAGACAATGCCTTTACATTCCGCCTTTGTTTATTCAACAGTTTCTGGCATCTGAACAAGTGCCCAAATGAAATATAAATGTGGGAAAATAACAAATCGTAAAAAACTCTTCTGTTTTGAAAAAGCTTTTTCATTTCAAGATAAAATTCTTCTACTTTTGACGTTGCGTGCTTATCTTGATTCTTATATAAGTTTGCAGATTTGTTCATCAGGTGACCAAAAATTATTCACTTTAACCGTTTTGATTTGTTGAAAAACATAACCACCAGGCTGCATCAGAAAATGAGTAAAATGAAAAAAACTTTGAAACAGTTCTCGTCTTATTTAACCCTTTCCCACCTGCAGGCGCAATTTGACGCAATATCAGCAGACGACTTTTGAAAACATTGTGGCCAAAGGTGTGTTGCTCATGATGAGCAATTCTACCTTTGGCCACAATGTTTTCAACATTATTTAACCATTAAGCTATCTTTTATGTTGATTTTTCAGGTTTTTGTCACTATATTTTTAAAGTCGTCTGCTGCAGATTTGCTGTATGTGGGAAAGGCTTAAAGATATTTTGACAGATAATGTTCAAATTATGTTGATGTGTAAAAAACAAAATGGCCCCTAGGGATAAGAACATGTTGCACTAAGTCTTATGATGCAGGTTCACCGTTCACTGGGAAATAGTTAAATTACCTCGATGTCCTCCTGTCCACATTCTCAGGTGAGAGATCTAGGTCCACTTGGCCCTCTTGTCATCATGAATGCCCTACAGCAGAGAACTGATTTGAAAAATAAAAATCCTGTAAATAATTATGTTACCTTTCTGAATGTTGGTATAGACCTGCCAAAGTAATTGGTTTATTCTGTCTAAAGTGAAGCATGATATTTATTACTTAACCCAATTCCCTCATACGACAATTCTGCAGCAGACGACATTGAACGTATTTTGTCAAAAAAGTAGAAAATCTCTATAATTGAATGGATAACCTATGACAAAAAGTGGAAAACATTGTGACAAAAGGAGAAATTGCACGTTTTGTGCAATTTCTTCTTTTGTCACTATGTTTACAAAAAGCCGTCTGCTGCAGAGGCGTCAGAAAGCGTCTATATGAGGGAAAGGGTTAAATATAATTGTCAGCATAGCAAACATTTACCAAGACGCATTGTCGTACATTCACCTATTTATGAGTGCAGTGTTTCCATTATTACCTCTTCGGTTTTTCGAAGAAGAAAAGTCCGGCTATTGTGATACCCTTGGCGTTGGCGTCGTCGTCTCAAAACTTTAACCGAACCATGTAACTCAAAAACCTTTTATTATTTTTAAATGAAACTCGATACACTATTTCCATGGAACAATACACATGTCTATACCAAGTTGCATAACGCTTGCTTTAATAATTATTCAGTAATGCCCCTTTTTCGACTTGGCTTTAGCTCCGTGGATCTCTTGTTGCATCCATTTGTTGTGGTCAGTTAATTTTCATAATAGGAAGCTATAAACCCCTTATCTAATCTTGCTCACATAAGAACAGGTGTGCCTGTAGTATGTTATAGGAATGGAATAATCAAGTCTTGTCTTGGATCAGATCGAGTCCCAATTATTCCAACCCTGTTATGGCTGTCTAACCTTATCCCTAACCCTTTCCATCATACGACGATTCTGCAGCAGACGACTTTGAACATATTTTGTCAAAAAATGGAAAATCTCTATAATTGAATGGATAACCTATGACTAAAAGTGGAAAACATTGTGGCAAAATGAGAAATTGCTTGTTTTGAGCAATTTCTTCTTTTGTCACTTTGTTTTCAAAAAGCTGTCTACTGCAGAGGCGTCAGAAAGCGTCTATATGAGGGAAAACATTTTGATGAAATATCTCCATAAAATGAGAGATAAATCATTAAATAGAGTTGAAAACATTGTGGCAAATGGAGAAATTGCTCATTATGAGCAATTTCTTCTTTTGCTAGTGTTTTCAAAAGTCGTCTGCTGCTGAGGCATCAGAAAATGTCTACATATGGGAAAAGGCTAATTCATTCCCACATAAAGACACATTATGACACATCTGCAACTGATGACTTTTAAAAAAAAAGTCAAGCAAACTGAGAAGTTGGTCGTAATAAAATGTTTTGACAATTGTCTGCTCTCTTTGTTATAAAGACAGGTGCATCATTCAAACGATATCATTTCTTAGAAAGTTATACAAAAAAAAGGGACTCCCAAATGTGTTAATGAAGTGCTATCACAGATATGCGAGACATTACTAATTGATTTGGGCACGTCTTTTATCATCTTTATCTGGTCAGGATAGTCTGCTCCTATCCTTCACCAATTAACATAGTTTTGAAGGAAATTACAGGTAGCATTGGTGCTTTGTTCCTTTTAACCCTTTCCTACATGCTGACACATTCCAAACAGCCTGCAACAGATGCTTTTTAGCTCGACTCTTCGAAGAAAAGTCTAGCTCTACGACTCGCCTTGCCGTCGGCGTTGGTGTCACACCTTGGTTAATTTGTTTGTACCAATTCTCTTTTTTGTCAAAACCGTTACTTTACACAGTTGCAGTACACAACCTGAGGATGTGCATGAAGTAAGATTATCCCGGTCGGAAGTATATCTGTCCGTCCATCCGTCTGTCTGTCCATATGTCTTGTAAGCGCAGGACGTGGGGTATCCTTTTGTGAGTTCACTCACAGTTCTAGTTGTATTTGTGAAAGGGTTAAAGGATGATTCCTGTAAGACTTGGAATCGCTATTCAATAGAAAGTGCTTCTCTATAGTGCAAGGGCAATTAATTACTTTCGCATGCATTTTGTATGAAGTATTGTCTGGTTTTGACTTCAAATTCAATACAATTTAAAAGACATTATAATTTTATAGGTAACTTGTTGTTCAAGAAATTTAATTTGCAAACTTGTTCTTGCTTTGAAATAAAAGATCATCTGTGAATCTATGTTCTTTGGTTGGCTCTGCATGCTCTATCCAATAAAATGATAACCCAAAGACCTTCCCAATTAACTCTTCCCCATTAACTCTTCCCCACATACAACACACCTACAGCAAACAACGTCGAAAGCATTAAGGTGAACATTTGAAAATTTGTAGTTATTGAATTGTGGTGATAAAAACTGGGCAAAAGATGGAATTGCTCTTCATGAGCATTTTCTCCTTTTGCCACGATGTTTTCCAAAACTGTCAGCTGCATCAAAATGTGTCTGCATAATTATGAGAAAGTATAGTCATGGGTCAATTATCTTACAGGTTACTCTAACTCTATAACAGGGTTCACTGCCCTATTAATTTAGAGTTATGGTAGCTTTGTTGTAGATAATGTTACAACATACATTAAGTATTTGTTTGGTTTGTGTGCCTTCATGTCAATTAGTAAAGAAACCAATAGATTAAGGATAGCTGGTTTATTTACTGTCTAGCAAGACAGCTTCTTAGCTGCCACATAATGCTTAGAAGAAACGTTTCCCACATGAAAATGCATCTGCTGAAAGTAACTTTTGCCACAATGTGTTGAACTCAATTCAACAAATGTGTTGAACTCAATTCAACAGATATATTTTGATTTATCTAGATTTTTAAATACAGATTGCGCAGATGTTTTTAAAGTCATTTGTTGCAGAAGTGTTGTACGTTGGAAAGTGGTTACCATTTTACAAAATACTCAAATCTTCATCAGAATACTTCATGCAAAATATTTGTGAAAAAAATTGAATATCTCTTTTACCCTTTCCCACGTACAGCTAGACCCTTTCTACTTTTGAACTCATTGAGGCAGAAGGGGATATATTTAAAAATTTGTTGGCTTTAGATTCGTAAAATGTGTCTACATGTGGAAGAGGGTTAAGGTGAGACGAATTGCTTGAAATATGTTGGGACCCTTGTTGCATGACTCTGTATTACTGGTTTCTCATTATTTTTCATTAACAAGAGTTATCTTTTATATCTTTTCAGGTAAGAATGGCTTTGTTCGCAGAACTTGTTATTGAAACATAGAGTACAGGTAAACCCTCCAGTTTTATGGCCTTGCCCTCTCAAACACTATAACCTTTCCCCTCAATTCTGAAGCAGAACAAATAAAAAAAAAAATTGGCAAAAATATGAAAAGTCTCTATAATTGAATGTATAATTGTTGAATAGAGTTGAAAACATTGACATTGAAGATTGTGGCAAAAGTACAAATTGCTCATTGTATGCAATTTTCTTCTTTATAGCAACAATTTCTCAAAAGCAGACTGCTGCAAATGCATCAAAATGTGTCTTCCTGTGGGAATGGGTTAACAATGACTGTGAGTACCAGTACTAAACTGATTAAGAAAATCCCTTGATATTGCTTGATAAACTTGATTACTGAACAATGTTTACAGGGTAAATATTTTGAATATGATTTGACAGCAGGCTCATAAAACACCATATGGTCCACAGCAAAATATTGAGACAGGGAAGCAAACCCATGATGAACATTCATTAACAGTATACTGTATCTACCTATTTTTGAATGCAGTGGACCAAATTAATGAGGTATTTCCAAGTAGACTGTCAATTAATTTTCATGATAATACAACAAACAAACATGATGTCACAAAACACAGCATTAAGTCTGGTCCATCAGTACGGACATTTTTGGGCTGGTGTACCAAATATTTTTGTTTCGGCAGCCAGATTCTGGAATTGGGTGTTCCAACTTGATATCCTCCTATCTAAGTAAATATCTTATACAGAAAAAACACTGTCCCTGCAGATCGACTGGCTTGCTAACTTTGGTATCCCTCTCAATGTTGTGATGTCTTCAGGATAGTGGGTCCCAACTTTAGTGTTGAATCCATCTTACAGCCATTGTTGGTTTTCTACCCTGGAAATGCAATGACATGAGGCAAAAGGAGAAATTGCACGTTTTGTGCAATATCTTCTTTTGTCACTATGTTTTCAAAAAGCCATCAGCTGCAGAGGCGTCAGAAAGCGTCTATATGAGGGAAAGGGTTAAACCAACAAAAACACTCATTCACCTTGATTACTAATACTCATGCTTTGTACAATATGAGTTTTTATACAAGGAAAATAAGGCTGTCAGATCAGCTTACCTCTGGGATGCGGATATGTGCTCTTCATTTTCCGTTGAATGGACCATTGAATAACCTTCCAGTAGAGACTAAACCCTTTCCTAATTGGGAACTGTTGAAGAAAAAGACTACAACATCAAGTCTTATTAATATCTGGGTCCGATTCCACTAATGTTACCTAGTTCTAAGTAATACGTCATTTTTGTTTTCCTAATAAAACGGCCAAAAGACTTGCCAGCAAAAGTCAGCAAGGTTACTATTTATGCTTACTCAATAGTCATGTACTTAAATACATTCCACTATTACTATTTTACAAAATATCGGGGAAACAAAAATGACGAGATATGCTTTAAGTATTTAAGAATTGCTTAATGCTTAAAGTAAGGTTGGTGGAATTGGATCCTGGTTTATTAATAAAAGAGCCGAGCCCCGGTAGCTCAGTCGGTAGCGACGCAGGCTGTCAATCCAGGGGTTGTGAGTTTGAATCCTGGCTTGGCCAACTTTCTTTCCGACGATTGACAGAAGTCAATGTGACATGCGTCATTCGTCTTCCAACAATGGGCTAAGTCTATGTGGAAAAGCAGCCAGTTGCTTGGGAAGATTGTTGTGTGGAGTACTGGTGTGAGAAAACCAGGAAATGCATGAGTAGGTGATCTGACCGCCGTGATATAACTGAGAAATTGTTTAAATGGCGTTAAACCCCAATCAACCAATTAATGAAAGAGTTGTGAACAAACATTAAATTGTTTAGAACAAGAACAAGAGCTTAAAAGCCATTCCCATATCCAGTTGACTTTTGACAAATATTGTTTAGACAGTGAAAAATGGCTCCACTCAAACTTCCTAATTTTCATGATGTTATAATTATCACTAATTGAAGACCTAGGCATATGAGATATATAATAGAGTTGCTGATTATGAGAAACTACAAAATACATCTTGCAGATTAACGCCCCTTTTCCCACATACAAAATACCTTTAGTGTGAGAGCTGTGAAAACAGCTTGACAGAATTATTGAAAATCTCTACAAAGGGACGGATTGGTTATTGAAAAGAGTTGAAAACATTGTGGAAAAAAGGGGAAAGTGCTCATTATGAGCTCTTTATGAGCGCAGCAAGAAGCATTAGAAAGTGACTGTATGTGGGAAAAGTTTTAACCCTTTCCCTCATACATGTACAACAGTTCTGCAGCAGACGACTTTGAACATACTTTTTCAAAAATTAGAAAATCTCTATAATTGAATGGATAACCTATGACTTAAAATGGCAAACATTGTGGCAAAAGGAGAAATTGCTCGTTTTGAGCAATTTCTTCTTTTGTCACTATGTTTTCAAAAAGCCGTCTGCTGCAGAGGCGTCAGAAAGCGTCTATATGAGGGAAAGGGTTAAACGGAAATTATCACGAATTGGCACTTTCTGGCTTGATTATTGCAGTATGGATTTAAATACCACACAGAATGAAAACATGGCTGGTGCCATAGTAGAAAATAGGTATTAGGAATTGAGACACGTCCTGGAAAATCCCACCATGTTTAGTTTATAGATACATAATGTATAGAGTACACTGGTTGATCTTTGAAAATGCTCAATCTGATCAGAGCCTTCACCTTTTAACCCTTTCCAACATTCTGACACATTCACAAGAGACGACATTTGAAAACATAGTGGCTAAAGAAGTGTTACTAAAATGTTTTTAATTGTATTCAATGATTAAAGCTGCATTTATGGATATTTTCATTACCTTCTAGATGTTTTCATAGTTTTCTGCTCGAGATTTGCTGTAAGTCGGAAGGGGTTAATTTCAATGAATCTTTGATTATCTGGGTAGTAAGTCAAAAAGTGTTTGATTCTTTCTGTGTATGATGATTAACATTTTGTTTCAGAGATATAATGAGCTCAATTCATGTTCTTAAAGCCTTATTGGATCTCCACACCCTATGTTGGTGGTACTCAAAAGAATGGCCACACTGAGACGGTATTTTGAGTTCCCTTGGCATAGAATTTAAGAAAGTAAAACGAGAGATTTTATGGAGCAAAGCCCATAAATCTTCATCTTATATGTACCAGCTCCGTGGTGTAGTCGTTGTAGTGTCCGCCATGAGAGTGACAGACCAGTGTTCAATCCTCAGTCGGGGAATCCCAAATATGATTAAAATGGTAGTTGTGGCGTCCCTTCCTCAGCACTCAATTAACCCTTTCCCTCATATAAACGCTTTCGGATGCCTCTGCAGCAGACAGCTTTTTGAAAACATAGTGACAAAAGAAGAAATTGCACAAAACGTGCAATTTCTCCTTTTGCCACAATGTTTTCCACATGTAGTCATAGGTTATCCATTCAATTATGGAGATTTTCTATGTTTTGACAAAATACGTTCAAAGTCGTCTGCTGCAGAATTGTCATATGAGGGAAAGGGTTAAGGTTATTGGGAAGGCCTAACTTGTAACGGACTGGCTGGTGCCAGAATAAGGCTACCAGCGGAACTGGTAATTTGCCCAGGAAGCACCACGCTATCACTGAAAAACTGTTGCAGTACTATACCATGCAAATGAACTTCCATCTTATCTAAGCCTCTGTGATTGATAGTAATTTTTCTAATCAAGCAAGTTCCAAAAAGACATGTCTTCACATGACATGGTTTTAATTATTAGATACTGAATTTTTACTTGCTGAGAATTGTATCTGAACATCACAGGTTATCTGTGAAAATGCATTCCAGTGTCAGATTATGAACACTCAAAAAATCTTTTTTAACAACTTTGTGGATTCTGTATTTTAGACAAACTTTAACTAAGATTATTTGGAAAGCTTTCGGAATAGATGGGGATAAAAAAGTAAAAGATAATTTAACAGATAGAGTATCATGCAGCAGGGTTTGAATATTGAAAATTAAACAAGATTTTGAAAATGAATTAATTTTAGATAGTTTACTCCCATGTTTTATTAACCCTTTTCCTCATACGACAATTCTGCAGCAGACGACTTTGAACATATTTCGTAAAAAAGTAGAAAATCATTATAATTGAATGGATAACCTATGACTGAAAGTGGAAAACATTGTGTCAAAAGGAGAAATTGCTCGTTTTGAGCAATTTCTTCTTTTGTCACTATGTTTTCAAAAAGCCATCTGCTGCAGAGGCGTCAGAAAGCGTCTATATGAGAGAAAGGGTTAAACTAGTTGGGGGACATTGTAATTACTGATGTTTCTGTGTTTTTGCATTCTTTTTATCAGTGTTTGCCTTGCAGTTGATTTACCCTTTGCCATACTTACATGTTGTTTTTTTTGCATATAGAAATAATGTTTCACTTTAAATGTTTCCTACTCCACATGTATTTCAGAATTATACATATTTTTCTTATCACTTTCAATTATTCACAATTATTAGCTCAGTCGGCAGCGACGCAGGCTGTCAATCCAGGGGTTGTTATTTCGAATCCCGGCTCAGCCACCTTTCTTTCCGTCAATGCGACATGTGTCATTCGTCTTCCACCAATGGGCTAAGTCTATGTGGAAAAGCAGCCAGTTGCTTGTGAAGATTGTTGTGTGGAGTACTGGTGTGAGAAAACCAGAAAATGCATGAGTAGGTGAACTGGCAGCCGTGATGTAACTGAGAAATTGTTAAAAACGGTGTTAAACCCCAATCAATCAATCATTCACTTAGTCTCCTACTTTCACATTAATTTTTATGAAGGATTCAATTAATAAAGTATTAGAATTTTGAAAATATTTCAGTTTTTGAATATTTTGAGTGTCCCCATATTTCAGATCAGTTCAGTTCAATGTGTAAATGTCAATAGGTATGAAAATGACACCTGAAAGAAAGCAGAATGATGGTTTCCTGTAAGTTTGGATAAAAACAGAACTATTTAAGAAATTTGGGTTTATTCCACTTTTAAACAGCCCCAAACTATTAAAATCAGCCATTACTGACAGGAGATTTCCAACTGTAAAGTTTTGCACCTGAAACATTAAAGACAGGATTTGAAGCACAGCTAGTGCATTATGCACTGTACAACTCTTGTGGTTTAAACTTAAGTTTGTTGTTTGTCAACAAATTATTAAAGAATACCTAAGCATGTGGAAAAACAACTGTGTATTTTCCTCTTATTTAAGACACAGTAATTAACCCTTTCCCTCATACGACAATTCAGCAGCAGACGACTTTGAACATAATTTGTCAAAACATAGAAAATCTCTATAATTGAATGGATAACCTAGCTATGACTAAAAGTGGAAAACATTGTGGCAAAAGGAGGAATTGCACGTTTTGTGCAATTTCTTATTTTGTCACTATGTTTTCAAAAAGCTGTCTGCTGCAGAGGCGTCAGAAAGGGTTAAGAACTTGATATAATTCAAATTATGTCAATTTAACAACCTTAACAATAATGTAATTTGAAGTTAAAAAATAGTTTATTTGTTGACTGTTGAAAGTGCAGACTCTCGACTTTATCTGTAAAATGCATTTACAAAGTAATTTTTGTCAGAAAATAGCCTATAATACATTCAAAACAAATTTGTGTCTGTAGATAGCCTATAATACCTTAAAAAACAATTTTTATTAGTAAATAGCCAATTCTAAATTAAATCCATTAAGTTTGTTAATATGAATCCTAGTTCTTTGTCTATACACTATGTATACTTTATTTAAACGCCATTTTGACAGCCAACTGTCCAGGTCTGAGGATCACCATTGTCTGTTGACTATAAACAAAGAAACCTTTTTTTTGTCCGTGAATTCATAGACTTATATCAATACTTGTTGCCCTGATACTGATCTGGTTTCTGTTTGAAATAAGTGCTTAATTATAGTGAAGCTCTCATCTATCAAAATAATACTGGCAGGTCAAACAGACATCAGGACTCTTTAACCAGTTGTCTGTAGTGGGTTGATGATTAATTTCTTTCAATCTTTTTGGAGCAAATTCCAAGGGTTTTAATCCTAGATAACACCTATTTTTAGCTTACCTGAGTAATTATGATCGCCTTTTGTCTGTCATCTGTTGTGCATCAACATCTTCTCCTCAGTAACCAGTGGGTCAATTGGGATGAAACTTCACAGAAAGCATCCTCCCAATGACCACACCAGAATTCCTCCAAATTTTTGGGATCCATGCAGAATTCATGCCAAACGAAAAAACTTCTCCCAAACTGGTTGGTCTATCAGATTCCTTCAAACCATATTGATTGGTTGAATAGTCGGTGACCCTATCATACAGATTCCATCAAGTCATGTTGATTGGTCTTAAGGTATGGCTGCCAGCCTTATATTGGCTTTAGTGTAAACTTTGAACATCTTCTTCTCCCAAACTGTTTGGCCGATTTTCAAATAATTTTTCAGAAATGTTCCTTGGCCGACTATGAGATTCCTTCAAGCCATGGTGATTGCTCAAAAAACATGGCCACCAGGGGGCGGGGCTGTTTGGATATTTAATAATTGCCTTAAATGGCAGTGGAGCGATACTGGCCCTCTTGGGCCTCTTCTATTAGCTTATCTGACCACAAAATGAGTTAATGTGGTTGATTGTGTCGTTGGCATGACAAATCACATTGCATAAGTCAGGTGAGCGATCCAGGGCCGTCTACAAATCATGTTCTATATTTTCTCAATTTCTCAATTTAATTGAATTTGAATTGCAATTGTTCTCAATGTAACTATATTAAGGAATTAGACTTAAACAAAAGCTTTTCTCCATTTATTTGAGCAAGCGACTTCCAAGAAATGATTCTATATTAAATTATATTTTGAATGAGGGAAACGGGTAATTATCAGGAAGAACTCAGACAATGTCATAGCCGAAGTAATAATACAGGTTACACTAGATTATGGTTATAATACTGACATAGGCTGTAATTTATTGCTTTCCTGAAATACGTACCATCTGATGTAAATCACAGGTATTCACATGAAAAATGTAGAAATGTATTCTCAATTGCATATTGACCCTTTCCCACTTGCATATGCTTTTTGACCCATCTGCTGCAGCCTCATGCTATCGAAAACATTGTGTCAAAAGGAGAAATGGCTCATACTGAGCCATTTCTACTTTCGACACGATGTTTTCAACTTAATTGAATAATTTTATTTTCTTTCTTAGAAGATTTTCATAGTATTGTCTAGACGTTTTAAAAATCATCTGATGCTAATTTGTTGTATGTTTGGATAATTGAATAATTTTACTTTCTTTCTTAGAAGATTTTCGTAGTATTCTCTAGATGTTTTAAAAATCATCTGATGCTAATTTGTTGTATGTTTGGAAGGGTTAAATATGCTTCTGATAACGAATAAAGACAGGTAAGAACTAATGTTTCGTTTAATATTTCCCACATGCAGGCACTTTTTGTGTCACCTGCTTGGCATGGTAGGCACTTAGGGATTACTTTTTTTTTTGTCCGGCGTCTGTCTGTCCGTCACACTTTTTCGTCACGTTTTCAAATAACTTTTTTTCTACACAAAGGATTGGATTGAAACTTCTGACAAATGTTTATATCAATCTTTGTGATGGGGTTCACAAAAGGGGGATAATCCAAATATTTTTTATATCAGAGTTATTGCCCCTTTTCTGTCAAAAATTAAATTTTTCTGACAAGGCGGCAGGTGACACACGTGCTCCGGGGAGCACTTCATTCTAGTTTTTTATACATCTGCTACGGACCAATATTGAAAACATTGATGCAAAAGGAAAATTGCTGATAATTTCCAAAATGTCCTCAACTCTATTCAATGAAAAATACTTTGAATTATCAAGATTTTCCATATTTTTAGCCTATAGCGGTTGTTAAAGTCATATGATGCAGATTATGTCATATCAGATTCGTCATATGGGGGATAGCATCAAAGTAAGATGCATATAGTGTACCCATTTAACCCAAACCCTGAAGCAGAATTTCTTATTTATGTCTGATTGCAGCTGATGACTTTTGAAATTGTTAGCATTTGTTATCAATAAAACAGTTCTCTTCTTGACCCTTTATCTCTCAAAATATCCATATATCTATTCCTTTTTTCTGAAGTTGTTTTACAAGCAGATAATTAATAATTATAAAGTACAGTAACCTTTTCCCCACATACAACTACAACTTTGAAAACATCTCGTCATGGAAAATCTCTCATTGACCCTTTCCGACATACAACAAATTTCAGCGGACGACATTGAAAACATAGTGGCAAAAACCTGAAAATCTCCATTAAAGATAAGCTTAATTATTAAATAAAGTTGAAAACATTGTGGCCAAAGGAGAAATTGCTCATCATGAGCAATTTCACCTTTGGCCACAATGTTTTCGTCTGCTGCTATTGCGTCAAAATGCGTCTGCAGGTGGGAAAGGGTCAATGAAGGTATACTTACTGAAAAAAGTTGAAAAAACATCGCCATTAACAGAGAAACTGCTTTTTTTTTTTGGCAATTTCTCTGTTTGTCAAAATGGTTTCAAAAGTTGAAGACTGCAGAGGCACCAGAAAGCGTCTGTATACAGGAAAGCGTTAATTAAAATAATTAAAATAGAGGCAAATTAAGAATTTTGATTTTCTTCTTCCCACTGAACCATCTATTTCATATTTACCTCAACAATACAAAACTAGCCTATAGAAAGAAAGGTAATTATGCTGCTGCAATGTGGTTTTTAGTGAGAAATGATCAAATTAGGCAACGAATTACTGGTTTTATCATTCCGGATTGTCACTACCGAACTTGCAACAATGTGATTTTTTCCCCAGACTACCTACTTACTATTAAAGATATAATCAGAAGAATAACACATTCCTTCGTGAATGGTTCTTTCTGCTTAACATTCTTAACCCTTTCCCTCTGACGACGTTTTGTGCAATTTCTTCATTTGTCACTATGTTTTCAAAAAGCCGTCTGCTGCAGAAAGCGTCTATATGAGGGAAAGGGTTAAAGCTGTTGCCGAAAATGATATAAAAGGGTAATGTTACATTTTATAAGCTGGTCTGTTTTTTGAAGAAAATAAGATACCCTTGGCGTTGTCATTACTTCATAACTCAAAGCAGTTCAACATATTCAAATGAAATGTGGTACACATGTTCCTAAGAAACAATAGGCATGCATGTCTATACAAAGTTGCGTAACTCTGGCATTATTCAGTTATGCCCCTTTCTGTTTTAAGAAATAAATGAAAAAACAGACAAGCCTTTAGTGGTGTTCGCTTCACTTCATGATGAGCAATTGCTCCTTTGGCCACAATGTTTTCAACTTTATTCAACAATTAAGCTATCTTTTATCGAGATTTTACAGGTTTTGCCTGTATGTCTTCAAAGTCTTCTGCTGCAGATTTGTTGTTTTTGGGAAAGGGTTAAAAACAGATGTAAAAAAATATATTTTGAACAAAGCTAAAATCATAGTGGGAAAATGTGGTATTGCTGGTCATGAGCAATTTTCTCCTTTTACAAGTGTCTTCAAAAGTGGTCATCTGCAAACGCATCGAATGTCTTCTGAAATTGGGGATTTGGTTCAAATTAAATGAGAAGAGTAACCCTTTCCCTTATAAGACATAGCAGCAGCAGATAACTTTGAATCAACTTGGTAAAAATATTGCATACCTTATAAATGAATGGGTAAATAGTGAATAGAGTCAAAAACATTTTGGCAAAAGAAGAAACCGCTCATCTAATTCCTCCTTTTTCTACAAAGTTTTCAAAATTCGCCTGCTGCAGATGTGTAAAAATGCACCTACAAGCGGGAACTGTTAAGACTATTGCCTTATGACATTGCATGATTTTCCATTATTTAAAGCTTACATTATTAGCTAGAGCAATCTCCTCTATTGGATGTAAATTCTCTTCTGTTCCTCCTAATTTGTATCGGGAATGATTTAGGTTAATTCTGTGAGGAATCGGTCTCATGGCAGGAGTTGAGTGTCTCTTTGTATATTAGACAATTTTCTCTGGTCAAATAAAGATCGCCAAAGGAACATGTGGAAATATCTTCTACAATTGAGTGTTTCATAGAAACTTTTGTGTTTCCTGCGTAACTGGTAAGAAGAAAGAAGCTGATCACATCTCTGTTGGCTGTCAATCAAACAGTCACTTACTTACATGTTTGCAAGTCAAAAATTGCAGAGCCCTTGGAGCTCAGTCGGTAGAGACCCGGGCTGTCAATCCAGGGGTTGTGAGTTTGTACCAGCTTTGCCAACATTCATTCAGTTGGACAAAAGTCAATGAGACAATGAAGAATCATTCATCTTTCATTAAGACTTATCCACAACAAATCTCTGCAGCAGACGACTTTTAAAACATAGTGTAAAAACCCTGAAAAAATCTCAATAATAGATAGTTTAATTGTTAAATAAAGTTGAAAACATTGCGACCAAAGGAGAAATTGCTCATCATGAGCAATTTCACCTTTGGCCACAATGTTTTTCAAAAGTCTTCTGCTGCAATTGCGTCCAAATGCATTTGTAGGTGGGAAAGGGTTAACCCTTTCCCTCATACGACAATTCTGCAGCAGACGACTTTGAACATATTTTGTCAAAAAATGGAAAATCTCTGTAATTGAATGGATAACCTATGACTAAAAGTGGAAAACATTGTGGCAATTTCTTCTTTTGTCACTATATTTTCAAAAAGCTGTCCGCTTCTGAGACGTCAGAAAGCGTCTTTATGAGGGAAAGGGTTAAGACTTTGAAAATGGTAGTAGTGGCTTTCACTCTTTTGGGCTGGGGGTTGTTAATTGGGTTATCATTGTGACTCTGACTCCGCTAGTGTCAGGATAAATGGATCAGTAGTACTGGTAAATTACAAAGGAAATGCCATGATTTAACCCTTTCCCTCATATAAACGCTTTCTGACGCCTCTGCAGCAGACAGCTTTTTGAAAACATAGTGACAAAAGGAGAAATTGCACAAAACGTGCAATTTCTCCTTTTGACACAATGTTTTCCACTTTTCGTCATAGGTTATCCATTCAATTATAGAGATTTTCTATGTTTTGACAAAATACGTTCAAAGTCGTCTGCTGCAGAATTGTCGTATGAGGGAAAGGGTTAACTGCAACATTGTTGATTGGAAGTGGCATAAAACACCATACAAACAAATCTCTGGGCTAACATTCTATGTGGAAAAGCAGCCAAGTGCTTGTAAAGACTGTTTCAAGAGTGTCAAGTACTGAGGTTTGAAAAATTCTGGAAATACTAATGGGTCGGTGAACTGGCTGCTGTGATTCGACTGAAAATTTGTAGAAAACGGCGTTCAACCAATCAAAAAAGATGATGATTTATATTTTTCTTGATACACTCTTGTTGTGTTACCATCTCTTGTAACCGGGCATTTCCTTATACAGCTGCCTTCGGATGCCTCATTGAGCAGACAAACAAACAATTACTCCTTTTCCCACAATGCTTTTCTCTTTTTCAAAGCATATAATCCTAGAACAGTCATGGTGAAAACCCTTAGCCTTAAACTGTTTAGGCATTCAGTGATCATTAGACAATTGTGCCGTCCCCTTTTTAATGATATCGCCCCAATATAGTCAAAGTACCTTTTAAAATTTCTTATAGCCCCAAGGGATAGATTTAAATAAAATAAAACCAATTCTAACAATGAATGATGTAACAAGATGTGGTACTGATACTTTATTAGTTGGGCACACAATCATTATGTACGACTTCTTGCAAAATGATTGTTGTTACTTCTTTAAACACGTATGTAGTTGCGATCATTTTGCATGAAGCCAATCAAAAACTGGAGATAATAAATCAAATGCCTGATATATTGACCAATATCGAGTAATTACAAACTAGTCTAAGACACTCAAGCTGTTTCTGAGATTCACCCTTATAATAACCAATTTTGTGAAGCCTCTCACTGCCACCAGAATAGAGCCAGACCAGTCGGCACATCTGTGCCATCTGACCAGGCTCTATACTGTTGGCTTCTCAACTCAATATTTTTTATCTAGATATTCCTAGAATAAGCTATTAACCTTCCAAATGCAAGGCTGGAGAAATCCATTTTTAAAAATTTAGCATTGATAGGGCTTAGAAAAAGAGGTAAACTTGCTGTTCTAAATCATATCTGTCAAATGCAGGCCAGACTTGTTATTTTCCATACATTGGTTCAATCAATCGTGATAAATCGGTTAGATGGTATTGTTTCCTCTTACCATTGTCAGAGTGTGCCATCCCTGCTGGTAAAGTTGTTTTGAAATCTCAAACTGATAAGGTTTTTTTTGTCTTCCTGGGATTCAACTGAAGATTGAAGTGCCCTTTGGTAAGGTACATTTTCTAAGTGCATTTTGGCAATGCACATTTTCTGTATCTTGAGAAAGGCACATTTTCTAAGACTGTACTTGGCAATGCACATTTTATAAGAGACCTTGGGCAAGGCACATTTTCTAAATGCCCATGGGAAAGGCACATTTTTTAAGTGTCCTTGGGAACGGCACATTCTCTTAATGCCCTTGGGTAAGGCACATTTTCTAAGTGCCCTTTGGAACGGTAGTATAGTTTCTAAGTGCCCTTTTGCGAGGCACATTTCCTAAGTGCACTTAGGCAAGCACAGCTTCTAAGTGCCCTTGGGAAACGAAGGCACAGTTTTTAAGCGCCCTTGGTAAAGACACAGAACTAATTCTAGCCTTTAACCACTAGTTTGTCACCGAGGGATCATGAATAAGTGTAGCCCGGCTATCATTTTCATAACTGAAATATTATCGAAAAATCTCTATAAATGATCACATTTTGAGAACAACTGACCATAAAGATGTCACGGTGAGGTTCTCTGAAGTTGCAATATTTAGTAGAAATAAGTTAACCCTTTCCCTCATACGACAAATCTGCAGCAGACGATAGAAAATCTCCATAATTGAATGGATAACCTATGACAAAAAGTGAAAAACATTATGGCAAAAAGAGAAATTGCACGTTTTGTGCAATTTCTTCTTTTGTCACAATGTTTTCAAAAAGCTGTCTGCTGCAGAGGCGTCAGAAAGCGTCTATATGAGGGAAAGGGTTAACTAAATGTCTTGGGAGGCAGACATGTATTGAGCAAGATTTATATAGATGGAAAGATTGTTGCGCATTCATTGTAAAATAAATAGGCTTATATTAATTGGGCAGCTAGACCAATATATCCAGCATTTGACATGAGATTGAGGCAGATGAAAGTTCTTTCTGTCACATCAGGATTAAACCTTTCCCACATATAACAAATCTGCAGATGACCGACAACGTGTTTGCATATCTATGGAAAATCTGCCTAGATAAATGTTTACATATTGAAAAGAGTTAAAACAAAGTGGCAAAAGGAGAAATTACTCAATTAAAGAGCTATTCCTCCTTTTGCCACAATGTTCAAAGTGGTCTGCTGCAGATGCATCAACCCTTTCCCTCATATAGACGCTTTCTGACGCCTCTGCAGCAGTCACTTTTTGAAAACATAGTGACAAAAGAAGAAATTGCTCAATACGAGCAATTTCTGCTTTTGCCACAATGTTTTCCACTTTAAGTCATAGGTTATCCATTCAATTACAGAGATTTTCTATTTTTTGACAAAATATGTTCAAAAGTCGTCTGCTGCAGAATTGTTGTATGAGGGAAAGGGTATTCCTCCTTTTGCAACAATGTTTTTAAAAGTGGTCTGCTGCAGATGCATCAACATGCATGCATCTGAATAAATGAAACGAATAAATGGCCACGGTGAAATTAGACATCTCAAGAGATTTATCAAGATTATGTAGTTGATGATATTTTCAAGGCTAGATTTAAAATCAGTATCCTGGAATGAATGTTCAAAATTATCCTTTACCCCTGTGAATTTGTAATAAATTTTACATTTGTTTTGATTTTAAAATCTTCATAGATTAGAGACTTTATCCTATAAAATCTGTTTCCATTTTATAGCCATTCTGCTTGATTTACACTGATATTACTGAACTTGGCTCACTAAGGTTTAAGCATTTATGCTGGTTTTTAGCTCATCTGTGCCGGAAGGCTCAAGGTGGGCTTTTGTGATCCGTCAGCGTTTACTTTGACCTATTACTTCACATGGCTTTTAAAAGGTCGTCTGCTTTTACAATCATCAGATGAACAATTTCAAGGGAAATCCTGAAAGCAACACCCAAGTTTCAAAGTAATATAACAGAATTGTTCCTTGGTTGTTTGACTAAACTACTGACACAAGTTTTATTTATATTTAATTTCACAGATATTAAGATTTTGATAACCTTATAACCAAAAGTGTTGAATCTTTTTTGATTGGTATACAGAAATATCCATGGTTTAGGTAAACAAAATCCACGGGTTACCTGATGAAAGGAATAGATTTCCCTCCTTTTACCTATCAGACAAAATTTAAAAAATCTTCTTGGTCAGTTCTAATATAATTTTACAGGAATGTTCCTTGGATAACCATCAGAAATGTTGGACAGTGGGGTTAAAATAAGGTTGCCAATGGACCGGTTAGTTTTCGTCACATATTCCTAACCCATACAAAAACATCTATTGTTTTCAGATGAGCAATACAGATCCATTGTGGACCAGCTTTTAAAACCGGAGCAATTGTTTATTTTAAAATTTCTCCTTTTTGGCCAGATTGCTCTAGCAATTCCGGTCTATAGATTGGCGATGTCCGTCCGTCCGTCTGTCTTTGTCTGTCTGTCCGTCAATATTTTGGTTAAAGTTTCAGGTTGAGGCAAAATCTCAGCACTGGAAAGGGTTACAAACTTGAAACTTTGCCTGAAGGTAACCAGTTACAAGTTCTATTGATTTCTATGGTGTCTTTGACCTTGACCTTGGTTTGTCGATTTTCAAGGTCAAATTGCCGACAATCCGGCCTTACCGTCTTCAGCGGTTTCTTGGCTAACAATAATTTAAAAACTCTACCGCTGAAGTGGCATGCAGGCATTTGGGGGGGGAAGGGATAATGATGTAATCATCTGAATGTTATTACATTTCTTTGAATGGGTTCTCCTCTCACGGCTCATTAACTGTTTCCCTCATACGACAATTCTGCAGCAGACGACTTTGAACGAATTTTGTCAGATGGATAACCTATGACTAAAAGTGGAAAACATTGTGACAAAAGGAGAAATTGCACGTTCTGTGCAATTTCTTCTTTTGTCACTATGTTTTCAAAACGCCGTCTGCTTTAACCCTTTCCCTCATACGACAATTCTGCAGCAGACGACTTTGAACGTATTTTGTCAAAAAATAGAAAATCTCAAAAATTGAATGGATAACCTATGATTAAAAGTAGAAAACATTGTGGCAAAAGGAGAAATTGCACGTTTTGTGCAATTTCTTCTTTTCTCACTATGTTTTCAAAAAGCCGTCTGCTGCAGAGGCGTCAGAAAGCGTCTATATGAGGGAAAGGGTTAACAACAAATAAAAACGGACAATAATCACATAACGGGCTTCAATTGATCTTCAAAATAGATAATGCATTTCGAGTTCTGTTTGTATGGTGTTTAAGCCTTTTTTCAACATTTTTAACATTTTAAGCTTATCTGTTTTTCGAAGAAAAAAAGTTTGGTATTGTGATACCCTTGGCGTTGTCTGCTGCGCCGTCACAAAACTTTATAACTCAAAAACCGTTAGAACATTTCCTAGGAACAATATGCATGTCTATACCAAGTGTCATTATAACTCTGGCTTTAATAATTATTATATATGTAATGCCCTTTTTTTCGACTTAGAAAAAAGTAACCAAGTGTTGACTTTCGCTTTCTGCTCTCTCGTTTCACCTATATCACAGCATTATCCTTGGTGAGATACCAGTACTACTGGTCCATTTATCCTGGCTCCAGCGAGTCAGTTGTAATGCTTACCGCGCAAATCTGAGCACCAAGGAGAGAAAGCCATTACTATTTTGAAAGTTTGTAGTATGACCGGGTTGGGGATTGAACTTGCAATCTGACCCTTACTGTTACGTCATGTTCATACTTTTACAACCGCCTCTGTGGTCTAGTGGTAGAGCGTCCACCTCAGGTAACGGAGGTCGCAGGTTTGATCCTCAGCCTGGTCATAACCAAAGGCTTTAAAAATGGTAGTAATGGCTGCCCTCCTTGGCACTCAGGGTTGCAGGGTTCACATTACAACTGACTGGTTGGTGTCGGGATAAATGGACCAGTGGTACTCGGGTAACTTATCCAGGAAATGCCACGATGTAACTGGAATATTGTTGAAAGCGGCATAAAACACCAAACAATAAATCAATCAACATCAAAATGATGATTCTATGGCAGACGACTTTGAACATATTTTGTCAAAAAGTAGAAAATCTCTATAATTGAATGGATAACCTATGACTAAAAGTGGAAAACATTGTGGCAAAAGGAGAAATTGCACGTTTTGTGCAATTTCTTCTTTTCTCACTATGTTTTCAAATAGCCGTCTGCTGCAGAGGCGTCAGAAAGCGTCTATATGAGGGAAAGGGTTAATACCCTATAGATCTGACTAAAAATGAAAGGATCGAGCTATTTTGATATATCTCGGAAAATGCAGTAAAAATTATTGAAGTTGTTTCAGTAAATTACTTGCTGTACTCTTAACACCAACATATTGGAAAAGACATGTAAAAAGTCCTAAAATAAGAATTAAATTATTAAATAGAGTTGAAAACATTGTGTCAAAAGAAGAAATTGCTCTTCATGAAAGATTTCTCCATGAGACACACTTTTTTCAACTCTATTAACCCTTTCCCTCATACGACAATTCTGCAGCAGATGACTTTGAACATATTTTGTCAAAAAATAGAAAATCTCTATAATTGAATGGATAACCTATGACTAAAAGTGAAAAATATTGTGGCAAAAGGAGAAATTCCTCGTTTTGAGCATATTTGTGTAGATATTTTAAAATGTTGTCTGCTGCAGATTTGTTGTATGGTTTGTCATGATGAATAATTCTCCGTTTGCCGCACCTGTAAACAGTAAAATGGTTTCTGAGTTTATTTATTTTGATCAAACACAGGAAATCTCAATTCATTGATAGAATGTTTTTTTCATTAATCCAGACTGAATAGACTTCCATGTAGTGTCTGGAAAACTGCTGTTCATTCCAGCAACTATTGATATGCCCATAGATTAAATGATTATTTAAGAGTATATTGACCTTTTGATTATAGCCTCCAAACAGTTTATGGTTAGCCCAACCACTTTCAATTTCCTGAGAAGAAGACATAAAGAGCTTTTGCATGATACCAATTAAATAGACCAGCAGGACAAAGCATAAAAATAAACAACTTATATATGTTTAAGCAGAGATACATTATGTGAATGGTCGCTGCATGCTAAATAATGCGTACATTCAGAATTTCTTAGATGGACACCATGCATGGGCTGTCATTTGATATAATGGTCACTTGTAAAAGATTTACCAAAAAATGTTTAGAATATCTGGATTTTACAAAATTTCTAGAAGAAAATTCAGTTATGCTAGACATAATTTAAGTTAGCTCTATTCATGGTTCTATGTGACAGGGCTAAGATTATACTTTTCTCTTCAGAGAAATTTTCATAGCAGACAAGCAATTTAAAACGTAAAAACCCCATGATATTAAACCAAGGTCTCTCACTTTATTCTCAAAACATTGGCTGGACGCAGAAAGATTTTGTACAAATATAGAAGGAATGCAGTAGAAACCGGTAAGGACGTGATACGATCTTTGAACAGTTTCAAAAATTAGGTAGTGAGGACCTAGACGAATCAGGTTGCAGTAATATAAGAACTTCATATTGATGTGGAGAAAACAGCATTGAGGTGGTTACGATGTAACACATTTAACCAAATGTATGGACTTCATCGACGACGTAGTGCAAGCATGGTGCAGACAGGAAATAGTTTATTTCCTTCCCACTCAATTCTTGATACGCCAAGGATGAAATGAGAAAGGAGTAATTGTGTGATAAGCGCAAATTTCGATTTGAACGGTTGTACATGTAGTAAGAATGCACACGGTATGGCGGCCTGCACACTTGATCTAGTCGGTACGTCTTAGACACAGTGGAAACCTGGCAGGATCATAAATAAGGACATGAAATACTTGAAAAATGCATTTTCATTTTGCTTTGACTGGCTTCCCGCGTTGTTTTTTCGTATTTTTGGATTGCTGTGGAGTCATCATGGCCTTTGCTTCGCCCGAGTGGAACCTACCGGATATACAGTGGAGACGATTAATCATGAACAGGAATCTGCTGTGGTCGAGTGGTTAGCGTCGGGGATTTCGAAACCGGGTGTCCCGGGTTCGATCCCCAGTCGCGGCACTACGGTCATGGTGGAGTGCCCTTGGGCATTGCACATTTTCTAGCCTAGTACTGGTTTGTTTACCCAGGGATCATGAATAATTAAATTTAATTGCGCGCTAAATGACCTTAGCTGTCGATGCACCATAAAACAATATACATTCATTCATTAATCATGAACAACAATGTTTGAACGATGATTCAGTGGAAAATAATTGTAAAATGCAACTTTGATTTACCCTTTCCCAATTAAAACAGATCAGCATGAGACAATGTTGAAAACATCCAGTAAATGGAAGGTCTCTCAACTCTTTCCCTCATACTACAATTCTGCAGCAGACGACTTTGAACAAAGTTTGAGCAATTTCTTCTTTTGTCACTATGTTTTCAAAAAGACGTCTGCTGCTGAGGCATCTATATTAAGGAAAGTTTTAATGGAATAGAATTTTTTTTTGCAAAATTGAGAAAATGCTTATCATGAGAAAGTTCACCTCCGTTTGTCTCAATGTTTTCAGCCAAGCCCCGGTAGCTCAGTCGGTAGCGACGCGTTCTGTCAATCCAGGGGTTGTGAGTTTGAATCCCGGCTTGGCCAACTTTCTTTCCGACGATTGACAAAAGTCAATGCGACATGCGTCATTCGTCTTCGACCAATGGGCTTAGTCTATGTGGAAAAGCAGCCAGTTTCTTGGGAAGATTGTTGTGTGGAGTACTGGTGTGAGAGAACCAGGAAATGCATGAGTAGCTGATCTGGCCGCCGTGATATAACTGAGAAGTTGTTAAAAACGGCGTTAAACCCCAAACAATCAATCAATCAATCTCAATGTTTTCAAATAAGTTAGCTGTTGCAAATGCATCTGCATGTGGGAAAGGGTTATGTGCTGATGTGCTCTGACTGTATTCTATCAAATATAATTCATCCTGTAGCCCGGAAATTATGTTGAATACAAGCTAGACAATTTGCCTCGGGTTTATTTTTTCTTTGAATCAGGTGCCTTGGTTCATATAGTTGATGCGCTATATATGTAGAAACACATGAAAGTCATGGTTGTTTACTCTCTTTCCAGATATTAACACATCTGCAGCAGACAGCGTTTGAAAAATAATGTGACAAAAGGAGAAATATATATATTAGCTCAGAATATTCAATAATCATACTCTCGTTGACAGACATTTTCCATTTTTTTGTCAAGATAACTTCCAAAGCCGTCTGCTGCAGATTTTGTTGCATGTTGGGAAATGTTCATTTTTGTCCCCCACAAACAGACGCACCTTCCTTCAGCACAAGATTATTATAACATTGTGGTAAATTTGATCAATGATTAGTCATTTTGTAGCAATGGTTTCAATTCAGTTCTGGATGCATATACAGGAAAAGACTTTTGAATGCATTGAGGGCAAATGGTGAATTTGCTGATCGATTTCTTCATTTAACCCAATGTTTTTGGCTCTATTCATTACCAGTAGAATCTAAATAAACTTTCATTTCTAGAGATTTTCCATATCTTTGTTTTAAATGTTTTCAAACTCGTCTGCCGTAGACGTTTGTTGTTTCGTGGCAAAGGGTTAACCCCAGACAGCTCATGAAAAACCTTGCGGCAAAAGAAGAAATTGCTCATGATGAGCAATTTCTCCTTCTGCCAGAAGGTTTTCAACTCTCTTTCATCATTTTATATTAACCTTTTCCTTCATATAGACGCTTTCTGACGCCTCTGCAGCAGACAACTTTTTGAAAACATATTGACAAAAGAAGAAATTGCTCAAAACGTTTTCCACTTTTAGTCACAGGTTATCCATTCAATTATAGAGATTTTCTATTTTTTGACAAAAACGTTCAAAGTCGTCTGCTGCAGAATTGTCGTATGGGGGCAAGGTTAATCTTTATAGAGTCTGACCATTCATCTGCTGTAGATTTGTTGTATGGGGGAACGGGTTAACAGGAACAGGATAAAAACACAAATTGTATAAAGACCAAATAAGAAGCACTAAATGTTCTTTTATTTTTATACACATTCATAATTTAGCAGTGACAAAATAATTGAGTTGAGATGCATTTAACACAAAATGTATTCAATTAACTATACACAATATCGAAATATTTTCGCCATTGATATCAAGTTATTCTCATTTCCCTTTCCCTCATATAGACACTTTCTGACGCCTCTGCAGCAGACGGCTTTTTGAAAACATAGTGACAAAAGAAGAAATTGCACAAAACGTGCAATTTCTCCTTTTGCCACAATGTTTTCCACTTTTTGTCATAGGTTATCCATTCAATTATGGAGATTATCCATTATTTGATAAAATATGTTCAAAGTCGTCTGCTGCAGAAGTGTCGTATGAGGGAAAGGTTTAACTTAATATATAGTCTGTCATAATGTTTTCTATAGTAATAAACCTGTTTAACCCCATTTCTTGATAAAATGCCTTGTAGCCTTTTCGTACAAACAGCAAATATGCAATAGATGACTTTGGAAACATCTCTGCAACAATATGGAAAATCTCTTAAATGTATTAATCTCTTAAAACTCATTAAATAGAATTGAAAATATTGAGGAAAAAGGAGAAATTGCTGATTATGACTGTTTTTAAAGTAGTCTGCTGCAGATTCATTAAATTGCGTAAGAGAAAGGGATAACTTGTCAAAGAGAAGACAACCTTTAAAAACTTGGCTGTTTTGAGCAATTTCTTTCTTATCCCACAAATGTTGTAAATGTCACATGCCGTCTGTATCAGGGAAAAGGTTGATTTGACTTAACCCTTTCCCTCATACGACAATTCTGCAGCAGACGACTTTGAACATATTTTGTTGATTTGATAACCTATGACTAATCGTGGAAAACATTGTGGCACAAGGAGATATTGCTCGTTTTGAGCAATTTCTTCTTTTGTCAATATGTTTTTCAAAAAGCCATCTGCTGCAGAGGCGTCAGAAATCCTTAAGCAACTTACATACACAATTGCATCCGTAACAGCAGACAATATTAAATTTTGAAAAAAAAAAGGGACAAAATGAGATATTTATTATAATAAACAATTTCTCCATTCGTCACAATGTTATCAATTAACTCTTTCAATAATTATGCCTCGATTGAAAGATATCTTTTATATTTAACTGAGATGATTGAAAACGGTTAAGATTGTGAGCAATTTCTTCTCTCCCACAATTTTTTCAAAAATCGTCTGCTGCAGTCGATCTGCCTCAGAACGAGGGGTATAAAAGGTAAAAGTTAAGTGTTTGTTTATCATAGTGACATTAATTGTCATCCCTATTGAACGGGTCAGCTATTTCTGGCTTATGAGACACCTTAGCATATATTCCTGTCCATTAACCCTTTCCCTCATACGACAATTCTGCAGCAGACGACTTTGAACGTATTTTGTCGAAACATAGAAAATCTCCATAATTGAATGGATAACCTATGACAAAAAGTGGAAAACATTGTGGCAAAAAGGAGGAATTGCACGTTTTGTGCAATTTCTTCTTTTGTCACTATGTTTTCAAAAAGCCGTCTGCTGCAGAGGCGCCAGAAAGCGTCTGTATGAGGGAAAGTGAACCAACCGACCGGACATATCAGAAGTTGATAAAGTTTCCCCACTGTCACTACTAGGATTTGAACCTTTGACCTATTAGTCCCGGAAGCGGATGCCTAGGCTATCAGGTTCAGTCTTTTATGTGGGTAAAGGTTAAAAAGTTGAAGTAAAGAAAAGTTCTTCTTTGAAAAATGTGTTTCTATTTTCCGAACTGTGTTTTCAGAAATCAATTGCTGTTTTAAGGCATCAAAACTCATTTGGGTTGTAAACAAGTTTTACTAACACAATATTTATATACATGTACATGCATTAATTTGATCACAAATGAGACTCCGTCTTGTCATCAGTTCCATAATATACATTAGATTTGAAAGTTGACTGGTACCCATTTTTACTGTGCCATCTTACTCGCAGTGACTTCTGTATCGTCCTATATTGACATTTCAGCAACTTCTTAAAAGTCATTTTAAATGTCTTATTAAAGGTTGTATATATGATTGGATTCAATGTGCTCGATACATAACCAAGCCATTCAAAAACCGTGAACAGTAACGGATTAATCCTACAGCTTGAGCAGATAACTGTCAGTACGTTCATTATGAAAAAGGGTGCCCAGCATATAATGAAAATTGCAAACACCATTCCAAGAACTTTGGATGCTTTCTGTTCGGTATTGACATCATTTTGGTCATGTTTTGGGGAGGCTTGTATTTGACTGGGACTGTCCTTGCGTTGAAGCAAAACTCCTGTGGCTCTCATAACAAATTGATGTCGTTTAACGAGACCTTTTAGTCTAACTGGCGAGCCATTGCTTGACATACTGCAGGTCGTGCTCGTTATGCTTGACTTTCTCCAGCCCAAACCGTTGTGGTTTTCCTCGACGATCGGCTCCATGTCCAGGGTACTGCTGCCTGTAGTCGAGAAAGCAGGCGAAGAAGGCGGAGTCATATCGGTGCATGATAATTCATGTACGGGACTGCTTTGACAGGAGCGTACACTTCCTGTTTCTCTCGCACTCGAGTGCAATGGACACGACTTACTTGGGCAGCTATTGGCCCTCCGAGGAGAAGTAAATGGAACACGTTTGTGGAATTTCATTGCACGCCTGCTGATTGATCGACGCATTATGGGTTGATCCTCGTTATCACGACCGAAGCCGCACATCTTCGATTGGTTATGCAACAGTCGGACGGTTAATCCGTAAGTTATCACCATTATGCCAAGAGGAATGAAGAAAGCACCTGTAGATCCATATATGATGAAATCTGTATTAGTCAACGCACACTCGCCATTATTTAGTATATTACTGTGATCCACGATCCCAAGTATTGTAATTGGACTGGTAATTGCTAGAGAGAACGCCCAGACCAGAGCGATCTTTAACATAACAACACCTTTTGATTTGTTTCGTATGGACAGAGGTGAGCTGATGGCGAGGTATCGTTCCAAGGAGATGGTGCAGAGATGAAAGATGGACGATGTACACATGAGAACGTTGCATGTCACATAGAAATCACATAGGATGTAGTTGAAAGGCCAATAACCTGAAATAATACAATAAACAATGTGAATTAGCACAATTATAAAATACGAAAATTGATACACATGTATTGCTTATTTGAGCCTATCCAAGCCAAAAGGTACAAGTTGGTGATTCTGTATAGCGTAACGATCACACTGTCTAAGTGCTAACAGTGTAGATCTTGCAGGGGCACAGACTGATCTAAATTTACACTGTTCTCAAAAGCTAACCATGCAGTTCCTTTTGACCATAGACAAGCTCATTTACCCGATATCAAATTAATTTGCCTGTTACAATGTTTATTCACTTGTTTTTTTTGCAATGTTAATGTTTTAACCCTTTCCCTCATATAGACGCTTTCTGACGCCTCTGCAGCAGACGGCTTTTTGAAAACATAGTGACAAAAGAAGAAATTGCTCAAAACGAGCAATTTCTCCTTTTGCCACAATGTTTTCCACTTTTAGTCATAAATAAGCTAGGTTATCCATTCAATTAAAGAGATTTTCTATTTTTTGACAAAATATGTTCAAAGCCGTCTGCTGCAGAATTGTTGTATGAGGGAAAGGGTTTAAGTTAAATCTGACATCTATGTAATCAAAATGAAACGAGGTTTATGGGTAATAAAGTTATGAAATTATGAAACATCCTGACATCAGGTGTGTAATTTACAGATGCTGGGTTTTTCATATACTTGGAAAATAATGGTAACCCCTTGAGATCATTAAAAACACATTGTTTGATATAGAATCCTTTTTCTCAAAGAAATTTATTATTTGTCCTTTCTGCAGTAGCAGATAATTGCAGAAAACATTCAGAAGAACAGAAGAATGTAAAAAAGTTATCCTTAAGACGCTTATCTAAAACTAAAATTGTTATTATACCCACTTCGAAGAAGAGGGGGGTATATTGGTCAGTCACTGTGTCGGTCGGAAGCCATATTTTGTTCGGCCTATTTCTTACAAACCACTCGGTGGAATTCAATAACATTTTACATGAAGCTTCTATACCAAGAGGAGATGTGCATATCCTAAAGGAGTTACAATTGCATGTTATTTTACAGAGTTATGGCCCTTTTACTTATTAAGTTATGGTGTAGGTCAAAGCCATATTTTGTCCGGCCTATTTCATACAAACCACTTGGTGGAATTCAATAAAAGTTTACATGAAGCTTCTAATACCAAAAGGAGATGTGCATATCCTAAATTGGTTACAATTGCATGTTACTTTACAGAGTTATGGCCTTTTTACTTATTAAGTTATGGTGTAGGTCAAGGTGCTGTTTAGGGGGTATTTAGCATCTTCAGTGATAGTTCTAGTTTCTTATTGTCTTACTTGTAGCTTCTTCATTTCAACCAAATTGAACCATTTTGTGTAAATGGGAACACATTCTTTAGTAAAAGACACTTGTGTTTCTTATCAGGTATTTGTATTATGAGTCTATGCTTATCAGTTTATCTGTTTTACCCTTTCCCTCATACGACAATTCTACAGCAGACGACTTTGGACATAATTGTTGTCAAAAAATAGAAAATCTCTATAATTGAATGGATAACCTTTGACAAGAAGTGGAAAGCATTGTGGCAAAAGGAGAAATTGCTTGTTTTGAGCAATTTCTTCTTTTGTCACTATGTTTTCAAAAAGCCGTCTGCTGCAGAGGCGTCAAAAAGCGTCTTTCCCTCATATAGACACTTTCTGACGCCTCTGCAGCAGACGGCTCTTTGAAAACAGTGACAAAAGAAGAAATTGCTCAAAATGAGCAGTTTCTCCTTTTGGCACAATGTTTTCCACTTTTTGTCATAGGTTATCCATTCAATTACCGAGATCTTCCATTTTTTGACAAAATATGTTCAAAGTTGTATGCTGCAGAATTGTTGTATGAGGGAAAGGGTTAACTTAATAGTCTGTCATAATGTTTATGGAAGAAAGTATTAAATTGAACTATTTTGTGTAAATGGGAACACATTCTTTAGTACTACTAGACACTTGTGTTTCTTATCAAGTATATTGGTTCTACGAGTCTAATGATTATCATTTTATCTGTTTTACCCAGCTTCTTCAGACTTTGCAGACTCGTTCACACTTTGCAGACTGTTTCTGAACAAAACATTCGGGCAAAAGGAGAAATTTCTGCATTTGCCACAACGCTTTTCAACTCTTTTCAATGATCGCACTTTTATTTTCAGACAAATTAGAAAACAAGTGAGGAAGGAAGTAATTGCTTCTTGTCAGCAGTTTCTTATTTCCCTGAATTTGCCTTCTGCATGTTGTCTAAATGTTATCTTTATATTACCTCTTCTCAAGTGCAACACATCTGCAGCAGACGACGACCTTGAAAACATCTAGGCAAAATTGAAATTATTATCATAAAATGTTTTCAAATGTCGTCTGCTGAAAACATAATGTTGCACAAATTATCTGCTTCACATTATCAAAATGTGTCTGTATGTGGTGAAAGGTTAACCCTTTCCCTCATATGGACGCTTTCTGATGCCTCTGCAGCAGACGGCTTTTTAAAAACATAGTAACAAAAGAAGAAATTGCACAAAACGTGCAATTTCTCCTTTTGTCACAATGTTTTCCACTTTTAGTCATAGGTTATCCATTCAATTATAGAGATTTTCCATTATTTGACAAAATGTGTTCAAAGTCGTCTGCTGCAGAATTGTCGTATGAGGGAAAGGGTTAAATTATTACCTCAAACAATTTGTTGTAAATTTTTTGTATAGATTTGTAATGATCAATACAGTTTTGAAAATGAAAACAGTAGGGACTTGCATTCAAAACTCTAATGGGTAAATAATTTGCCCAGCGGCCTCTCCGTTGATATACCAAAATGACTGGCAATCCAGATATCACATGTAAGATTCATTGATTGAAGAAATATGTTTATGATTGAAATGATAATTAATCCACATATCACATGCAAGATTCATTGCATGATTGAACAGATATTTTTATGATTGAAATGAGAATTATGGAGAGATGATAAAACAAAATTGGAGATATTGAAACTTTGATGATATGAATATAATTATTCTGTTTAATCTGTCGCCACATGCAGTCCTATATTTTGATGCATCTGAAAGCAAACAACTTTTGAAAAACATTGTGCATATTTAGGAGAAAGTGCTCAAAATGAATCAATTCTCTTGTGATTCAGCAGCAAATTACTTATGGAAAATGCAATTTATCCATTTTCCTAATTTTTTTATTTGTTTTGTTTACTTCTGATTTTCCAAATGTTACATACTTTTTCTCTGATGTTTCCTATAAATAAGACCTGAGGTAAATAAAATAGAGGAATTATTTGAATTCAGTTATGTTACATTTGTGCAAAGGCATTCGAGTGTAAAGTTACATTCTTTTAGGTATGTGGGATATTAGCAAGTCGATTTCCTTAATAGTATTTAAACAAATTTTCACACGCAGGATCATTTTAATGCACCAGATTCTACGGCAGGATACTTTTAAAAGTATTTGTGTCAAAATGAGAAATTGCTCACACAAACTTATTCAATAACAAAACATTTAAATTCATTTTATATGGAGATTTCAGAGGTCCATATGAGGAGGGGGGTGTATTCAGCTCTTTTACCCACAATTTCTCTCTTATTTTTTAAGCAAACCCTATAGAGGGTCAAATAAGGATTTTAGAATATACAAAACGTCGCTTATCTAGAGCTCTGGATTTTCAATCTGTTAACCCTTTCCCTCATACGACAATTCTGCAGCAGACAACTTTGAACATACTTTATCAAATAATGGAAAATCTCTATAATTGAATGGATATATAACCTATGACTAAAAGTGTTAAACATTGTGACAAAAGGAGAAATAATGCACGTTTTGTGCAATTTCTTCTTTTGTTACTCTGATTTCAAAAAGCCGTCTGAAAGTGTCTATATGAGGGAAAGGGTTAAGGCTAATTTCCTATGAATTGTCTCCTTACAAGGGTTAAATTGGGACATTTCATGTCAGTGTTCTGTTCCACCTCCTAAAGCACTCTTGTTAGCAGTTCCCAAGAGACAGTTGATTGACTCTTTGAAGAGGAATCAACAAGCCATTGCCGCATAAAGACCATCAGTGTATTAACCCTTTCCCACCTACAGCAAACCTGCAGCAGACGACTACAGAAGCATCTAGAGAAAAACCCAGAAAATCTATAAATGAAGGTATATAATTAATGCAATAAGTTGAAAACAATGTGGCAAATGGAGAAATTGCTCGTTTTGAAAAGTTTTCAAAAGTCGTCTGCTGCAGAGGCATCAGAAAGTGTCTAATGAGGGAAAGGGTTAATTCATGACATGGGTAAATAAAGATCTGTCGGGCATATCCATGCAGATCCTCAGAAGTGCTTTAAATTCTTCATCTACTAATTGGTGAACTATGCAGAGTCCGAACTGCATGAATATGCATGCAGGTTCAAGTGTTTGGATCAACACTGTAAGTCCCAAATGATCTAACTTGGTTTTCATAGAGCATGGCTGAAGTTCAAGTAGTAATATGTCCTTGTAATGTGTGTCTGCTGCAGATGCATCAAAATGTGTGTGCATACATGTGGGAAAGGGTTAAATGATAACCTTTCTGTACTAAGGATAAACCTTTCCCAAATGCACATACAAGACATCTGCAGCAGATGACTCTGAAAACATCAAGTTGACAATGACAATGTTAAAAAACTCTCTAAGTAATAGTGTAATGATTTAATACAATTGAAAGCATTGTGGCAAAGCATTGTTTTCCCCTTTTTGTCAACAACGACGTTTTCAATAGTCATCTGCTACACATGTGTCACAATGCATGAGATAGAGAGGGATGAAGGGACTTTTCCAAGAAGAACCCAGTAATTACATATAGTGTACAGGTTCAAAGGTCTAGGTACGTCATATTGCCACCAGTTTGGCTAATGAAGTCAAACCACAAAATGAACAGCAAATTCCTAATTTGTTCTCCCATATGACTAATTTAGATTTAACCCTTTCCCTCATATAGACGCTTTCGGACGCCTCTGCAGCAGACGGCTTTTTGAAAACATAGTGACAAAAGAAGAAATTGCACAAAACGTGCAATTTCTCCTTTTGCCACAATGTTTTCCACTTTTTGCCATAGGTTATCAATTCAATTATTGAAACTTTCTATGTTTTTACAAAATACGTTTAAAGTCGTCTGCTGCAGAAATGTCGTATGAGGGAAAGGGTTAAAGCCTTTTATAAAGAGGGCACTTTGGAATGGAAAAGTTTCAAGAAATGTCTACATCAATTTTGAACCAAATCCTTTGTTGTGAAATATCATTGGAGTAAATAATACTCTGAAAGCTGATTGAAGCATTGCAAGAAGCTTGGTTTAACCATCGTGCAACCGAAATATCATTGTTTGGAATGGGGACATTGAAATAACTAAATTTGGCACAATTCTATATCTTAATGAGAAAGATCCAGGACTGTAGCCCAAAGGTTAAGGAAACAAATTCAAGGTTATAACTTTTAAAATTGATCTATGTCTGAAGACTTTCTAGGGTCTATATATATTGTTATGCTATTTAAATTTAAATGCATATTCTAACATGAAAATAGAAATGGAAATATAACCCCCACTAGTTTTATGCCAATATGTCTTAAATGATGTCAAAGCCGAGTGTTAATAAGACCTCAAATCGCTAGACGAAGTTCAAGTGGATTTTCTAATGAACTCGCCCAATTGTTCAACTGCAAAAGAAGAAACTTTCCAAAAGATAAGCATTAGAAACGATCTGAAGGACAATTGATTTTTCAAAACACTTATTTGGAAATGTGAGAGAGGGGGGTAAAAGATGCCTTCCGTGACCCATTCGTGAAAACCACACCATACGGGTTTTTAGACATGAAATTTGATCATTAGTCTGTAGAACAGATGCTTTTTTCTCCAAATCCGTAGATGAGTTTTTTTTTTTGGACAATCTACCAGGAGCTATGAGACAGGGGTTATCTAAACAGAGAATGGAAAACCCTACTAGCTGTCTTGAGCTTGGAGAAATAATGAGAAAGAGCTTTTGTAGGCAGTAATACACCATTCATTCGTTATAAAGAACATTTTTGTAACGATAGTGTTTGGTTTATAATGACCAAAGGCTAGCTTTTCTATTTATTATGAATTCACAAAGGAATTATTTTTAAAAGACTATTGATGCGAAAAATTATTATTCGCTGGCAATTTGTAAATATAACATACCGATAGGAAGAAAAGTTTCTCACTGTGGGAATAATGCAATAATTTGCCTGATTGAGTGTTGGTACCTTATCACCTGCCTTTTGCATGCAATTGCGAACTCCTCGCCTTATATGGATACAATTTATTTGGATATTTAATCAATGTTTGCTGTATCAGCTATTCCCCCAAAACTCCCTACAATTTAACCCTTTCCCTCATATAGACGCTTTTCGACGCCTCTGCAGCAGGCGGCTTTTTGAAAACATAGTGACAAAAGAAGAAATTGCACAAAACGTGCAATTAATTTCTCCTTTGGTCACACTGTTTACCACTTTTAGTCATAGGTTATCCATTCAATTATAGAGATTTTCCATTATTTGACAAAATACGTTCAACGTCGTCTGCTGCAGAATTGTCTTATGAGGGAAAGGGTTAAGTGCTGTTATTGAAAATTATTAACCAGACTGTCAAACTTTATCTCTTATAGAATGATAACAATGCATCTTTCATCTATATCTAGGCATATGAGGCATTATGAGCAATAGTTCCAAAATGTGTCTGAAGCAGAAGCATCAGATAGAGGCTGTATGTTGGAAAAGGTTAACCGTTTCCCTCATATGACAATTCTGCAGCAGACGACTTTGAACGTATTTTGTCAAAACATAGAAAATCTCCATAATTGAATGGATAACCTATGACTAAAAGTGGAAAACATTGTGACAAAAGGAGAAATTGCACGTTTTGTGCAATTTCTTCTTTTGTTACTATGTTTTCAAAACGCCGTCTGCTTCAGAGGCGGCAGAAAGCGTCTATATGAGGGGAAAGGATTAATCATACATTACAAAATTGTCATCTGGGATGCATCAGTTTAAACCCTTTCCAAAATGCAGGTGCATTTTTGCACATCTGCAGTAGGAGCAATTTGTCCTTTTGTTGTATGTTTATCTGATATTTTGAGCTGGTCTCACTTAATGGATGAGTTATTAATTATAGCCATTCAAGTGGCATCAAGTTTCTCAATTAACCCGTTTCCCACATTCAACAAATCGGCATCAATCCACAAGTCCTGTGCTGCAGATGCATCCAAGGACGTCTGTATCAGGCACAGGTTTAAATTAACCCTTCCCCACATAAAGACGCTTTCTGAAGCCTCTGCAACAGGTGACTTTACAAAACATTGTGGCATGATGAGCAACTTCACCTTTTGCCACTATGTTTACAACTTTTAATAAATTTTCTTCTTCAATTTAGAAGAAATATTCCATACTTTGGACTTAATGTTTTCAAAGTCGTCTGCAGCAGATTTGTTGCATGTGAGAAAAAGGGTTAAATAAAAAGATGCATGGAGTATTAAGGCCAGTCTGTTCCTTGTAATCAAGATTTTTCTCCTTTTTTTTTTTCAATTTCATTTCCATATAATACTACTTAATAACACAGAGGAAGACGGGGCTTTCACTTGAACTTTTAAACAAGTGAGACTGTCTTGAATACCTAATAAGGTGAAATGTCTAAAAGGCGACCTGGTCTATGTCATCTGAAATGGCCGCACCAATTTATGACAAAAGGAATTATGACTCATGCATAATTTGTGATTGTGCACCTTCATGTTATTGTGGCCCTGCTATTTCAGACATTGAAAAAAAAAGATAACCATTTTACACAAACAATACTACAAATATGCACCAGGCAACTTTAAAAACATCTGAACAAAAACATGGGAAATCTTTGCATTTTATTTTTTATAAGAGTTGCAAATATTGTGGCACAAGGTCCAGGTGTTTGAATGTGGGGAAATAATTGGTGAAAATATGGTCCTGTCATTTCTAACAATATAAACAAGAAAACAAATTGTTTTCACAGAAAATAAAAACCAAAATATTCAGCATTAGGTCATTTGAAGTACTGAGGTAAAAGCCTTTAACCATTGAATAATTCAATTGATGAAACATAATTCTAAGTTCATATAGTTCACATAGAATAGAGACAAAAATGACCTTGGCATTATGCATTGTTGCTTTCAAAACAGTCCTTTCCCATGACAGGGGAGACACATAGGTATCACTTCTCTGTCGTCTATGTGTTTTTCCGTCTGTCTGTCCATCACACATACCGAGGGCATTGCGTGAAACGGTTGTAACTGAAAACCTATTTTGAAAACCCTCGTTTAGGGGCAATTTTGGCCCTTTTGTAAACAATGCAAATTTAGGTGCCATTGCTCAGTTCAACGAGCAATGGCACCTAAATTTCCATTGTTTACCAAGAAAAATGATTTAACGCTTATAAAGACTTCATGGCGAGGTGATTAACCTTGGTAAAAGCCCTCGATACACTTTCTGAAATGATACCAGGCAACACAAGTGTTCCTTTGAACACCGTTGATGTGGCTGATTTCTAAATTGGTAATATTTGTTACTAACAGGGACTGGCTTATGTCCCCAACTTATTTTACAATGCTGCAAAATAAGTCATGAACTGCAACAAAAGAGATAACATCTACTTTAATTATTTGAAGGTCAATCCAGTTTTAACCCAAAGCATTAATCTGTTATGGCCATGAAATTTTGTTAAAGTGAAATTCATCTTGTAAGCTGATGGAGATGGTAACTTGGCGTGAAACGGTTGTAACTAAAAACCTTTTTTTGAAAACCCTGGTTTAGGGGAAATTTTGACCCCTTTGTAAACAATGCAAATTTAGGTGCCATTGCTCGTTCTGAGCAATGGCACCTAAATTTCCATTGTTTACCAATACAAATGTTTAACGCTTATAAAGACTTTATGGCGAGGTGATTAACCTTTAATGGTAAACAAATACCAATTTTAGTTACAAACGTTTCACGCCAAGCCCTCGAAATTTGGACAGGGCACTTCCGCAATAACATAGAACAAAGAGAACAAATTAGAAAATAGTGAAGCCGATGTAAACTGGACCAGTTAATAGACAAGGCACAATATTGTCAACTGGAAACACAATTAATTCAGGCCAGTCGGCGGCCAAGATTAAGGAAGCTGAGGATATTATGCATGTGAGGAATGATTAAACCCTGTCAAACAAACGGGCCAAGATTAGGAAAATTAAACAGGTCTTTGTCACAATCATGATAGTTCTTTTATTACTAAATTAATTACGTTGTTGTTGGTACTCGCAAGACTCATCGAGATGAAACAATGCTTTTGAGTACCAGCCACAAAAGACAAATAATAGATCAAGTCATTATCCAAAAATAACACAAGCAGTATAATATGGTTAAGATCATTTCTGCTATAAAAAATGTGATACTAAATAGGTCAGCAAATTATGAACTGGGAATGTTGGAACTCGGCTAATTTCTTTGGCTCTGCATCAATCTCAAGCATGTTTCATTGTTCAAATGAAGTTTTGATTTGACTCTTTCACCCTTAAATCTATGGAACAATATTCTTTTTAATAAATTTCCTCTTACATAATTATATATATATTTGTACAAGCTATGATGTCTTATTCAGATGGGTTTTCGTAAGCATTGTGTTTGTCCCAAGCAATTTCTCCTTCATGCTTTCTATTATTCAAGTCTCAAGAACATAGTTAAAAATATAGCAGGAAAGTATAAACGGGGTGTTATAAAGCTTGCACCATAGAGGTAATAGGGATACTAAAAAAAAAATTAGTTTGTGAATAATGCAGTGACAGGCAACACAAAAATATCATGATTTGCTTGAAAATAAACCTTATTGTGCAATTAATCAGGTATATATGATTTAGATTAAGGGGCATATCCTGGAGAGACTTGATCAAATTGTTTAAATTGCTTGAGACAAAAAGATAATTGAATAGTTTAGTTTGTGAAATTTGTTAGGACATCCATCTTCAAGCAATTTACATTGTGATTGATAATATAGATTCCTAACGGGGACATGTAACACTCTAGTAGTTTTTGTATTTGTTTAGTTGTCTGTGTACCTCCTGCACACCTTGGTCTGACAAAACTTCGCACAAATGTTTAATACTTGAAACTTATCATTTTTTCATGAAAATCTGGAAAGTCAGCTGTTATGGTTATGCCAGGCAATCTTTCAAAGGGAAACAAAAGCAATATCACATTCTTCCCAACATTTTATGTTCCTAGTAATGACCCAACAAATTGTGTGGTAATAGTTGTACCTTTATCTGTATCATCTGTGGTAGTTACGTCGTCCCGAGCTCGATTTACTTCACTTATTTCACAATCAAACCCTAGAATGTTGGTACTCAGATGAGTTGCTTGACTGAGAAAATTTGTTCGAGCACCGCAACATATTGATATGGTTGGGTTCTTATAAGAAAGATTGAGAGGAAAAGACCGAAAAACATCAGTCTTTTCTACACTCTCAGCGGAAGCATGTAGAATGTGATTCAATCAGAGACTAATCATTTTTAACACTTTCCCTCATACGGCAATTCTGCAGCTGACGATTTTGAACATATTTGGTTAAAAAATAGAAAATTTCTTCTTTTGTCACTATGTTTTCAAAAAGCTGTCTGCTGCAGAGGCGTCAGAAAGCGTCTATATGAGGGAAAGGGTTAAGTACAATCCATTGTTACTTTTACCCTTTCCCGCATAAAACAATTCTGCAGCAGACAACTTTGCCAACCATTAAAATAATTGGGTAAAACTATTGAAAATCTCGCTAAATCAGAAAGGTTAATTGATGATTAGAATTGAAAACAATGTGACCAACAAAGGAAAAATTGCTCATTACAAACGAAGGTAGGACAAATATTTCTGGCATTCTTATTTTAATATCAGTAATATTTTGATTACCCTATTATAACGCTTTTCTGCTATAACCCTTTCCCATATGCAGACATATGTTTTGACGTGTCTGCAGCATTCAACTTTTAAAACATTAATTGTGGCTATATTATATACAGAGAAAATTATTGCTCATCATGAGCAATTTCTCAAATTTCTACCCACCATTGGTCTTTTACTTTCATTTAAGGACATGTTTCATTTTTTTTGGCATACATGTTTTCAAAGTCGTCTGCTTATTTATCGTATGTGGGAAAGGATTTAATAAAATAATTCAGGATAGTTAGAATACGGCATCTCAGGACATTATAAAGTATCGGAAACAATAATCAGAATATTGTTGAAAGCATTTTCATTCCCAGTGTGGCAGAAAACTGTATCATGCAGTATAGAGTGCAATGCATCAAGGTTACCGCATTCTTTAAGTATTTGTATTTGTAATAAAGTCAAACGATCTGAACTGTTTTCCAATACTTCAGGATTTAATATCATCTTCCTTTTTAATGACTGAAAGAACTGCCAATTCCCAGCTGGTTTCTTAAAGAAGCAACTTGAATAAATAGTTTTTGTCCCACCTCCAGTATTAAACCTTTCCTTCATATGCAGCAGACAGCTTTTTGAAAACATAGTGACAAAAGAAGCAATTGCTCAAAACGAGCAATTGCTCCTTTTGCCCAAATGTTTTCCACTTTTAGTCATAAGTTATCCATTCAATTATGGAGATTTTCTATTTTTTGACAAATAATGTTCAGAGCCGTCTGAGGGAAAGGGTTAAATCTTTTCCCTAATACAAAAGCTACACAAGATTTCTGTGAAGTTTCGTTAGAGTCATGCCATCTACAAATGGTGGTATAATTACTGAAAAGAGTTGAAAACACTGTGGCATTAAAAGAAGAAATTGCTTGTTTGAGCAATTTCTCCTTTTGTCACAATGTTTTCAAAAGTCGTCTGCTATATGGAGGCGTCAGAAAGCGTCTACATGTGGGAAAGGGTTAACTTCTGATGCTGGGCTTTCTTCCCATGTTTTTTTTGCCAGTATTTATATCAAGACTTAATTGAGCTTGCATAAATTTCCATTGGACTGATAAGATGTGAGAAAGAGTCAGGTGTGAGATTGATTTAAAAGACTGTTGCATTAAATTTACGACCACCGTTATCTTAATGTCCCGTTTTTTCTTGTTTAAAGATGCAAAATTCAACAGAAATGCTGTGGGAAAAGACTGAAAAGATCTCCCTAGCAAAATGGTCAATCTGGTATGGAATTTTTGTTAAAAAAAATTGATCAATTTATTGTAAAATATAACAAAATATCATAATAAAACATTTTTTTTAAATTTTTTAATATGATAAGCTTAATCATAGCTACGTGTTTAAAAGGTGAAAGAAAACTGAGAATGATCATTAAAATGCAGTTAAAGTTAAGAAGCATAAAATTATAAGGTGAACTGATTGATTCAACACTGCTTAGATTTAATCCTTACCCTCATACTATAAATCTTCAGTAGATGACTTGGTAGTACCCAAAATGCAGGGTTTGAATGTCAAATTTGGTTTTTAAAACTTTCAAAAACTTTCAAAAAAATAAATATCTCTGGATCGATTGGACCAGTCTGATCAATATTTTCTAATTTCTAGATTTTTATTCGTTTAATCAGAAAAGTAAATCATCCTAATCATCTTGAAAAGAAAAGGAAATATCAGGTAATGGGTAAATTCATTTGGCATATTGATGAATCAAAGAAATTAACCCTGCTGGTTTTGACAGTCTGAGCAACCCCTCATCTGAAAAAGCTAACACTGCCTTGTTGCAAAGTTATCTCCCCTTGTTCAATATTTTAATAGTGTAAACTTTGTCCAGAGCAGAACTCAGAAACTACTTGAAGGAATTTATTGAAACTTGAAATATAGATAGATGGCAATGTGAAGTTGTGCAGCTTGCATAAATAACTCTGGGCCACTTTGTTGCAAAGTTATTTCCCCTTGTTCAATAAAAAAGCTTTTAGGGGAGACATCTGTTTACGAAGCTGTGCTCGAAAACAACACTACTAAGTTTATTCCCAAATAAAAGTAACAGTGATTAATTTTCCCATTTAAGGGCAAAATTATTGGTCCCAAATTGCCTAGAAAAAGGCCTGAATGGACCCGTAGTACTGGTTCAGCTGACTTAGGATACGCTGTGATATCACTGAAAAAATGTAGAAAGCGGCAGTGTAAAACACTATACAAATGATTAAATAAACACCTTGCCTACAGGGAGTTCTGCATCATAACAACTGCAATGTGCGTCATAGGTAGGAAATGTCAAAGATCCTATCATCTCTTGTAGCAAAATCATAGACAAACAGTATACAGTGAATGGCTGCCATGTTTAATTATTGTTTATCAATGAATTATGCCCGTTGCAAGAGATGAATTAATTTCTCAACATTTCTTTTAACTGGCATATATTGTAGGATAGGAATTGCGTAATGAAGGCTTTATGCAAAATGGCTGTAACAAGATGTTAATACTACTGCTTTGCATGAAGTTCACATTTATTTATATCCCTTTCCCTCAATCACAGCACACTTTCTGATGCCTCTGCAACAGAAGACTTTTGAAACATCATGGCAAAAGGAGTAAATGCTCATATTGTGATTATGTGTCAACTAACCCTATAATGATATATGTTACTAAATTCATAACATAAATTTGACAATGCATACCTTTCTAATTTCTTAACCCTTTCCCTCATACAACAATTCTGCAGCAGACGACTTTGAACGTATTTTGTCAAAACATAGAAAATCTCCATAGGTGAATGGATAACCAGAGTATGACTAAAAGTGGAAAACATTGTGGCAAAAGGAGAAATTGCACGTTTTGTGCAATTTCTTCTTTTGTCACTTTGTTTTCAAAAAGCCGTCTGCTGCAGAGGCTTTCGAAAGCGTTTATATGAGGGAAAGAGTTAAGATTGAATCTCCTCACACAACCGGCAGCTGTGTTAGATAAGACTTTAGAGATTGCAGATACAGAACTATTGTTAAATTGACCTCTACATTCTTTATCTCTTTCCCTCATATAGACGCTTGCTGACGCCTCTTAACCAGACTGCTTTTTTAAAACATAGTGACAAAAGAAGAAATTGCTCTAAACGATCAATTTCTCCTTTTGCCTCAATGTTTTTCCACTTTTAGTCATTGGTTATCCATTCAATTAGGGAGATTTTCTAATTTTTTGACAAAATATGTTCAATGTCGTCTGCTGCAGAATTATCATATGAGGGAAAGGGTCAACCAAAAGTGGTGTAGTATAGCTATAGGTTATAGGCTGCTGAGGTTGCCAACAATGTAGACCAAAATCGGCCTTGTTACACTTTTCTACAATTTTATCTTTGTTTATATTGTTTGCTTCTCAATTTATAAACCCTTTCCCTCATACGGCAATTCTGCAGCACACGACTTTGAATGTATTTTGTCAAAACATAGAAAATCTCCATAATTGAATGGATAACCTATGACAATAAGTGGAAAACATTGTGGCAAAAGGAGAAATTGCACGTTTTGTGCAATTTCTTCTTTTGTCATTATGTTTTCAAAAAGCCGTCTGCTGCAGAGGCTTCAGAAAGCGTCTATATGAGGGAAAGGGATACCGTTTTAATAAAGACAACTCACTAATCATCTAAAACTGTGTCACATCTCAGGGATAATGATGCAGATTGCAGTTTAATAATTATATGCAGCCAAATTATCTCTTTCCCACATTTTCACAAATTTGCAGCAGAAGACTTTCTAAGAAACATCTAGGCAAAAAGGTTCAACTTTCTGTAAATCAAATTTTAATTATTTCAATTGAAAACATTGTGGACAATTTCTCCTTTTGCCACATTGTTTACAGATGCGACACAAAGCATCTTTCTATATGTAGGGGAAAAGGTTAAGATAAAAGTATATAATAGTTGGAATCACTTACTGATAATCAAATCAGAGAGAAATGGAGGTATAGAGACACAGCAGTTTTGATGGCTTTATTAGTCGCCGGGCAGAAGCCCGCGACTTCTATTTTTAATAGCTTTTCGGAAATCACATGGGAGGGCGGCTTATTATTAGAAAGAAACAAATCTAGATGATTTGAACATATTACAATTGTGGTTGTTTACGAACACTAATAAATGACACATCTAAAATGAAATAAATATTCCGATTTTTTAATGTTTGCAGTTTTTTTTATTTCACTCGCATTTAAGTTTTTTGTCTTATTTACGAAGACAAAAGTGGTCCCTTCAAGACGTGAACCAACACCCCCTAATGCAGACTCTTATGTGTCATCATTGAGGTCAATTTCGGATTCTCCTTTTAATAGCAATTTTAACTTACTAAATGTTGTTTTCATGTTCAAAGAGATGTCTTGATTTGTGTAGAATTCATTTAATAATGTTAATCCATGAATATCTAAAGTAGGAACTGTTTCTAAGCTAAATATAGCCCCTATTCTGTTGTGTAGGTTCGTGACCTTTAACATCGATTTTCGCGCATGCGCATTTCGATATGAAAAAGCGAGTGATATTATTTTATTTTAGACAAGTACAAGACGAATGTTTGACGCAAAGCGTCAAAGAGAAGCCGCAATATTTCGTTGTACATGTAGAAATAAGAAAAAAAGAACATTTTTAAATCCACAAACAATAGAACAATTTAAACTGTAGACGGTAATGCTGATATATTTCTCATTTTGAAGACTTTTGTTTTCTTCAAATTACCTCCCTTTAAAGCAATATCAGGATATTTACCTTGTGATTCGAATAAGATTGACAAACATTGAAATTATATGAATGAATACTATTATTTAAATAAGTAACAACAGCAAAATTAAATTTAAGCCAAGATAAATGTGTACACATTTCGTTAATTTTTTATAGATACCCTAATGTAAGTATGAATATAAAATTTATAAGTAAATGTTTTCATTTCAACGTTTCTAATGTTAGAATAGACTAAGGAAAGTCAAGAATACATAAATAAATCAATGCAGTCTTTTCCGGCGACATTGATGCCTGCCTGGCATCAACTTTCTCTTGTTACCAAGTTATTTTGATATTGGCTTTGATAGCAGTATCTGTAGTTATAAATATAAATAACATATTTCCTCCCTGCTTTAATTAATGCTTTATTGCAGTAAAATATCAAAAATATTGTTTCATATGTTATACATCATAAATGCCTTGAGAAAAGCTCATTGCTGCATGTTTATCTTGGAGAAAAGCTCATTGCTGCATGTTTATCTTGGAGCAAGTAATAAGTGCATCTTTTAACCCATTACTTCACACAGATGACATTTGACGCCTATCATAACACATGACTTTTGAAAACATTGCTATAACAGGTGAATTTGCTCAAAACGAGCAATTTCACCTTTTATTGCAATATTTTCAACTTGTCTATCAATATAAATCCTTCAGTTTTCAAGATTGTTGAAATTTTTTGTCTGATGATTGTAAAGCAGACGATCTTTGAAAAGTCATGTGAAGTAATGGGTTAACCAAACTGAATTCTTAAATGTGAAAATCATGTATTTAAATTTGTAATTAGAAACTTTTCATATATAAAAATAAATATTCTACCAGCTTTTAAAGTATAGTTGGTTTGTGGTTGAAAGGTTATAGACAATATAAAGTTGGAATCAAAGAATGTATGAGAATTTTAGGCTGTTAAAATCAGTAGTACCATCAATAAATACCTATCTATTCAGAGCTTAGATGCTTATCATTTTTATAGCTCGGCTGGTTCTGGTCAATGGCCGGAAATACCTTTACTCCCCCCCCCCCCCTTTCACACATCCAGCAATTCTGCAGAAGACTGTTATAACATTAAGTCAAAAATATGGAAACTTTAATTGAATAATAGAACAATTATTGGACTAAGTTTAAAAACATTGTAGCAAATTTTGGCACAATTGTTTCTAAATACGACTGCTCTGTCAGAGGCGTCGGAAAGATTCTACATGTGGGAAAGGGCTAAAGAGTTTTATTCATCATAGATATGTTTTACTTTAGAAGTTCAACCCAACCCTTACATTCTGATGCAGGCAAATGTTGACTCCCCCGCAACAAACTTTGTTTATTGCCTCGGAAGATGTAATTGAGTCAATATAACATATAAAAGCAACGAAGGCTCTGATGCAGCTAGCTGTGTATAATGCCCTGGCAGGTTCACTGAAGTGTTCACTGTTTGCAATTGAAACAAGACTTCACATTACTTGACAGGGCTTTTTTTTTTAAAGATTTTGAAGAAAAGAGTGTTCTTAATTTACCATAACAGCTCGAGGTGTAAACAACTATGTGGATTAAGCAAATGCAGCATAAATTCATAATTAAAAGTGCAATTAACTGGAAGCAATTTCAATAAAAGGCAGCGTTCGAGGTTTATTGTTTCTGATAGCAATTTGCATTAGAGTTGCATTAATTTGAGATACGCTGGCGCCTTTTGCGCTTAATTGCTGATGAAAGGATGAAATGTATATGAGAAGAGGCGATTATATGAAAAGCTGCTTTTCAAAAAAGTAATTATTTGAAATAATTTTAATTGGCAATTCTGAGTTAAGAATTTATTTATTTTTTATTTATTTTTCAAAATAATATTTAACATTTTTTTTTTTTTAAGAATTAATAATTTAAGATAAATATATCTTGAATCTAGACCAAGGTCTGTGTAATCATATCTTAAAAAGAGTTCACAAATAAATCATCTAAATTTTAATGAGCATGCTTTTGAAAGGTTTTGATGCACGTTTTCTAAGATCTCATTTGAGCTTTTTTAAGAGCAAAATGAAATTAGGATTACAATTTAAATTTTATTTTCTGCATTATTAAATAATTTGCCTCCAGCAGCTCATGGTGCATTTCACTAAATTACAATATTAAAAAATTAGATATAAAAATCATATGAGGGTGATAATATTTTATGATTAACCCTTTCCCTCATATAGACGCTTTCGGACGCCTCTGCAGCAGACAGCTTTTTGAAAACATAGTGACAATAGAAGAAATTGCTCAAAACGAGCAATTTCTCCTTTTGACACCATGTTTACCACTTTTAGTCATAGGGTTATATATCCATTCAATTATGGAGATTTTTTATTTTTTAACAAAATATGTCCCAAAGTCGTCTGCTGCAGAATTGTCGTATGAGGGAAAGGGTTAAAGCAGACGGCGTTTTGAAAACATAGTGACAAAAGAAGAAATTGCACAGAACGTGCAATTTCTCCTTTTGCCACAATGTTTTCCACTTTTAGTCATAGGATGATCCATCTGACAAAATATGTCCCAAAGTCGTCGTCTGCAGAATTGTCGTATGAGGGAAAGGGTTAAAGCAGACGGCGTTTTGAAAACATAGTGACAAAAGAAGAAATTGCACAGAACGTGCAATTTCTCCTTTTGCCACAACGTTTTCCACTTTTAGTCATAGGATATCCATCTGACAAAATATGTCCCAAAGTCGTCGTCTGCAGAATTGTCGTATGAGGGAAAGGGTTAACTCTTCCCCACATACAGCAGCAGACAACTTTGCTCACAATGTTTTCAAAAGTCGTCTGCTGCTATTGACAAAATGCGTCTGCAGGTGGGAAAGGGTTCAAAGATTGGAATTCTTGCGTTATAATAAATGATAAATGTCAAATAAGGGAGAAGTATTACATCTACAGTATTAAAATCTGCTCTAATGTCTATTTGAGCTATGATATATACTTAATTGATTAACAAGGGAATTTTAAGTTCTTAATGGTGATACAAGCTGAAATCTTTCATCAATGAAGTATATTTGATCTCAGTCGTGAACTAATAAAAGTATTAAGGAAATAGGAAAAATTGCTCTTATGACATGGCAATATATATCTTTATTAATAATTTTAACATTTTTAATCCTTTCCCTCATATGACAATTCTGCAGCAGACGACTTTGAACTTATTTTGTCAAAAACTAGAAAATCTCTATAATTGAATGGATAACCTATTACAAAAAGTGGAAAACATTGTGGCAAAAGGAGAACTTGCACGTTTTGTGCAATTTCTTCTTTTGTCACTATGTTTTCAAAAATCCGTCTGCTGCAGAGGCGTCAGAAAGCGTCTATATGAGGGAAAGGGTTAAAGGATTTATTGTCTGCCTATGCATAGAGCACCGGAAAGAAGATCCGATCTGATCAAACTGTGTACATGTGGAGACTAATCTGCATCTTCAATAGATGCATGGGACTTTGTTGTGACATTTAAAATCACAACTCAGGAAGGTTTTAAAACTTCCATAGATGAATTTTCATTCACAAGAAACCTATATCAGATTGCAAACGTCTCGATCCAGTCTAAGGTTATAACCACCCACTAAAGGTTTTAATGATTTGTAAGCAAACATAATAGATTCAGATTAGATTCAGTCGACTTTGAAAACATAGTGACAAAAATCTGAAAATTCTCAATAAATGGTAGCTTAATTGTTAAACAAAGTTGAAAACATTGTGGTCAAGGGAGAATTTGCTCATCATGAGCAATTTCACCTTTGGCCACAATGTTTTCAAAAGTCACCTGCTGCAATTGCGTCAAAATGTGTCTGCAATTGGGAAAGGATTGAGGCTATACCCGTAATGGTCACAAATTTTCCTAACATATATATTGTTTTCTTGTGACATGTAAAAATATTACTGCATGGACTGTAATTATCTTAACTATATCAATTACAAATAGAGCCACAAGCATACATTAAGTGCTCTTGGTTTTATGTAATCATTTAAGATTAAGATCAAGTCTTTCACTTAACATCCCTAGCTAAGAGGGTATACAGTGCGTTAATTTGAGACCGAGCACCGCCCCTGGGTTTGACGGTCAGTTTGGATTGTCCTTGTGTAAGGTTACTTTCTTTAACCCTTTCCCTCATATAGACACTTTCTGACGCCTCTGCAGCAGACAGCTTTTTGACAATATAGTGACAAAAGAAGAAATTGCTCAAAACAAGCAATTTTTCCTTTTGTCACAATGTTTTCCACATTTAGTCATGGGTTAACCATTTAATTATAGAGATTTTCTATATTTTGATAAAATATGTTCAAAGTTGTCTGCTGCAGAAATTTCGTATGAGGGAAAGGGTTAACTCTCGTACTGGTTTGTTACCCAGGAATCATGGATAAAAATAAATCATGTTATTGTACTGTCGCTATTTATTTTTCAGCAGTATTTTCTGACTAAAACACAAATAAATCAAATTCTTTTTCTATGATTGTTAAAATGTGGATGTTTCTAATATGTCAAATAATCCGGAGAATTCCTTCTTGTTTCTCTTGATGAACTATTGCACATCATATAAATACCATCATTTACTAACCTTGTTAATCCTTTCCCTCATATAGACGCTTTCTGATGCCTCTGTAGCAGACGGCTTATTGAAAACATAGTGACAAAAGAAGAAATTGCACAAAACGTGCAATTTCTCCTTTTGCCACAATGTTTTCCACTTTTTGTCAGATTATCCATTCAATTATAGAGATTTTCTATTTTTTGACAAAATATGTTTGTCTGTTGCAGAATTGTCGTATAAGGGAAAGGGTTAAGAATGTTTATATACTGGTTATGTTGTCAGATTGAATATATAGATACAAGTGTCCAGCGGTCATTTATAGGCTATTAGCTGACCAGTCTTATTATAGTGTCAGGTCCTGTCCAATCACATTTGTATTGCAGAATTGCATGTGAATAGACCATAAAAAAGATAGATATTTCCGATATTCTTTGGTTTTAATGTCTGATATATAAATTGGTGACTGTTACATATGTAATAAGGTAAAATAAGAGTTATGAAACATAATTTTATTGCGTTTTGTTTAAATCCTTTCCCTGATACAGACAATTCTAATTCTGCCAATCCTGAAGATAATTATATAACCTCCTTTTCTAGTTATGTAGGCTCAGACAGCTGAGCCCTTTAATATAGCAATACACTGTAAACTTTAACAGCCTTTCCCTGATATAGACGCTTCCTGATGCCTCTGCATCAGACGGCTTTTTGAGAACATAGTGACAAGAGAAGAAATCGCTCATCTCCTTTTGCCACAATGTTTTCCACTTTTAGTCATATAGGTTATCCATTCAATTATAGAGATTTTTTATTTTTTGACAAAATAAGTCGTCTGCTGCAGAATTGTTGCATGAGGGAAATGGTTTAATAAGCTACTTTTGGGAACAATGTAGGTCAAGATTTAAGTTTGTAAGAACTTATCAACCCTTTCCATCATATAGACATATTTTGGCGCCTTACTCCAGGTGACAACTTTTGAAAACATTTTGACAAAAGGAGAAATTGCTCTAAATGAGCAATTTCTCCTTTTGTCGAAATGTTATAAACTTTATTCAGTATTTGTTCTTTCACTTTAACCCTTTCCCACCTATAGCCGCGTTTAACACATCTGCAGCAGACGACTCTTGAAAACGTTGTAGCAAAAGGAGAAATTGATAAAAAAAGGCAACTTTTCCTTTTGCTACAACGTTTTCAACTGTATTCAGTAATTATACCTTCATTTATAGAGTTTCATACTTAAACTAAATGTGTGCAAAGTTGTTTGCTACAGATGTGTTGTATGTGGGATTTAAGGGAGGGATAATTTAAGATTCCTGGCAATGAGACCAATGGCACTCATGGTATTTAGTGGGATGAGAATTCAGACATGTTGGACAGTCTGATCAAAATAATTTTTCCTCAATCTGGGAATCTCAATTGGTCCATCAGTACAAAATGAACTCTTCCTGACCTGAACACATTTTTTCCCCCACCTCTGCAAATACTTATATTGTTTCCACTAACTGGACTCAATGATGAGTTACATTCCAGATAAAAATCATTGAATATTTTATAAAGCAGGTAAATCTATCTATCAGGGCTCTTAGGTATTTATAATTAACCCTTTCCCTCATATAGACACTTTCTGACGCCTCTGCAGTAGACGGCTTTTTGAAAACATAGTGACGAAGGAAGAAATTGCTCGAAACAAGCAATTTCTCCTTTTGCCACAATGTTTTCCACTTTTAGTTATACGACAATTCTGCAGCAGACGACTTTGAACATATTTTGTCAAAAAGTAGAAAATCTCTTTAATTGAATGGATAACCTATAACTAAAAGTGGAAAACATTGTGGCAAAAGGAGAAATTGCTTGTTTCGAGCAATTTCTTCCTTCGTCACTATGTTTTCAAAAAGCCGTCTGCTGCAGAGGCGTCGGGGTTAACTTCTTAAGGTTATCCATTCAATTATAGAGATTTTCTACTTTTTGACAAAATATGTTCAAAGTCGTCTGCTGCAGAGCTGCAGAATTGTCGTATGACTAAAAGTGACGCATGGGGCTCAGTTCTTTGTCTGCTGTTGGTTTGTTTTTCTATCAACAGCCAAATACTTCCTATCTTATTTTCAGTTGCTACTGATATATTTAACATTCCTGTTTAAAAGGGTTTGAAAAGAGGAAGAATTGCCGTATTTTTATTGCTTGAGTAAATTCAAGAACTGGGCTATGAATAATTAAGAATCAATTTCAAAATGCTATAAATTGTTGCTGATTAAAAATCGTGTTTTATAATTTGCTTTAATATGAAATTTCAAACTGTTTATTTGCTTTAATATAAAATATTGAACTGTTTATTGTAGTTGATATGTATGAAAATGAGCCCATTCATGGGGAAAAGGTACAAGTTTGCTTTGATGAACTGTGGATTTTGATATGCAGATCACAATTATTCACTTCCACAAGCTTATGGGTAGCTCCTGTCAACACCAGAGCAGATGTATAAGCTGATAATTAACACTGTACAGAAGTGCCAACGTGTTTCTAAAATGGAGTCTCCAAACTTGTGCCAAAAGGATCAAGGTATATTCTAAAGAGTTTTAAGTATGAGGAAAACGATCGGTTATTGTTAGATTCCCCTGGCAGTCTTAGATAGGGAGAAGTATATAGGTCTTTTAACTACAATATCTCTGTTATTACTCAATAAAACAAACCCCTTGTTGTTAGATAATTGGAAACAATTTAACCTTGCTGAAGCAATTATTTTGAAAACCCACCACATATTAAAGCTACAAAATAAGCATGTTAAAATATAATGTCGGCCCTTTATCCGTCTTGAGAGCAGATTTCCCCATGTACATGTGTAGTACATACAATTAATGATAACACCTGTCGACCTGCAGGATATCCAATACATCTCTCGCCACTTCCTTGGTGATGACAGACAGAAGGCTATCTGCATTGACCTTGACTCTGATTGATCTAACAATATAAGAGAATCAATCAAACTTTATACCTCCGGATATGAATTTTGTGATAACATTTTATGATGCATTTTAACTATAGTAGTAACAGAAACAGAAGTATAACTTTGGCTTGTATTTAGAAGTTATTGTAAGACATTTGAAAAGTTACTCTTTGTGAGCATTATATTCTTTTTCCATTACCATAATGCTGTTAAAATTACTGGCTGTGCTTAAATGTTGATGGCTATATGCCAAACTGTGATAACTTCATCTTGCTACATTTAATATGCTGTTGCACATTTTTAGCTCACCTGTGTACAAAGTATTCAAGGTGAGTTATTGTGAGTGCCTTTGGTCTGGTGTCTGTCCTTAAGGCTTGGTTGTCAGTTTGTTGTCTGTCCATTGTCAACAAAATATATGAGAGGCAGACACTATACCACTGCACCACTGCCTTCCACTACTGACTTAAGTGACTAATTGATAAGTGTATGGTGTTCCTTCAAACACCCTTGTAAAGACATATACTTCTAGCAATTCTATAGAATCTATAGAATAGAATGTAACCCATATCAAGGGATAAGTGTTTAATTGGACTAATCATGTAGAAACATGCTGATAGGCCTCTTAGGCTTATTATCTCTATTGGAAGAAGCAGGAGATTGATTTTGATTGACCGCTAGCTACAGAATTGTTTTACAACATCAGTTTCCAGGGGATAATTACTTCTGAATACCTAAGGAAGCGGACTACAGTCTCTGTTCTATACAGTTGATAATTTGATTGCTAAATGTGAAACAGTTATTGTTCTTACAAAAACTGTTTTGGTAATTCTGCCTATTTTAATTAACTCTTTCTCACATGCAGAAACATTTTGACACATCTGGAGCAGAATGATGGCTTTTGAAAATAGGAGAAATTTCTCATTATGAGCTTTCAATATTGATTGTTAATTTTACCTTTTTGGCGGAATTCCTGTCTATAGATTGGCGATGTCCGTCATTATTTTGGTTAAAGTTTTAGGTTGAGGCAAAATCTCAACACCTGAAAGGGTTACAAACTTGAAACATTGCCTGAAGGTACAACCAGTAACAAGTTCTATTGATTTCTATGGTTTCTTTGACCTTGACCTTGGTTTGTCGATTTTCAAGGTCAAATTGCTGACAATCCGGCCTTACCGTCTTCAGCGGTTTCTTGTTATATAGATATTTTAATTTTTTGTCAATGTTTTTAAAGTCGTGCAGGTTTGTTGTATGCAGGAAAGAGTTTAATGGGCGAACTGTGACCATACAGACACATTTTTAGTTTTGAAGAAATATATCTCAAAGTCCTCGAGGGAATCTGCAGTGGTTATTGAGTGTCAAGGTCTCCCAGGTTTGATCCCAAGACGCAACAGTCATGTTGGAGTGTCCTATAGGGCAAGCCACATTTCCTAGCCTTAAAGTACTGGTTACCAGGGATCATGAATAAGTGAACTGTCGCCGTGATATAACTGAAATAATGTTAAAAGTGGCGTAAAACCCCAATAAATAAATATGGCAAGGCACATTTCCTAGCCTAAGTACCGGTTACCAGGGATCATGAAAAAGTGAACTGTTGGCGTGATATAACTGATATTATGTTGAAAACCGCGCCAGACCCCCAATAAAATATATCAAGCCAATTAACCCTTGCCCTCATACGTCAATTCTGCAGCAGATGACTGATGACTTTGAACATATTTTGTCAAAAAGTAGAAAATCTCTATAATTGAATGGATAACCCATGACTAAAAGTGGAAACGATTGTGGCAAAAGGAGAAATTGCACGTTTTGTGCAATTTCTTCTTTTGTCACTCTGTTTTCAAATAGCCGTCTGCTGCAGAGGCGTCAGAAAGCGTCTATATGAGGGAAAAGGTTAACAACCTCCTCCTCATGTATCAGAGATGTAGAGAATATAGTATAACAAGGTTTTCCTATGGACAAACAAGTGGTGTTGGTTCTGACATGTAATTTATATGATGGAAATTGTCAGTAATTGTGTTCATTTACCTCAATACCTGGTGGGCTTGTTTCCTGTCTTATTGTCACTCAAACCTTTCCCACATACAACAAATCTGCAGCTTTCAATATATCTATGCAAAAATATGAAGATCTCTCTACATGATGATATCATTATTGAACAGAGTTGAAAACATAATGTGACAAGAAGAGAAATTGCTCATTATTATTGTGACCCACTTATAACCCTTTCCCTCATACGACAATTCTGCAGCAGACGACTTTGAACGTATTTTGTAAAAAAAATAGAAAATCTCTAAAATTTAATGGATAACCCATGACAAAAAGTGGAAAACATTGTGGCAAAAGGAGAAATTGCACGTTTTGTGCAATTTCTTCTTTTATCACTATGTTTTCAAAAAGCCGTTTGCTGCAGAGGCGTCCGAACGCGTCTATTTGTGTCTGTATGTGGGAAATGGTTATCAGTGGTTACCCAGAATAGAGTAATATGTCTGCTATGCTATTATGTGTCTTATTTTTACTTTTCTTGTCATGGTAATTGGAAGACTTTATTTCGAGTTTATCTTTAGGATCGACCAAATTAGAATTCTTAGATACATTGCCAAGTAAAAAAGGTCTTACTTTTAAATGTTAAACGAATTTGCAACTTCTAAATTTGTACGAAAGAAATTTGTTGAAAGAATGTCTGATAATTTTGCAGTGCAAAACATGTTATTGTTAAAAGAGTCTGAATAAATTTTGTTGGGCACTTCCTCCTTTTCCTATAATGCTTTAAAAAGTACATAATTCTTCTGCAGTGGCAGAAGTATTGTATTTCTGTCTGGGAGAAATGTTATTACCAACCATTGAATATCTCTTAAAAATCTTTGGCATTGTAAAGTTCATACTGTCTTATACCTTTCCCTCATACAACAATTCTGTGGCAGATGACTTTGAACATATTTTGTCAAAAAATAGAAAATCTCTTTAATTGAATGGATAACCTGGGACTAAAAGCGGAAAACATTGTGGCAAAAGGAGAAATTGCTTGTTTTAAGCAATTTCTTCTTTTGTCACTATGTTTTTCAATTTTCAAAAAGCCATCTGTTGCAGAGGCATCAGGAAGCATCTATATGTGGGAAAGGGTTATAAACATAAACACTGGTTTTAACCCCAATAAACACACTGCAATCAAGACCCTCAGTGTAGCCTGTAGGGGTTGGTTTAAGTGAAAGTGAAAATTCACTTTCTGCAGCCTCTGCAGAAGAAATCTTTTGAAAACATTGTGGTAAGACCAAGTAAAAGGAGAAATTGCACATTATGAATAATTTCTCCTTTCAACTCTTATTCAACAATAATACTTTCATTGATAAAAGAAAATCATAGCTTTCCCTAAAATGTTTGAAAGTCGTCAGCTGCAGATTTGTTGGTTGTTAGAAAGCGTTAACCGTACAAAGAGAAGCGGTAATTTAGGCCTTTTTTTGTATGACCAGACTAATTACCAATAGAGGAACTAATTGAAAAGCACCACTGAACCTATGTAAATACTCGACAATACCAATTTAACAATCAGACTAAGAGTCATACCAATTTAGAAATCTGCTACTGATATAATCTGCAGGAAAACAGACCTTTTCTGGGTTAGAGCAAGCTCTTTGCCGTATCTAAGCTCTCTACTACATGCATATATGTATTTTATGTATCTGCAGCAGATGACACATAATGGCCGCGTCTCCTTTTCCCACACTGATTCCTACATTATTCTAGAAGTTCTTTTTTTCATTTAGACTGATTTTTCCATGTTTACGTTTTATGTTGAAAGTGTGGGGAAAGGAGAAATTGCTGTTTAAATAAGCAATTTCACCTGTTGCAACAATGTTTAAACTCTTGTCAATCATCCTTAGTATTAAATTAAAACTTAATTTTGAATTAGATTTTCCATATTTTTGCCTTTAATGTTTTCATAGACAGCTGCTGCTGCCAAATTGGGCTATTGATGGAATTTCTATGTGGAATTTCAGCAGCCAGTTGCTTGGAAAGTCTGTTGTGTGGAGTACTAGTATAAGAAAGTCAGGAAACACATGGATAGGAGAACTGGCTGCAAAAACTGTTTAAAACAGCATTAAACCCCAATCAATCAAATGCGACAGACTTGTTGCATACGGAAAGGCTATATAAGCATGATATTTAAACATCAATATTTAGTTTTGCAGACAACTTACTCAAATAGTTCTATTGATAACAAGACTTCTTAAAGACTTTCTGTCTCAGCCTACAAAATTGATTCTTCTCTATATTTAACCCTTTCCCACATACGAAAAATCGCAGACGACTTTGAACATATTTTGTCAACCCTTACCCACATCTGACAAGTATGCAGCCTTCAACTTGGAAAAATATTTTAATGAAAGCATATAATTATTGAATAGACTTGTAACCATGATCAAAAAAGAGTAATTTCTTTTTTGCCAAAATGTTTTCAGAAGTATAGTCTCATTGTCTGTTGAAGATGGATCAAGATAATGGCTTCATGGGGGAAATGGGATTAATCATAATTCTTTGGCTGTCTAAATTAGCAATAACCATATACAACATGCAAACTTAAAATACAGTTATCCTGATCGTAATCTTATAAAATATAGGTTTTGATGCATCTACAGCAGATATGGCTTATGAACAATAATTCAGGAAAGGATAGTAATTTCTCAATTTCCTCCCACCTTGTTTTCCTTCGTGTTTTAACCATTTCCCTCATACGACAATTCCGCAGCAGACGACTTTGAACATATTTTGTCAAAAAATGGAAAATCTCTATAATTGAATGGATAACCTATGACTAAAAGTGGAAAACATTGTGGCAAAAGGAGAAACTGCTCGTTTTGACTTCTTTTGTCACTATGTTTTCAAAAAGCTGTCTGCTGCAGAGGCGTCAGAAAGCGTCTATATGAGGGAAAGGGTTAACCGTTTCCAACATACAACAAATCTGCAGCAGACGACGTTGAAAACATAGTGACAAAAACCTGAAAAATCTCCATAAAAGATAGCTTATTGTTAAATAAAGTTGAACACATTGTGGCCAAAGGAGAAATTGCTCATCATGAGCAATTTTCCCTTTGGCCACAATGTTTTCAAAAATTGTCTGCTGTAGATGTTCTGTTCTCATTGTAAGTAAAACACTTACAATTTTATAGAATTGTAAAAGGCAGCAATAGGGGGGGCCGAGTTATAATCTGATACAAAAATCTTTTAGTCATCTGCTTTGAAAGAAATCTGCTGGGAATAATGAAACATGCGGAATTTCAGAACTATGATTTATGTGGAGATCGAAGCTGATGACATCAACTATTAAATGTTGATTATTGATTATTGATTGACAATTAATGTAAATTGATTTTGATCAAACCTAACGTAAATACAGTTAGCTATGAATTTAGTCATGTGATTGAGTGACTTTACTGAAGCAAAGGGGGCAAAACTGAAAAAAAAAAAAAAAAATAAGTATGGAAAAAGAATTACCAGCATAAATAGAAATTAATCTTGGTAACAGACAGGGTAACATAATATAATGAAATTATGAAATTCCAGTTTAATGATTTACATTTTCCACACACAACTCTAAGCATAATGAAGCAGACTCCATTTTAGATCAGCATATATATTGCAACAGAAGCAATTTCCACATGGTTTTCAACTATTCAATAATTTTACATGTGCTTTCATTTAATTTTGATGCCTCTGCAGCTGACAGCTTTTTGAAAACATAGTGACAAAAGAAGAAATTGCTCAAAACAAGCAATTTCTACTTTTGCCACAATGTTTTCCGCTGTTAGTCATAGGTTATCCATTCAATTATAGAGATTTTCTATAGTTTGATCAAGTATTTTCAAAGTCGTCTGCTGCAGATATGGTGTATATGGGAAAGGGTTAGGAAGCACAGAAGATAAATTGACTTGTAAGAAGAATCTTCTATAATGGCATAATATGATACAATTGCAGAAAAACTTAGAGGAAATAGGAATGATGATAAATGGTTTAAAATGTTTGAAGTTTGTACGGATACCATAAGTTATCTTTGTTTGGTAACGATTATTAATGAGCTTTTAAGCTTTTCCAACATGCATTATGCGATTTCACGCATCTGCAGCAGACGACATTATTGTGAGCTTTAATTTCTTTATCAGAGAGTTATTCGGTGACTATATATGTTTATAACTCTTTTTGATAACTATATACACTTCAATTTATGGACAATTTTACCAAATTGTTGACAATTAAGATGTTATAAAAGTCGGCTTGTGCAGATTTGTTGTATATGGGAAAGGGTTTATACATGCACTATTATGATTTAATGGCTATCATTTTTGTCATGATATTGTGTTATTTGTTAATATTGTACTCCAAAAGTATGGAAATAGCGGATATCTGATCCATATCTTATATCCTTTTCTCGTTAAGAAATAATGACAGGCTTTTAAAACATGGACTGCATTGATTTGTCGTGTAATATGGCTTTTGATTTTGTTTGTTATTTGATTTTCCAAAATGTTTAAAAACAAAGTTCCACTTTAATAAAATGGATTCAGTGTAATTATTTTAAAAAGCCCACCATAAAGATAATTCATTCATTGAAATATTTTGAACACTCAGTTTTTTTTTAACTCCATCCGACGAACAACAGCAGACGACTTTGAAAATATCCAAATGAAAGTATAATTATTGATAATATTTAAAAACATCGTGTCATGATAATTAACCCTTTCCCTCATATAGACGCTTTCTGTAGCAGACAGCTTTTTGAAAACATAGTGACAAAAGAAGAAATTGCACGTTTTGAACTTCTCCTTTTGCAATAATATTTTCCACTTTTTGTCATAGGTTATCCATTCAACTATGGAGATTTTCTATGTTTTGACAAAATACGTTCAAAGTCGTCTGCTGCGGAATTGCCGTATGAGGGAAAGGGTTAATGGAGAAATTGCTTTGAAAAGCAAATTTTGCTTTTGCCATAATATTATCAAAGTCGTCTGCTGCAGATGCTTCAAAATGTGTCTGCATCTTGGAAAGGGTAAACGACATAATATAAAACTTATGGAAGACGAGGCTCTGTGAGAAGGGTTAAGACTTAACCCTTTCCCACATACAACAAATCTGCAGCAGACGACTTCCAAAACATGTTGGAAACCACATGAAAATTCTCCATAAATATTCAAAGCGTTTAATTATTAAAAAAGAGTTATAAACATTGTGACAAAAGAAGAAATTGCTTCTTTTGAGCAATTTCTACTTTTGTCACAACGTTTTCTAAAGTCATCTGCTGCACAAGCGTAAATGTGGGAAAGGGTTAAAGACAGGTTGTATATATGATATGCTATTCCCCCATGGTTTTAGGTGGTTAATGCACCCATTTAATTAGTCCATGTATATGTAGATGAAAGAATTTTCATGTTAAATTCATTGGAGATAATTCAATATTAAAGTTTTTACCTCTCCACACATAACCCTTTCCCTCATATAGACGCTTTCTGACACGTCTGCAGCAGACGGCTTTTTGAAAACATAGTGACAAAAGGATAAATTGCTCAAAACAAGGTATTTCTCCTTTTGCCACGATGTTTTCCACTTTTAGTCATAGGTTATCCATTCAATTATAGAGATTTTCTATTTTTTGACAAAATATGTTCAAAGTCGTCTGCTGCAGAATTGTCGTATGAGGGAAAGGGTTAAACCAAGATGACACTAGAAGATATGATGAGATGTTTGACTAATATTGCTGCGATGTTTTAAAATGTGGCCTGCCTCCAGACTTAATGTGGGAAATGGTTAAAGCAAAAACGGAAGTTGTTAATGGAACCACCTTGTAGATTTATACACCTTTGACTTAAACCAAGATGACACTAGTAGATAAGATGCGATGTACTGATGTTATACCTGAGATCTTTTACCAAGTTAACCTTTTTCCACCTATACAGACAATTTCGAAAGACATCTTTTGAAAACATGGCAAAAGAAATAATGGTTCACAATGAGCAATTAATTTCTTCTTTTGCAGCTATGTAATGTTTTAAAAAAAATAAGTGTCCTTTAAAACATTTATGAGCATTTTCAATATATATTTGTTTATTTGATGTTTTTTTTAAAGTCGGCTGCTGCAGATTTGTTGTATCAGTGAACAGGGTTTATCAGCCTAAACAATGAGAAGTCTATATAGTTTCTAAATTGATGAACTCAATTCCGGGGAATCTTGGGCTGTTAATTAATAACTTTTGTGGAAATAGTGTCAGTCAGGACTGAAGGACTGATGACCTTGACCTTCGCAAAGACTGACTGCCTTCTTATAATTTAGATGTTTACATTGTGGTTGCATTAATTAATTAACCCTTTCCCTCATATGGACACTTTCTGACGCCTCTGCAGCAGACGGCTTTTTGAAAACATTGCGACAAAAAGAAGAAATTGCTCTAAACGGGCAATTTCTCCTTTTGCCACAATGTGTTCCACTTTTAGTCATAGGTTATCCATTCAATTATGGAGATTTTCTATGTTTTGACAAAACACGTTCAAAGTCGTCTGCTGCAGAATTGTCGTATGTGGGAAAGGGTTCAAGGGTTGGTTGGAAGAAGCTTTCAACTTCTGTGCAGTTCTCCAGATATCTTGGTACCTTTGGTGTTAACCCATAAAAATGTTACAGTAAAGTTTTCTCTGTCATAATGTGTTCTCTACAATAAATGGTTAACATTCCAATGCGTAAGATTGATGCATTATTTATGTGGGTTTGCTTTCAACTTGTGCAAGTTGCCTTTCATTTGACAAACAAATGTATATATATATATATCCCGCCTGTAGTTTTTCCGGGGACTCTTTAACAGAAAATACAAAAATACACGGAAAATACAGGGAAACCATGGAAAAACCATGGAAAATAACAAGGAATTTAATGTTAAGATGCGGTAACGCTGGAAATGGTTCGAATACTCCGGGGTCCACGGAACTATTCCAGGGTGTTCACAGAACCATTCCAGCGTGTCCATGGACCCATACCGGGTTTTTCCATAGAATTTCCGGGGTTGTCCATTTAAATGTACTGGATTTTCCATGGAAAATGTCAGATTATCCCGAAGTATCCCTGGAAAGCTGTCCGAATACTCCGGGGATTTTCCGGGGATTTTATACTAAGTAAGAGTCCCCGGAAAAGCTACAGCCGGGTTGATACATTTCCCTAAAACTAGTATTTCTCTTCCTTTCTAAAATAAATTTCAAATTTTAAAAGTGCTAAATTTACATGAAAGGAAGTCGAAAGACAGCAGAAAATGGATGGTTAAATTAAATTTAAGAATTGCAGAAATATTATCATAACTGATTGCTGAGATAATTTCGTGTGAAAGAAAAACATTAACATCAAATCTGCTCCCAAACAACAATTATAATACTGCTAATTGGAAAACAGTTAAATCACACACAATAAGTTGGTGAAGAAAACCATAATGGAAATCAGAAAGTGCTGAATGGATCTGTGCCAGATCTCGCAAATAACTTATAGTCTGTGGTTTAAGTGATTTCTCTTTTCCAAGCATAATTTTGGAAGAATAAACAAAAAAATAGAACTTGTTTTAAGTTCTACTTTAATTGATACAGTCATTCTGTCCAAAAACGTTTTAAAGCGATAATTCCAATGACACTTTCTTACTCAGATGTGACTTGAGACCTGTTGCCCGTTTCTTCATAGAAACAAAGTTTGTGTCCGATGTTACTAAAACATTGCTGGAAATGAAGGCAATTGCTCATAAAAAACCCTCTTCCCCTCTCAATTTATCTCTGAATTATTACTTAGAATCTGATTATAGTCCACCCAGCAGTAATAATCTGGCTTATTGTCCCCCGCTTTAGCGAAAGCGGGGGACTATTATTTCTCATTCGTCAGTCAGTCCGTCCGTCAGTCCGTCAGTCCGTCAGTCCGTCAGTCCGTCCGTCAGTCCGTCAGTCACGCTGTCACACTTTCGTTTCCGGGCTATTTCTCTGCAACCGCTTTTTCGAATTTGATGAAATTTCATAGGAAGGATCACCACCAAGTGTAGATGCGCATATCGTGTTTGCGTTCCGGTTGGATTATTTTTCACGGAGTTATGGCCCTTTACCCCTATGTATGACTAAATTCATATCCGGGCTATTTCTCTGCAACCGCTTTTTGGAATTTGATGAAACTTCATAGGAAGGATCACCACCAAGTGTAGATGCGCATATCGTGTTTGCGTTCCGGTTGGATTATTTTGCACGGAGTTATGGCCCTTTACCCCACCATCAGGCTATGTATGACTAAATTCATTTCCGGGCTATTTCTCTGCAACCGCTTTTTGGAATTTTATGAAACTTCATAGGAAGGATCACCACCAAGTGTAGATGCGCATATCGTGTTTGCGTTCCGGTTGGATTATTTTTCACGGAGTTATGGCCCTTTACTCCACCATCAGGCTATGTATGACTAAATTCATTTCCGGGCTATTTCTCTGCAACCGCTTTTTGCAATTTTATGAAACTTCATAGGAAGGATCACCACCAAGTGTAGATGCGCATATCGTGTTTGCGTTCCGGTTGGATGATTTTTCACGGAGTTATGGCCCTTTACCCCACCATCCGGCTATGTATGACTAAATTCATTTTTCCGGGCTATTTCTCTGCAACCGCTTTTTGGAATTTGATGAAACTTCATAGGAAGGATCACCACCAAGTGTAGATGCGCATATCGTGTTTGCGTTCCGGTTGGATGATTTTTCACGGAGTTATGGCCCTTACTTCTGAACCGTAATAGGTACTGCTTTCATATTTCACATGTGTATTCCTTGTGACAACCCCTTTCCATCAATACCAATTTTTGTGACCTTGACCCTGGCGGGGGACCATGATTCTCTGAATTTGCTTGTTTTTCTTCAAATACAAAAATAAATGTTAGGTCAAGTGGGTTTATCAAAATTTGATAAACCATAATGATCTTCCGTAGATCAAGAATGTTCACATACAGGGACTCACGGTGTAGATGCTTCTCTTATTACCTGAATTGCGTTGAATAATACAACAAGGATTCTCTCTTGGGCAGCGGCCGGGCGCGAGGTTGCATCAGGAGAGAGAATCCTTGTTTGTATTATTCTTGCTGTGCAGACCAATCTAAATAATTTAACACTAGTTAGAAAACACTGTGGCAAAACAAGAAATTGCTTAATATAGTGAGAATTTATCCTTTCGCCACTATAATGTTTTCAATAAAGAACTTTTCATTTAAAGAGATTTTCAATATATTAACATGGACCTTCTCATTTTAACCCTTTCCCTCATATAGATGCTTTTTGATGCCTCTGCAGCAGACGGCTTTTTGGAAACATAGTGACAAAAGAAGAAATTGCTCAAAACGAGCATTTTCTGCTTTTGCCACAATGTTTTCCACTTTAAGTCATAACGGGTTATCCATTCAATTATAAAGATTTTCTATTTTTTGACAAAATACGTTCAAAGTCGTCTGCTGTAGAATTGTTGAATGAGGGAAAGGGTTAAGTAGTCTGCTGCAGACTAAGTTTATATATATGTGGGAAACGGTTAAAAATAGCCCATCAGATATAAGTGGTAAATCGATGTGGAAAATTTGGTCAAATGTCAGGGATAGTTCAATTATCCGTAAATTGAAGTTAAGAATAAATTACAGAAGTCAATTTACAACAATTATGGAGATTTTGATTAGTGCAGAATTAGATTTACTGTATAAGAAATAAAATAAAATGTGAAGTGGGAGTTCATGCCACGGTGAATGTATAGACCGTTTGAATAATGTAACGGGATTAAAATGGTCAATGACAGATTGTGGAATTTGTCACCTACTCCATAGATGGTTTAACCCTTTCCCTCATACGACAATTCTGCACCAGACGACTTTGAACATATTTTGTGAAAAGATAGAAAATCTATAATTGAATGGATAACCGAATGACTAAAAGTGGAAAAACATTGTGGCCAAGGGAGAAATTGCTTGTTTTGAGCAATTTCTTCTTTGGTCACTATGTTTTCAAAAAGCCGTCTGCTGCAGAGGCGTCAGAAAGCGTCTATATGAGGGAAAGGGTTAACAGGGTCCGCACAGTATGTACAATCATGAGCTGTCTCGGGTATTCAACAGATCAGTTAGGATACTGACTGTGAACGTACTATAGGAATGTGATAAGTAATCTAATATACACAAATGTTAACAAGAAGTTAACCCTGCATTTATCCTGCATTTACATCCATATAAATCCACGGACACAAGTTAAAACAATTATGCAGATGGAGCAGCCTCACTCCCACGGGAGAAGTTCATGCTCTTTCATATTAACAGGACACACAAATTGTAGATTGATTTAATCTTCCAACATTTTCAACTCTGCCCACTTTAGGAATTTCTTAACCCTTATCCCTCCGTCATTACGTAAATTTACGTAAATTTTATAGATATTTGCTGATTCTTTAACTTGTCTGTGTTTTTGAAGAAAAATGTTGGGTTATTGTAATACTGTCAGTGTCGGAGTCTGCGTCATTATCAATAAACATTAACCTTACCTCATAACTCAAATTTAAAGCTATTGAAACTTTATACACATGTTTATAGAAACACTATGCATGTCCTTACCAAGTCACATAACTCTGGCTTTAATCATTATTCAGTTATGCTCCTTTTTGTTTGTCCATAACTCAAAAACTGTTCAATATTTTCCAATGAAACTTGGTACAGATATTTCTCTGAACAATTCCCACATCTATACTAAGTCGCATAACTTGTCTAGGCATGGAATTAATTCAGACCAAATGGAAAACTTAAGTCATAAATACTTCTTTTTAAAAGAAAAATCAAAAGTTATAAGAGTTACTTCCCCTTTTCTAACTAGCAGACAACTTTTGAAATATGATGATTGCTGATTCAATTCTAATGTGTATACTTTCATTTATTTATATTTCACATATTTTTCTTCGATGTTTTGCAAGTTGCCTGCTGCAGATTTGTTGTACTTGAAAAGGATAAATCCTTGCCAACATGCAATAAATCTACAGATACATCTCGTTTTATCTCTATGTAAATGAAAGTATAAGAATAGAAATTGCAATTTCTACTTTTGCCATTAATTTTTTCAAAAATTGTCTGCTACAAACACGTCAAAAGTGGTATGCAGGCAGTGCAGCAAGGTTCAATATGAAATTAAAAAGAATGAATTTGCATTTCCTCTGAATAAAAGTTGATTATGCATGCTTGCATAATTATATCTTGGAGCAGCTGCTTATCAGGCATGTTTACAAAACTGCATGCATGTTGTCATGAATAATTTTAACCCCCCCTTTCCCTAATGCATTCAGATGAACTTTTATGTATCTTCATCGGCCAACTTTTGAAAAGATTATTTCTAAAGGAGAAATTGCTCTGCAACGATGTTCCAACCTTATCGAATAATTATACCTTTATTCATTGGATTTATATCATTTTTGCTCAGATACTTTTAAATTTGTTTGCTGCAGATGTGTAAGTATGTGGGAAAGTGTAAAGTTTCTGTATTATGGTATCAAAGTAAATATGTTCACAATAGGCACTCTAATGTATCAAACTTGTCTTATTACATTTATTGAGACAATGAAAGCTGTTGTTAGACAGAGAATATTCATAAACTTATCTGATTTGAATTGGTTTTATAACCTGAAAGTTCAAGAATTTTACTTTTTTGCACTTGGTTATACCTCAGGTAGATGTATAAAACAGTGGCTGTACATAGCAATTTGGAGGATGGGCATTTATATAATTAATCAAACTTTTCTTTTCAAAGAGCTCTTGCACTTTGCTGAACTCATGGAAGTACATGTTCTTTTTAAAAGGGAAGGTTGCCTGGATTATGTTGTTTGGAGTACAGGTGTGTAAAAAGCCAGGAATCAAATTAGGTCAACTGGCATGCCATGATTTAATTTAAATACCTTCGAAAAATACTATTTTAACTCCAATACAAGCTAATTGGCCTTTTGCCAAACCAGCTATTAGTATTGGTCAAGAGAATAGTAAACCCATGAGACACTCATTATAAACAAGGGAAATAACTCTAAAGAAATGAAATTTTTTAACCATCTTGTTACACTTGATTTACTCCTTATCCTCCACACTTAATAGAGTGCATACAAATACACTGTCCAAATATTAAACTGCCTTCTCTGTAAATTGTAAACATTTGTTTTAAATTCAGGAACAAGTTGCTATATTATGAACCATATTGTTATCTGTATCAATTCAGCCAATCTTATGTACTTGCATATGAGCTTGAGAGGTGGCTAGGAATTTTCCTATAGCTCAGATAAAATATATTGAAATTTGTGATTTATAGAAACTTAAGCTAAAAATATATAATGGTTCAAGTAATTTGACTCATTAAAAAAAGGTGAATAGTATTCAAAATTGAGTTTTGGAGTGACAAGATTAATCATAAACCATTTCTCACATGCAAACCCATCTTCAGCAGACGACTGTTGTGGCAAATTGCTCATTCTATTCAATAGTTATACACTTTAATAGCTTTAATTTATAGCTATTTCATCATATTTTTGCCAAAATTTGCTCTGCTGCAGATTTGTTATATGTGAGAAAGTAGTTAACCCTTTCCCACATACGACAATTCTGCAGCAGACGACTTTGAACATATTCTGTCAATAAAATAGAAAATCTCTATAATTGAATGGATGACCTATGACTAAAAGTTGAAAATATTGTGGCTAAAGGAGAAATTGCTTGTTTTGAGCAATTTCTTCTTTTGTCACTGTTTTCAAAAAGCCGTCTGCTGCAGAGGCATCAGAAAGCGTCTATATGTGAGAAAGTAGTTAAGTAAAGAAAGGACGGTGGGCACGGGTTAAGTAAAGAAAGGATAGTGGGCACGGGTTAAGTAAAGAAAGGACGGTGGGTTAAGTAAAGAAAGGATGGTGGGCACAGGTTGAGTAAAGAAAGGACGGTGGGCACGGGTTAAGTAATTAAAGGACGGTGGGCACGGGTTAAGTAAAGAAAGGACGGTGGGCACGGGTTAAGTAAAGAAAGGATGGTGGGCACGGGTTAAGTAAAGAAAGGATGGTGGGCACAGGTTAAGTAAAGAAAGGGCGGTGGGCACAGGTTAAGTAAAGAAAGGATGGTGGGCACAGGTTAAGTAAAGAAAGGATGGTGGGCACAGGTTAAGTAAAGAAAGGACGGTGGGCACGGGTTAAGTAAAGAAAGGACGGTGGGCACAGGTTAAGTAAAGAAAGGATGGTGGGCATGGGATACTTACCAAAGAACATATGAACGATGCTAAATGGCATGACTAGAATAGAAACAAACATATCCGTAATGGCCAGAGACAGGAGGAAGTAATTGGTCACACATTGTAGCCGCTTCTCCATGGACACGGCCATGCACACGAGGATGTTCCCCGTCATCCCAAACAACATTATCGGTAACAAAACCAACACTTCCCAGTTATACTGCGAATGGCCATTGCCGGCAGAAATATTACTTCTGTTCTCAACACTGAAATCCGAGGTATTCCACATGGGTCCTTATGAATTTTCATTGCCGCTTGATCACAGGATATGGGATCCCGAGGTAATGTGGCACACTTTTAAAATCATGTGACACACTGAAAATAGAATACCTTGTTAAAAAAGATTCTTAATATTGAATTATATTTTTAAAAAACTCTTGATCCGTTCTTCAAATGAACAAATTGCTTTAGGTAACCACTTCATATAATGATAAATGTCCTTGGTGCATGTATTTAGTCCTGGCTCCTTCCCTTAAGTCTACTGTAGAAAGACTATTTCAAATAATGGTCATATTGCCTGCAATGTAATACTCTTCTCACTTTGATCGTAAATCAGCATTTATTGTAATGGATATTACAAATAAGCTTCTTTAAAACTAATTTACACAGTTACTCCTATTCAAGATAACTCCTTTAAAAGACACCTATCACTTTTTAATAAACTATAAGCTATAATAGAATGGATTACATCTTTTTGATTGTAACACAAAATGTAATTATTAATCCCAACGGCTTTGTGAAAATACACTATTTTGCATTTATTTTAACACTCAATTGTATGAATAACTCCCAACTGGTAACAATGAATAAATCACAGTGTTCTTTTTCACAATTAGATATTTTGAAGGCAAAGTCTTTGCTTCCGTATGATTTTAACTTTCATTTTATAATATATACAATATATATATTTTTATTATTCCATGGACATTTTACCTGCTAACGCCACCAATATTATCTTTAACAGAGCAGGGAAAAATAAATGACTAGTGTACTTAAGCACATAGCAGTGTGTGAGAGTATACCAACACAGAAATATTTGATACAATGACAAGTATTAATGAATTGCGTCAGGTGTTGTCAGCTATGTTATTTTTTTATTTCCTCTCCTCATCGGTTCTTTAAGACATGTGAACTTGCTTTGCTGGCATCACACATTCTGGCAACACTTAATCTCTTTACTCTTCAGTTGGCCCTTGTAACATTACTGATGCGTTATTCGTGTTATTGATGTCACATCCCATGCACTGTGGTTTTAGATATGGTCTTCTATCTCGGTCAATTTCATTTCTTTTAAAGTTATTAGATCATCACAATCCAACACTTATACATTCTTTGTGTTATTTGCTCGTTGAGCTCGTAATCACTGCTGGATATAAGGTTTCTTATTCTGTCTGACCTTGTAACATATCTGTAAATAAAAGAAAATCGAAATGTATTGTTGTATTGTGTAAATAATAACCTTTAATCTTTTTATTGTTCAATAAACTGCATAATAAATCATTAACCCTTTCCCTCATATAGATGCTTTCTGACGCCTCTGCAGCAGATGACCTTTTTGAAAACATAGTGACAAAAGAAGAAATTGCTCAAAACGAGCAATTTTTCCTTTTGTCACAATGTTTTCCACTTTTAGTCATAGGTTATCCATCCAATTATGCAGGATTGTCGAGGATTGTCGTATGTGGGAAAGGGTTAACTGATGTAATATCTCCTTTAATCCCTTTCCAATCATGCAGACACATTTTGATGCAACTGCAGCAGACAACTTTTTAAAACATTGTGGGAAAAAGTGGAAGTGCCGATGTTGAGTAATTTCAAAATTTTGCAACCATGAATTTTGTGTCACCCTGCGTAGCATGGTAGGCACTTAGGGATTACTTTTTTATTGTCCGGTGTCTGTCAGTCTGTCTGTCTGTCTGTCCATCACACTTTTTCATCACACTTTCAATGAGCAGGTGCAGGTAGATTTGTTGACAACCACTATATGGTTCATTGTTGAACAAACTGGGTATTCGTTCATATATAACAGTCAAGTAAAGTGTCTATTGAACTCGCCCCTATACTTCATGACACTAAATGAAACATAGCTCTTACATCATAACATTTTTGTTTTTTAATTGGCTTCAAAATATCTCTTTGTGGCCTTTGCAGGGAGATAGAGATCCCTTCAAAAGTGTCTGTTTGTCCGTCTGTCCATCATGCTGTCATTTACGGACATATTTGCAGGCAACAAACCCTTTCACTCATATGACTATTCTGCAGCAGACGACTTTGAACGTATTTTGTCAAAACATAGAAAATCTCCATAATTGAATGGATAACCTATGACTAAAAGTGGAAAACATTGTGTCAAAAGGAGAAATTGCACATTTTGTGCAATTTCTTCTTTTGTCACTAAGTTTTCAAAAAGCTGTCTGCTGCAGAGGCATCCGAAAGCGTCTATATGAGGGAAAGTGTTAATTGTGCACACACAAAAAAAGGGTATACAACGAAGATGAATAAAAAAAAAACTGTTGACAAAGATTTGTGTCTTGGCCCAGCCTTCAAATTACATGTTTGTTTGTCCATACTACTCTTGTGCACAGATGTGCCTTAACATATGTTGTTACATAGTAATAATAACAAAACATACCTTATAAGGAAAGCTTTCAGAAATATTCTGTACTCTTTTTGCTTGTTAAACTTGTGTTCTCTCGTTGCTTTAACCCCCCCTTTCCCACATAAAAGTAATCTGCAATTTCTGAAATTTCATAATGTCATATTAGATAAAGTGTCCAAGATCAGAAGTTTATTTGCCAATTAGTTTGAACTTTTAACTCTTTCCCACATGCAGACGCATTTTGACGTAACTGCAGCAAACAAGTTTTGAAAACATCGTGACAAAGGGAGAAATTGCTCAAAACAAGCTATTTCTCCTTTTGTCACAATGTTTTAAACTTTATTCAGTAATTATACCTTAATCTTTTAGATATTTCCCATGTATTCAAAGTTGTCTGTTGCAGAATTGTCGTATGTGGGAAAACCCATTCCCACGCACCTGCATACTGACGTTAAGGTGCATCTTCAGAAGATGCACCTGAAAGATGCTTATAATGTGCAATTAAATGATCCAAATTATCCCTTTGCCTTATAATCTATTCATTTCAGTTATTATAATTTCACTTTTAGAGATTTGCCAAAGTAAAATTTGCCAAAATGTTTTCAAAATCGGCTGCTGCAGATTCGTTGTTTTTCGGAAAGGGTTAAATGAATAGCAGTAATTCTTGTCAACTATTTTGAACTTTAATTCTATTTGTGGGAAAGAATTAAAAAAACATCTAGACAAAATTAATATAGTAAATAGTGTTTAAAACATTAGGTCAAAAGAAGAAATTGCTTATATTAACAAAGTTTTCAAGTGATCTGTTGCAAATGTATCAAAATGCAATTATCCACCAATAAATATGCAAAGTCTTATTTTGATCCTCATCTCAGTTTTTCATTCATATTACACTTCAATGGTTCATTACTTTAATCATTTTTGCTGATCATTTAGGTAAAGAAACACTGTCCCACAAACAACATATCTGCAGCAGACAACTGAAAAAATCTCTTTAAATGAAACTGTAGCCGAGCCCCGGTAGCTCAGTCGGTAGCGACGTGGGCTGTCAATCCAGGGGTTGTGAGTTTGAATCCCGACTCGGCCAACTTTCTTTCCGAGGATTGACAAAAGTCAATGTGACATGCGTCATTCTTCTTCCACCAATGGGCTAAGTCTATTTGGAAAAGCAGCCAGTTGCTTACCCGGCTGTAGCTTTTCCGGGGACTCGAAAATACAAAAATACACGGAAACCATGGAAAAAACCAAGGAATTTAATGTTAAAATGCGGAAATGCTGGAAATGTGTCCGAATACTCCGGGGTCCCGGAACCATTCCAGCATGTCCATGGAACTTTTCCGGGGTTTCCATGAAACTTTTCCGGGTTTTCCACATAAATGTCCTGGAATTTCCATGGAAAGTGTCAGATTATCCCTGGAAAGTTGTCCGAATACTCCGGGGATTTTCCATGGAATATGGTAAGTCTCCCCGGAAAAGCTACAGCTGGGTGGGAAGATTGTTGTGTGGATTACTGGTGTGAGAAAACCAGGAAATGCATGAGTAGGTGAACTGGCCACCGTGATATAACTGAGAAATTGTTAAAAACAGCATTAAACCCCAATAAATCAAATCAAATTAAATGAAACTGTAAATACTGATGGGAGTTGAAGACTTTGTGACAATTTTTCAATGAACGTCTGCTGCATATTAACCCTTTCCCTCATACGACAATTCTGCAGCAGACGACTTTGAACATATTTTGTCAAAAAATAGAAAAATCTCTAAAATTGAACGGATAACCTATGACTAAAAGTGGAAAAATTGTGGCAAAAGGAGAAATTGCTCGTTTTGAGCAATTTCTTCTTTTGTCACTGTTTTCAAAAAGCTGTCTGCTGCAAAGGCGTCAGAAAGCGTCTCTATGAGGAAAAGGGTTAATTGGCTTCAGATGATTAAAATTCATAATGAGGCATCTCAAAAAAATATCATATCATGTGAACTCAGAGAAATGGGTATAGCTCGATCTTTCCTAAATAATAGGAAAGCGACAGTTATTTGTTAGCGGCTCTTGCAGGATTACCATGTTGATATTATCCAAGAAACGATTGCAAGTTGTGTAAGAACTAACTCCGATAGACTGTAATTTAATTGTCTATAGGCTTGATGAACTCTTTATTTCCAGGAACAAACTGGAGCTGAATCCAAGTGAACAATTACATTAAGTAGTATTGTTCTAAATATATTGTTGATAAATATGTACATGTATATTCGCCACTAGATGTGGACATTCTCTTGTATGATAGATATATCATTTGTTATGGGCCTATAGCCTTACTGCTATCAATAAAGTATTTGTGATGATGTATATCCTTTAACCCTTTCCCACATATAGTCGCTTTCTGACGCCGCCTTACTGCTATCAATAAAGTATTTGTATTGATGTATGTCCTTTGTTAATCCTTTCCCACATATAGACGCTTTCTGAAGCCTCTTCAGGAGTGACTTTTGAAAACATTCTGACAAAAGGAGAAATTACTCAAAACGAGCAATTTCTCCTTTTGCCATACTGTTTTCAATCTTTTTTCAGTAATTTTCTGTGTTTTTGCTTAGATAATTTCAAAGTCGTCTGCTGCAGATTTGCTTTATATGGGAAAGGGTTAACAATTATTTAGATATTTAGTCCTAGCTCATGCTGGTATTTCCTCTCTGATCTTCTCCTTGATAGAGGTGACATTTGTGCACTCTGCTTCTTTTAACCCTTTCCCTCATATCAAAAATCTGCAGCAGACGACTTTGAAAACATACCTGAAAACATTTATTTGGGAACTCTCTTTATATGAAAGTATAATACTTGAATATTGTTGAAAACATGTGACATTGTGGCAAAAGGAGAAAATTGTGCAATTCTTTTGATGCCATGTTTCAAAAAGCCGTCTGTTGCAGAGGCGTCCGAAAGGGTTAACCCTTGCTAACAAGCAGACATTTTCTGATGCCTCTGCAGCAGACAACTTTTGAAATCAATATGGCAATTTTCTCCTTTTGCCACAATGTCTTCAATTTATTGAATAATTTTTCACGCAGTTTCAGAGAGAGCCAAAGACTGTTTGGAAAATATCTTGGGATAAATAATGTAATATCTGAAAGATTACGAGTATGATAAAGATACAGAGTTCAATATATTATCGATATATAGATACAGAGAGTTCATTATTATCCAGAGGGGAGATTCACATTAGCTAGTAGTAGCCTTTTTCTCAATCTTATTTTGTATTTTACATTATAAATATTTATTAATATAATGTAATGAATTGAATAAATAATGTTTATATACAATGTTGTATCAAAGAGAGAGTTAAAAGCCACTTTTTGATGCATCAGCAGACACCTATATTAACCCTTTCCCTCATACAACAATTCTGCAGCAGACGACTTTGAACATATTTTGACAAAAAATAGAATATCTCTGTAATTGAATGGATAACCTATGACTAAAAGTGGGAAACATTGTGGCAAATGAAGAAATTGCTCGTTTTGAGCAATTTCTTATTTTGTCACTGTTTTCAAAGCGCCGTCTGCTGCAGAGGCGTCAGAAAGCGTCTATATGAGGGAAAGGGTTAAAAACCCCAAAAGCTATCAAGGTTGAGTGTTTCTTGTACTTATATGAGGTATTGTCATATATCCTATTACATGAAAGATATTGTGACCTAATGTACTTCACATGGATTTAAGCTCCCTATAACAGCTTTAACCCTTTCCTTCATATAGACGCTTTCTGACGCATCTGCAGCAGACTGCGTTTTGAAAACATAGTGACAAAAGAAGAAATTGCACAAAACGTGCAATTTCTCCTTTTGCCACAATGTTTTCCACTTTTTGTCATAGGTTATCCGTTCAATTATGGAGATTTTCTATGTTTGACAAAATACGTTCCAAGTCGTCTGCTGCAGAATTGTCGTATGAGGGAAAGGGTTAATAAACAAATTTAGGTCATATTATGTCACCAAAAAGAACATAGAGCCAGTGCACGAGAAAAGGTTTCAAGTTGGCATTTTGTAACAACAGTATAGATCCAGATCAGCCTGAGCATCTGCAAAGTCTGATCAAGATTAATACACTGTTGACAATTACTAGAGTACTTCAGCAAGTTTGTTAGACATTTTTTTCAAGTTGTGTAGATTCTGATATGACTGAGGAGGTAGACATGACTATTCAGAAAATGCCTAATAGTACCCTTTTCACATTGCCCCTGTGACTGGGGTGAGTGGACGCTTTGCAAGAATGGCAGACACAGTCTGACCCTCACTTGAGACATAGGAGCCGGCTTAGCGGGTCTGAACGATTGGACTCTTAGGCTGCAGCTGGTGGGGGTGGGGTATTGGTTTCATACCTTATATATCTTATCTCAATGTTAACCCATTCCCTCATACGACAATTCTGCAGCAGACGACTGAACATATTTTGTAAAAATATGGAAAATCTCTATAATTGAATGGATAACCTATGACTTAAAGAAAACATTGTGTCAAAAGGAAAAATTGCTTGTTTTGAGCAATTTCTTCTTTTGTCACTATGTTTTCAAAAAGCCGTCTGCTACAAAGGCTGTCAGAAAGCGTCTATATGAGGGAAAGGGTTAATATAAGTTGTGAGACCAATATCATCTGTTCTGTCCGCCCCGATATGACCTAATCTGTGTAAAGCTGCATAAAACTCAAAGCAAGAAAGCAAGACCTTTTCTCATACACTAGCTCATAACATATTATGAGTCCTCCTGCGAGAAAACCAACATTATGGACTCTGCGTAAGGTATCCGCCCAGAACAGCCTGCGCAGTTCGCGCAGACTGATCAGGGCCAACACATTCAGTCTCAGGGGGGAAAAGGTAAAGAGTAATGATTTCTGAAACAGAAAATCCATAGGACACAAAAAGTGTCTATCCGGGTAAGCCTCAACGGCATGCTGCTTAGGCTGATCCGGGTCGATACTTTACGCTGAGTAAAAAAATAAAAAATTTCTAAAATTGAATGGATAACCTATGACTAAAAGTGGAAAACATTGTGGCAAAGGGAGAAATTGCTTGTTTTGAGCAATTTCTTCTTTTGTCACTATGTTCTCAAAAAGCCATCTGCTGCAGAGGCGTCAGAAAGTGTCTATATGAGGGAAAGGGTTAATGAATACAGGTGTGGCTCTAAATTAAAAGACTTCAACCTATAAGTCTATTATAAATCAATAATAGCATAGTGAAAGATGCTAATAAAATATCAGAGAGTCCTGCCCTAACTGGGAGAATTGTTAATCCTTTCAAGGCTAAATTTTTTTAAATGAATTTGTTAAGATTTGCGTTACCAATTGAAGGAATGTTGAGATAGGCTGTCAAGAGTTTCCTGGTAAGATGGAGCTGAAGCGCCAACTGGACTGGCTCGTTACTAATTGAACGGGCTTCACAAAATCTGTTTTATATAACCCTTTCCCTCATACGACAACTCTGTCGCAGACGACTTTGAAAACATAGTGACAAAAACCTGTAAAAATCTCCATAATTGTAAAATAAAGTTGGAAACATTGTGGCCAAAAGCTGAAATTGCTCATCATGAGCAATTTCACTTTTGGCCACGATGTTTTCAAAAGTCGTCTGCTCTTATTGCATCATTCATTATGCATCTGCAGGTGGGAAAGGGTTAAGCAATGAAAGGGTTGACCCTTTCTTAGTGTTTGCAAAAAATTTGTAGCTGATGACTTTGAAAATATTGAGGCAAAAATAAGGAAACCTTAATAAATAAAAGCTTAATCATCGAAAATAGTTAAATTAATGAATATATAGTGCATTATGGTGCATTACAATTCTATATATGTCATGTAGCATGCATGGAAAAGGGATTAAATTACTTAAAATCTCATCTTGTAATAAGAGGAAAATTAATGATAAAATGGAAAAAATAACAATTGAAATACGTTATGGAATGAAATTAAGAAATAGAGAAGTAACAATATGGCAGTTCGTAGTAAAGAACAATCTCCTTTGAGAGTCAAAAATTTCTCCTTTTTCAACACTGTTGCCAATGTTTCAAAACGCATCTGCATTTGCATGTTGAGAAAGGTTAATTAATATAGGTGTGACTCGCAAAAGATCAACTTTGGTAGATTCTTATCTATTTGAATTTCCTTGGGCTAGATTCACATCAAATTAATTTTCATGAAACGTAACTATCACTTCTTTAGCTTGGTTCTTTATTAAACATAATTAACTTTGTGTCATCATATGAATTACTTTGTATGAAAACAAGATTGACTTTATTAAATATTTTCTCTCCCTGATTTCTGAACAGATTCAACGGGGAGTTAATTAGTTTTACCAAGTTGTGTGTCCCCCCCACCTGCCTTAACCCTTTACCCTCATATAGACTCTTTCTGACACCTCTGCAGCAGACGGCGTTTTGAAAGCATTGTGACAAAAGAAGAAATTGCTCAAAACAAGCAATTTCTCCTTCTGCCACAATGTTTTCCACTTTTAGTCATAGGTTATCCATTCAATTATAAGGAATCCGCTGTGGTCGAGTGGTTAGCGTCGGGGATTTCGAAACTGGGTGTCCCGGGTTCGATCCCCAGTCGCGGCAATTCGGTCATAGTGGAGTGCCCTTGGGCAAGGCACATCTTCTAGCCTAGTACTGGTTTGTTCACCCAGGGAACATGAATAATAAAATTTAAATGCGCGCTACATGACCTTAGCTGTCGATGCGCCATAAAACAATATACATTCATTCATCCATTCAATTATAGAGATTTTCTATTTTTTGACAAAATATGTTCAAAGTCGTCTGCTGCAGAAATGTTGTATGAGGGAAAGGGTTAATAAGGTGAGGCCTGTGAATCGCTTCTCCATAATGTCAGTCTTGATGTCTTTCCATCTGTCTGTCATGCTTGGACTTACTTTGTTAAATGTATTGGATATTGGCAGATAATTGTTGAAAATGGAGTAAAACCTAAATAAAACTAAAACTATGTTGCCAGGACTGACATATGTTATAATTATTCAATGTTGATAAAAAAAAACATGCACCACCTCAGTGATGTAGTGGTAGAGCATCCACCTCTGGTGCGGAAGGTTGTGAGTTTGATCCCTGGCCACTTTAACAATGTTAGTAATGGCTGCCCTCTTTGGCGCTCAACTAAGGCTGCGGGGTTAGCATTACGACTGACTGGCTTGTGTCAGGATACAGGATAAATGGACTAGTAATACTGGTAACTAAATACCCAGGAAACGCCATGATATAAATGAAAAATTATTGAAAGTGTTGTTGCGCACCAAACAATCAATTTATCATATAAACATAATTATATAGTTTAATCAACTAATCTTAGTCCTGTATGCTAGCTAGTTTTATATTTTCTCTAGTAAGTTCTTGCCTAATGGATACAGTTTTTAAATACTTTAACCATTTCCTTAATGCAGACGCAATTTGACACATCTGCTGAAGATGATTTAGCAAACATGAAAATAAATATATGGGAAATTTCGATAGTTTAAAGAATATAATTATTGAATAAAGTAGAGACCGCTGTTTGAGAAAGATTGCTGGTTAAGATGTATAAAGATGTGTTAACTGTCAGGTGTCATACAATGTCTTCCACCAGTGGGCTATTATAGAAGATGTAGAAAGGTAGCCAGTTGTGTGGAAAACAGGTGCGAGACAACTAGAAAAACACTCATTAGGTGAACTCGCCATCTGGATATATTAACTGAAATATCATTGAAAACGTTAACACTTTCCCTCATATAGACATTTTCTGAAGCCTCTGCAGCAGACAGCTTTTTGAAAACAAAGTGACAACAGAAGAAATTTGCTCAAAACAAGCAATTTCTCCTTTTGCCACAATGTTTTTCACTTTTAGTCATAGGTTATCCATTCAATGATAGAGATTTTCTATTTTTTGACAAAATATGTTTAAAGTCGTCTGCTGCAGATTTGTTGTATGAGGGAAAGGGTTAAATCAATCAATCAACCCTCAAAACTAGTAAAGGTTTCAACACTAAGGTAGTTTGAACTTTGTTGATTATTTCCTGACATAGGTATGTGTTCAGGCCTGTTAACCCTTTCCCACATTACAACAAATCTGCAGCAGACCACTTTGAAAACATCTAGGCAAAAATTTGGAAAACTTCTATAAAGGAAAGTTTTGTTATTAAAAAAGATTCGAAAACATTGTGGCAAAACTATAAATTGCTCATTTTGAGTAATTTCTCCTATTGTCACAACGTTTCCTAAAGTCATCTGCTGTGGAAGTTTCAGAAAGAGTCTGTATGTTGAAAAGGGGTATTAAACTATTGGTGGATGTTTGACTGGGAAAAGCAACCGGTTTCCGCCAACTCCAACATCCATTTCCTTCTAGATCACCTTGAAGATGTGAAATCTTGTATGAGCTAGGTGGTTCTTTTATATATCCAAGTCAAGATGAACAAATAACTATGCATATGAAAGTACTAATAAATTCCTTGGAGCACAGTGTACCCGAAATACTTTGCAATAGCATTCCAAGTAAATAGACAATCTTAAATTGCATCAGTCAAAGGGTACGTTACAAATCTGCAGCAGACAACTTGGAAAATATTAAGGCAAACACATGATAATCTCTATAAATAAAGATTTAATTATTGGAAAAAGTTGAAAAACATTGTGGCAAAAGGGGAAAATTGCTCATCATGAGCAATTTATCCTTTTATCACAATGTTTTCAAAATGTGTCTGGTGCAGAGACGTCAGAAGGTGTCTGTATGAAAGAAAGGGTTAATGAATTTCAGCATCATACACAAAAAAGATGAGATTATTGCTAATGTAAACAATATAAAGTATCCTGATGCAGATTCTTCCAACGATTTCTGGTTTCTATTTCAAATGAATTAGTAGAAGACATTTTTTCCTTTCACCCAAGTAATGCAGACGTAAATTTGATGCATCTGTCCCTTACTGCTGCAGAATTGTTGTGTTAAACATAGATGATTTTTAGCAGCATATATGCTCAAAATCATCTATGTGGCAACTGTAAATCAAGAAACGTGCAGTCTGATCTAAATCAATACTCACTTTAAGTATTTACACAGAGTGTGATATTACAATGGCTATTTAATTAAGCATCACAGTTATAATAATAATAATAATAATAAAGACTTTATTTATAGAGGCTGCACAGTTGGGCATGCCCAGTCTTCCCTGTGGGCCTCTGTTAAAACATTTACAAATATTTACATATAATATTATAAGGTATCATGCACATATTCATATAGACAACTGTTGCATTCAAGAAACCAGCACTGTTATGGGAGAGAGTTTAAGAGTAAAAGATGTCCACCACTATGCCACCAGGAAAGATATGTGGATTTAAATTTCTTAAAATTTTCACAGTTCCTGACATGTAGTGGAATCTGGTTCCATATTTTTGGTCCTGAGTAGGTCAAAGATTTTCTAAACAATTCTATCCTAGGTTTAGGAATGCTAAAGTGTATGCTTGGCGGCAGATCTTAAATTTGTATTGGTTGATAATGTAAATAGATTAGTCATGTATTCTGGGAATTCTTTTTTAAGGGATTTGTACACAAGTACAACTTATAAGATAAATACATTGATAATTTTTAAAAAAAAAATTAAATTGAACACAAAATTGTGGATCAATTAAAAAAAAGAACAGGGAAAGCACATAATTGCCCTTATAAGAACATTTTAAAGGAAAAGTAAACATATCTAGTCACCTAGAGGAAACATACAGCAATGAGGAATCGTAACAATTGAACATATTATATAGTATTGTATTATTTCCCCTTCAACACATATTTCGAAGCATAATTAAGTCTAACAGCTAGCAAACAACTTCTGTTGTACAAATTCACAAATTCATCCTATTTCCACAATATGTGTTATTGTAAGTGTCTAAGAGACATTTTAGGTGATTTGTTAGAATGATTTCTGTATCATTAAATGAAGACAAACTATACTATATTATATACTGTCCGATTAGCAGACACCATTTTAACACAGCTGCACCAAATAACTTTTGAAAAAATTATATAAGTGGCAAAAGCAGAGATTACTTATCATGATCAATTTCTACATTTGCCACAATCTTTTCAACTTTATTCAATAATTATATTTTCCTTTTTAGAGATTTTCCATATTTTATCTAAATATTTTGATAACTTTGTCTGCTGCAGATTTGTTTCACGCTGGTTGCAACTATCAAATAATATTTATTTTTATAAATTTAATTGCAATTGAAAATGAGCAAATTTTGCTATCAAAACCTTTATTATTATTACCTGTATGTAAATATTCCTGTGTGAAAGTTATGATATAAATCCAGAATTGATTCTACATCTTCCTTATATTTTATCAGTTGCAAACAATCCCATATATACAAATGAAAAAAACAAAAACAAAACCTATTTAATAAACAAAATATAAAATAAGTAAACAAAAAAGGCGCTACTTTTGTTTGTAGAAATTAGTTTAGTTTAGTCCACAATTAGATTAGTTGACTCCAACGAAAGCACAAAGTGGTAGTATCAAATTCTACTGTATGTATGGACTATTTATCCAATGCCTGCTTTACCCTTCCTCTATTAGAAAGGAATCCTCATCTCAAGAGATAGGGCATTGATCTCTTGTTGTGTCTCCCTGCGTAGCATCGTAGGCACTTAGGGATTACTTTTTTTTTTGTCCGGCGTCTGTCTGTCCGTCACACTTTTTCGTCACACTTTCAATGAGCAGGTGACACACGTGCTCCGCGGAGCACTCCATTTTAGTTAATTCCTGAAACCCTTTCCCACTATGAAAAAACCTAAATGGTGGGTAATCAAGAGAATTATCTTGTTGAGAGGAATCTTTTTGAGAACCAACAACATCGGGTTCAATGAGGGTGATTTGGTTTGGGAAAGATGTTTGAACTCCTCCCCACTGTTTACCACTGGAACAGGAAGCTATACTGTGTCACCTGCGTAGCATGGTAGGCACTTAGGGATTACTTTTTTTTTGTCTGGTGTCTGTTTGTCTGTCTGTCTGTTTGTCTGTCGTCACACTTTTTCTTCACATTTTCAAATAACTTTTTTTCTATTTAAAGGATTACATTGAAACTTCTGACAAATGTTTATATCAATGTGTGTGATTGGTTCACAAAAGGGTGATAATCCAAATATGTTTATATCAGAGTGATTGCCCCTTTTCTGTCAAAAATTTAATTTTTTAAATTACTTTTTCAAATTACTTTTTTTCTACTAAAAGGATTGGATTGAGACTTCTGACAAATGTTTATATTAATCTTTGTGATTGGTTCACAAAATAGGGATAATCCAAATATTTTTATATCATTAAATTTTCTGACAAGGCCCCGGCAGGTTACACACGTGCTCCGGGGAGCACTCCATTCTAGTTGTCTTTTAAAACCTTACGATGAGTATGATAAACTGCTTTCGCACAGTGTGTGTTTTACTTTTCCCTCAGTGTTTAATTAACCCTTCCCTCATATAGATACTTTCTGATGCCTCTGCAGCAGACAGCTTTTTGAAAACATTATAAGTGATAAAGGAAGAAATTGCTCAAATTTGTCACAATGTTTTCCACTTTTAGTCATAGGTTATCCATGCAATTCTAGAGATTTTTCTATGTTTTAACAAAATATGTTCAATGTCGTCATTTGCAGAATTGTCGTATGAGGGAATGGGTTAAAACCATATGATGAATATGATAAACAGCTTGGGCACTGTGTGTGTTTTATATTTCCCTCATACAACAATCTGCAGCAGACGACTTTGAACATATTCTGTCAAAACATAGAAAATCTCTTTATTGAATTGATAACCTATGACTTAAAGTGGAAAACATTGTGGCAAAAGAAGAAATTGCTTTGAGCAATTTCTTCTTTTGTCACTATGTTTTCAAAAAACGTCTGCTGCAGATGCATCAGAAAGCGTCTATATGAGGGAAAGGGTTAAGATCCTGTCTCTGAAATGTACTTTTATTTGCCAATATCTTTCACACGTTTTCAATTACAGAAATGTAAAATATCCTTGTATGAGGTTAAGAATTCCTATACACCAAGCAATGCATGATGATATGCTAGAATCAGTTTTTGTTCTTTACTACACCAGGTAATGCATGATGACATGCTAGATTTTGAAGAAATGTTGATAAGGAATGTTATTCCCACAGTTTATATCTTTATTTCTGTACCAGAGTCCATCTTGTTTGAAGGGGTACATGTATATAATTAGGTTACTTTTTCTAGTTCGGAGAATAACTTGAAAACTACTAAAAAGATTCATACAATGGTAAAGCACACTGAGAGGCAGTGCAGTGAACTAGAACTATTACTCTATTTGAGCTAATTACAGAGTTATTGCCCTTTCTTACGTTTTTTCTTGTCCGGAGAATAACTTTCAAACTAAAGAATAGAATTTAATAAAACTTCATACAATGAGAGGAAGTGCAGTGTACAAGAACCATAATTCTATTTTAGCTCCCTTTATTTCCCTTTGTGGTTTTTTTCTTGTCTGGAAAATAACTTTTGATAAAACTATGTCAAGGGTAGAGCACAATGAGAGGAAGTGCAGTGTACAAGACTATATATAACTATATTTTAGCTAACTACAGAGTAGTTGCCCTTTCTTACTTTTTTCTTGTCCGGAGAATAACTTAAAAACTATATGATGGAATTTATTTAAACTTCATACAATGGTAGAGCACAATGAGAGGAAGTGCAGTGTACAAGAACCATAACTCTATTTTAGCTATTCAAGGCGGCGTTTTGGGGTCTTTATCACATTCAGTGATAGCTCTAGTTGTGATGGTTTTAACCCTTTCCCACATATAGAGGCTTTCTGATGCCAATGCAGCAGACAACTTTTGAAAACATTGTAACAAAAGGAGGAATTGCTCATGATGAGCAATTTCTCCTTCTGTTACAACTTACAATGCTTTCAACTCCATTTAATAATCATACTTTCATATATCGTTAATTTTCAATATCTAAATTTGCTTTGATATGTTTAAAGTCGTCTGCTTCAGTTTTGTTGTACGTGTGAAAGGCTCAATGTGAAGTAATCTGTGAGTAGGAAATATTGAAGCCATGTTTGGGTAAATTGGGTCTGTAATTTATGATGCTTGAGCAAACAGTGGGGGCTCAGATGAGCCTGTGTGTATAGGCTTTGACCAGAGCCTTCAGTGTTCACCCACATCTAGATGCTAAACAGAAACAATGTAATGACAGAGAAGTGATCCCCACTATTTTGCCTTATATGGCTATAGTGAAAACTTAAACAATCTTCTCCTCCAAGAGAGTCAGGCCAAGTTGATTGGTCGAAAACTATAACCGGCTTATATGGCTTTAGTGGAACAAAAATAATCAGGTGAGCAATTCCAGGGCCATCATGGCCCTCTTGTTACAAATCATACTTCATATCACCCACTTGCTATTGGAAATAACACCCCTTTTTTTTCTCCTATCAGAGCAAAATTTGGTTCGAACCTTATATATTTGTATCTTAATGAAAATATAAGGTGTGGAACCAATATCATCTTTCCTGTCCATGATATATAACCTTTGCTGTAGAAAGCTGTGTAAAACCCCAAAAAAACAAAGTCTTCCGTCATATGGAGGTGTCTTGATCAGTGAACGGTTCAATGACACTGAAGGAGAGAATTGCAACATGAGAATTTGGCAAATAGAACAATTCCCTGTAGACAGAAGAATAGGATTTTGTAGCTGAACAAATCATGGAAAATCTGGAAAATTGCTCACTTTTTCTCAATTTAATGTGTTTAGATGTGCCATCTATTGATAGAGGGAACAATCCGTCAGAAGGATACAAGACAGATTTGATAAATCACCATGCATACATACATGTGTCTGTGATCCCTTTCCCACATACAGCATAATGCAGCAGACAAATTTAAACCTTAAAATTCCCTCATGCGACAATTCTGCAGCAGATGACTTTGAACATATTTTGTCAAAAAATGGAAAATCTCTATAATATAATTGAATGGATAACCTATGACTAAAAGTGGATAACATTGTGGCAAAAGGAGAAATTGCTTGTTTTGAGCAATTTCTACACATTTTTCTTTCAAAAAGCTGTCTGCTGCAGAGGCGTCAGAAAAATGTCTATATGAGGGAAAGGGTAAAACACATTTAGGCAAAAATATTTAAAAAACTCCATAAATGACAATATAATTATTGAATGGAGGTGAGAAGAATTCTGGCAAAGGGAAGAATTGCTCATTATGAACAATTTGTCACATGCTTTCAAAAGTTGTCTGCTGCAGATTCGTCTTTATGATGGAAACGGGTTAAGGCTTATCTAGATCCTCATTTCCTTCCATACTTCCATATTAATCCTTTCACAAAATTGAAAGTAATTTGGCAAAAGGAGTAATTGCTCATTGGCACATTGTTTTTAACAGTTGTCATAACCATATGACAATTCTGCAGCAGACATCTTTGAACATATTTTGTCAAAAAATAGAAAATCTCTATAATTAAATGGATAACGTGGAAAGTATAGTGGCAAAAGGAGAAATTGCTCGTTTTGACCAATTTCTTCTTTTGTCACTATGTTTTTCGAAAAGTTGACTGCTGCAGAGGCGTCAGAAAGCATCTATATGAGGGAAAGGGTTAAATAGACAAACACCATACCCATGTGAATGGATGTATAACAAGTTTCACAAGGTACTGTGTCCACCTATTTTTGAATGTAGTGGATTGTTGATGTATTTGATTGTCCGCAGTCAATTAAACATTACAAATTTTATATTTTTTGCTTGAAATTAAAAGAATAGAGTAACTTATAAACATATTAGTAATTACTTTTAATGAAGCATTTTGATATAGTATGTTGTTGTGTCACCCTGCGTAGCATGGTAGGCACTAAGGTATATTTATTTTTTTTGTCCGGCGTCTGTCTGTCTGTCTGTCACACTTTTTTGTCACACTTTCAATGAGCAGGTGCAGGTGACACACATGCTCCGCGGAGCACTCCATTCTAGTTATATAAAATAGTGCAGTAACATTGGCAATGACTTTAATTTCTAACTATACACTCATAGTGAAAGTAGTTGAATCACAATGGCTGATTTGATCAATTCGATGACTAACGATCTGCTGAACACGAGTTTGAACCCCAGCCATAGATTCTTTCCGATGATTGACAAAACTCATTGTGACTCAGTGTCATTCGTCTTTAAACAATGGGCTCAAAAAAGTTTATGTAGAGAAGGCTGTACAGTTGTGTTTTGGTGTTGTTAGAAGTGCAAGGAAACCAGTAAACACTGATTGATTGATTGGGGTTAAATGCTGTGTTCAACAATTTTTCAGTCATAGCACGTCGGCAAGTTCACCTACTCTTTCTCATACCAGTACTCAACACAACATACTTTCCAAGCAACTGGCTGCTTTTCCACATAGACTGTAAGCCCATAGGTGTAAGACGAATGACACATGTCACTTTGACTTTTGTCGAACGTCGTAATAGGTGAACTAGCTGTTATTATATGACTGCAAAACTCTTTTTACTCCAATTTGTCTTATTGAAACTAACATGACTTTCTTTGTTTAATTTCAGGTAAGACATTGTTACTAAATGATACCTACAAACAACCAGGGTATTGTAAGTATAAATAAACATTGGAATCCTTTCTTACACTGATTTAAACACTGACAACAAAAATTGACGACATTTTATGATGTAAGATAAAATCTTGTTGCGTTAACGCTGTGATAAATCAGTCAAGCTTTTTCTGTTTTTCTGCTTTTGTGTAATATTGGAAAAAGATACCATTTATAATTTCATAGACGCAAAGCTCGAGTAAGTCAGTAGTCAATTCAACTATAACAAACATTAAATGTATAGTAGAAACATTGTATGTCATTGTATGTCATTTAACAGAAGTAAACACCAGTATTTACAGGCTGGTGTTAACAGGTTAAATTGGGCACTAACTACCAGGGCTAATTGAGCTGTTAATTGGGTGGTGATTGACTATTACACCATCAATTGTTTCTATGACTACTTTTTTCATTGTTTCTATTCCCTATACAATTAGTCACACTGGTTATCCATTCAATTATAGAGACTTTCTATTTGTTGACAAAATATGTTCAAAGTCGTCTGCTGCAGAATTGTCGCATGAGGAAAAGGGTTAAGGAGTGCTGGTGACAACCGAGAGGCTTTAACCATGCAAGGAAACTATGGGTTATAGGTGAACTAGCTGACACAGGTTAGGTGAACTAACTGACGACAGGTTAGGTGAACTGTACTCTTGTCACATTACTATATGTATATGTGCTTAGTGAAATAAACTTGTAAACTTGGCTGCCACAATATCAAGAAAGGGTTTCTGTGGTTGTTTGTAGATCAATATCTATCTTATTTCCTTTACAACTACCCCCCCCCCCCCCCCCCCCCCCTTTCCCACTGCAAAATCCTTACAATTGATGCAACAGGTTTAAACTGTTGTCACGCTTTCCCTCATATAGACACTTTCTGATACCTCTGTAGCAGACATCTTCTGAAAAATGTTATTGCAAAAATTGAAATTGCTCTAAACGAGAAGCAATTTCACCTTTTGCCACAATGTTTTCTACAGTCATCAGCTGCAGACTTGTCAAAAAGTGTTTGCTTGTGGGATAAGGTTAACCCTTTCCCTCATACGACAATTCTGCAGCAGACGACTTTGAACATATTTTGTTAAAATATAGAAAATCTCCATAATTGAATGGATAACCTATGACAAAAAGTGGAAAACATTGTGTCAAAGGAGAAATTGCACGTTTTGTGCAATTTCTTCTTTTGTCACTATGTTTTCAAAAAGCCGTCTGCTGCAGAGGCGTCAGAAAGCGTATATATGAAGGAAAGGGTTAAGATGAGGAACGAAGGCCCCTTTTTGTGTCTTTACCCATTCCAACATACAGCAATTCCTCAGTAGATGACTTTGAAACCTTAATTACGGCAAATATGATATAATTGATGGTATCAAGTTGTAAACATAGCGGTCAACAACCTTGGGTGTCCGACGATGGTTGCAGAGAGGCAGGCAGACACTGCAGGCTGTAGCTTTTCCGGGGGCTCATAACAGAAAATACAAAAATACACGGAAACCATGGAAAAACCATGGAATTTAATGCTAAAATGCGGAAATGCTGGAAATGTGTCCGAATACTCCGGGGTCCCGGAACCATTCCAGCATGTCCATGGAACCATTCCGGGGTGTCCATGGAACTTTTCCGGGGTTTCCATGAAATTTTTCCGGGTTGTCCATGGAGTTTCCGGGTTTTCCACATAAATGTCCTGGAATTTCCATGGAAAGTGTCAGATTATCCCTGGAAAGTTGTCCGAATACTCCGGGGATTTTCCATGGAATTTGGTAAGTCTCCCCGGAAAAGCTACAGTCGGGCACTTGGGGATCACTTCTCTGTCATTTGCCGAGCCCCGGTAGCTCAGTCAGTAGCGACACGGTCAATCCAGGGGTTGTGATTTCGAATCCCGTCTCGGCCACCTTTCTTTTCGACGATTGACAAAAGTCAATGCGACATGCGTCATTCGTCTATCACCAATGGCCTAAGTCTATGCGGAAAAGCAGCCAGTTGCTTGGAAAGATTTTTGTGTCGAGGGTACTGGTGTGAGAAAATCAGGAAATGCATGAGAAGGTGAACTGGCCCCGTGATATAACTGAGAAATTGTTAAAAACGGCATTAAACATCAATTAATCAATCAATCACTTCTCTGTCATCTGTCATTACAATGTTTCTGTTTAGCAGATAATCACTTCAAAGTTGTGCAAAAGATATGTACTCTTTTGATATGATCTGAAATAGAGTTTGGAAATACATAGTTTTGGATAAACAACATACAGCATTAACCGTTTCCGTCATATAGACGCTTTCTGACGTCTCTGCAGCAGACAGCTTTTTGAAAACATAGTGACAAAAGAAGAAATTGCTCAAAACGAGCAATTTCTCCTTTTGACACTATGTTTTCCACTTTTAGTCATAGGTTATCCATTCAATTATAGAGATTTTCTATTTTTTGTCAAAATATGTTCAGGCGTCTGCTGCAGAATTGTCGTATGAGGGAAAGGGTTATGTTTGATGAAAATAATATCCATTTAAATTCAACCCTCGCAATGTTGAATCCACAGTAAATTCAGTCAACTTTATATCAATTCAATAGTTTTATTCTGTATTACAAGGCCTCCGGCCCAAAATACACTATGATTTTACCAAAGAACATGAAAGTAGTTGTGACAATGGTTATAGTAAGCATTCACTTTACTTGGTGGATCAATGTGTTATACAAGATCCATTTATTAAATACATATGAGAATAAATAAACAGTTAAGTCCTTAAATATTTTTCCTTTTGTAGAATGCCAGGTTCAAGTACTTTGCAAGTGCAATGATTCCCTGGTAACAAGTGTCCGACATAATAATCACAAATAAATTATCACATGTATTGTAATTTAACCATTCTTGTAAGAAATTAGTATTTTTCAGTTTTTCATATAACGGACACCAAAGCAGAAAGTGTTTTTCGTCTTCAATTGCAAAGATATTATTTTTCAGACAATATTGGCAATGCCGTAGGTTTCTGTCAATTTGTAAATGCCGACCCTTTTTAATCATTAAGTTATGCCCTGAACATCTGAAATATGTGCCAGTTCAATTTACATGGACAATACATGTGTGTTATAATGATATATACATCTTTGCTCAAAGATCAGGTCAGCATTGTTGTGTAATACCGTGGCCACATTCTGTCTCATTCAAATGCCAGGGTCGTGTTTCGAAGATCATTGTCAGTTGTTTAAAGATAGAATTCAAAGGTTCCTAAACTTTACTTCACCAATAACTACCAAGCAGTCTGACATTAACAATCTCGTAGGCAATCTAGAGCCATTAAATGAGTTCAATGGCTTCAATCTGTTTATAGACCATGTTGGATAGTGTATGCTTTTAGCGTAGCTGTGTACCTGATAATACATATGAAAACGTTTTTGAAAAATAGCGGATTGCTCATCATATGAAATTTATCCTTTTCCCACAATGTTTTCACATTTTCTTCTGCATAGTCATCTTAAATTACATACAGTAGATGACTTTTCTAAACTTTTTTAGTAAAATGAGCAATTTCTGATCATTATCAGCTCTATTCAATAATTAATTATACTTTCATCAATACAGATTTTGCGCATTATTGCATTTTTGCAGAGTCCTGTGCCACAGGTTTGATGTATATGAGAAAGGGTTAACCCTTTCCCTCAAACGACAATTCTGCAGCAGATGACTTTAAACATATTTTATCAAAAAATAGCAAATCTCTATAATTGAATGTATGACCTATGACTAAAAGTGGAAAACATTGTGGCAAAAGGAGAAATTGCTCATTTTGAGCAATTCCTTCTTTTGTCACTATGTTTTTAAAAAACCGTCTGCTGCAGAGGCGTCGGAAAGCATTTATATGAGGGAAAGGGTTAAATATAGCCAAAATGTTGACTTGTTCATGATATATTTTTGCAGACTTTGCACTTTGTATGTAAGAAGTGGTGGTCTTTGCACCACTTTGAAACAATACAACATCCACGTAAATGTACACAACCATCCACTTGTAGTTAATGAGTAAATGCACCATTTTGACAGATTTTGCACATTATTGCGTTTTTATTGTCATGACCCTGGCGGCGGCGTGGTTGTCCGGTCGTCGAGCGTCTGTGCCGTACGCGGTGCTCTTGTTTGCAAAGTTGTGTGCCACAGATTTGTTGTATGTGAGAAAAGGTTAAAATATAGCCAAAATGTTGACATTTTAATGATATATTTTTGCAGACTCTGCATGTCGTATGTAAGAAGTGATGGTCTTTGCACCACTTTGAAACAATACAACATCCTCGTAAATGTACACAACCAACCATCCACTTGTAGTTAATAAGTAAATGCACCATTTTGATAGTTATTGCTTATAGGCAGCCCCAGGAAACACATAACTTTCATCTGATGTTGCCAGAGTCTATTTAAACTGTCATACCCACTTTGTTTGTTTAATCTCATCTTCTAAGAGCAGTTATAAGTTTTCTCAACAACCTGGTTGTTACATCAATATGACTATCTTAAATGGGATGGAAGTTGGGTCTGTTTTAAAAATGATGGTGAATTTGTCAGAAATGCGAAGAAAAAAACCGGTTGAATGTTTAACCCTTTTCTGCTTGTAGACACATTTTGAAGTATCTGCAACAGACAAATATTCGAATTTATTTTGACAAAAGAATATATTGCACAAAAATGGAAATTTCTCCTTTTGCAACACTATTTTCTTTTGTATTTTTAAAAATAGTAATTCTTTCAGTTTTAGAAATGTTCCTTCCTTTGTCCAGAAGTTTTCAAAATACATCTGTAATATATTTGGTGTGTGTGGGAAAGGGTTAACATTCCAGAGACATTAAGATTTATGTCTGAAATCAAAAGCATTAGCAATTGATGAAACATTGTTTAATCCCACAATATTGCAGACACATTTGAATAATCAATGCTTTTGAAAGCATTATGGCAAAAAGAAACATTGCTCACTTCTTGCTTTTAATGATTGTCTACTGGAAACCCATCAGAATATGTCTGCATGTAAGAATGGTTTGTGGAAAGCAGCATGTCTGAGACTCTTTCCATTTTTAGCTCGACTTTTGAAAAAAATAAGAGCTATTGTCATGACCCTGGCGGCGGCGGCGGCGTGGTTGTCCGGTTAAGGTTTTTTGTTTAGCTTGTCTTTTTTTTCTCCCTATCAAGCGTCTGTGCGGTGCTCTTGTTTTAAGTTATTGTTAAAAACTTAACCCTTTCCCTCATATGGCAATTCTGCAGCAGACGACTTTGAACGTATTTTGTCAAAAAAACGGAAAATCCCCATAATCGAATGGATATATAACCTATGACAAAAAGTGGAAAACATTGTGGCAAAAGGAGAAATTGCATGTTTTGTGCAATTTCTTCTTTTGTCACTTTGTTTTCAAAAAGCCGTCTGCTGCAGAGGCGTCAGAAAGCTGCCGGTGGACTCTCAAGAGTAATTATGTTGGGTGTTTGATAATCGATGTAAAATTAACATTAGTTCTATTGGTCTGGCACCTACTACCATTTTAGGGTGAGTATTGTTATTCTAAGGATTAAATTGTTTGCATATTTAAAATAACGATCTGAACAGGTCAAATAGCAGGGAAGCACCATATCGCTTGGTCTACAAACAGCAAAAAGGTCTGTGTTTTAACCCTTTCCCTCTTATAACAGTTCTGCAGCAGACGACTTTGAACATATTTTGTCATAAAATAGAAAATCTCTATAATTGAACGTATAACCTATGACTAAAAGTGGAAAGCATTGTGGCAAAAGGAGAAATTGCTCGTTTTGAGCAATTTCTTCTTTTGTCACTATGTTTTCAAAAAGCTATCTGCTGCAGAGGTGTCAGAAAGCGTCTAATTGAGGGAAGGGGTTAATGGGTGTATTGTTGGAGCTGACAATGACTCTTGGGTGATTCAATGGGATTGATAGCTATAAAATGAATGAAAATAAAAATCTATTGTATTCTTAGTATTTTAAACTTTTTTAACAAAGAACTTGAAACCTAGCTATTAGATTGGACTCTTTGTTGTTCAAGAGGGTCTGGATGACAAACTTTCACTACAGTTCACTATTTATACCCCCTTCAAAGAAATGGGGGTATATAGGAGTCACTGTGTTGGGCTGGCTGTCTGTCTGTCGGTCGGTCGGTCGGAAGCCATATTTTTTGTCGGGTCTATTTCTTACAAACCTCTGGGTGGAATTCAATAACATTTTACATGAAGCTTCTATACCATGAGGAGATGTGCATATCCTAAAGGTCTTACAAGTGCATGTTATTTTACAGAGTTATGGCCCTTTTACTTATTAAGTTATGGTGTAGGTCAAGGTGCTGTTTCTGGGGTATTTATCATCTTCAGTAATAGTACTAGTTTTTCCATGGAATTGACCGGTTCCTAGAACAAATTTTAAAGAAAGGAAACCTTGGATTGTTAAGTGGGTAATTGTGGTCAAGGTCATTGTTTCTGAAAAATAGCTCTTGCTTTTTATGGTCTTTGTTAAAAACCCGAGTTTGTGGCTTATACTGCAGCGTTTCTTGTTTGAAGGTACCTCTTTATGTTATTGAAACATTTCTAAGGTGTTGAAAGCTTGATTATTATACCCCCTTCGAAGAAGAGGGGGTATATAGGAGTCACTGTGTCGGGCAGTCTGTCTGTCTGTCGGTCGGTCGGTCGGTCGGCCGGAAGCCATATTTTGTCCGGCCTATTTCTTACAAACCACAGGGTGGAATTCAATAAAATTTTACATGAAGCTTCTATACCAAGAGGAGATGTGCATATCCTAAAAGGGTTACAATTACTTTACAGAGTTATGGCCCTTTTACTTATTAAGTTATGGTGTAGGTCAAGGTGCTATTTAGGGGGTATTTATCATCTTCAGTGATAGTTCTAGTTTATGCAAGGGTGAAAAATATATGATAATGGGAAGCATCCAACTTCAGATGAATTGTTTGTGTTGTAGAATCTAGTCTGTTACTTGTTCCGTCTTAAATCTGTCTGGACTCACCAGGGTAATTCCTGGTGATTAATTGATGTAAAATGAGCATAATCTATTAGAAGGGGTCTCTAAGTGTTTTATGCTGAGTTCTTTTCCTTGATACAGAAGTTAAAACCCTTTCCCGCTTGTTGAGGCATTTTGACACATCTGCGGCGGACGACTATTGAAAACATTCTGACAAATGGAGGAATTGCTCGAAATGATCAATTAAATTTCACCTTTTGCCACTGATTTTTTTCAACTTATTTCAGTAATTAGTCCCCTACCGGCGTGCCGAAGGGGACTCTTAGGTTTGCACTCCGTCCGTCAGTCAGTCCATCTGTCAGTCAGTCAGTCAGTCCGGCAAATCAGTTTTCCGCACTTTTTTTCTACATGCTTTGAGGTATTGAGCTGAAATTTTGTATATGCCTTTGTAATCATGTGTCACAGATCAAGTTCGCGTTTCCTGGGATTTCGTCAATTTTTTAATGAGTTATGCCCCTTTTTGGACTTAGAATATTTGTTTTCAGCATTTTTTTTCTACATGCTTTGAGGTATTGAGCTGAAATTTTGTATATGCCTCTGTAATCATGTGTCACAGATCAAGTTCGCGTTTCATGGGATTTCTTTAATTTTTAGCTCTACTGGCCAAAGGCCAGAAGGGCTTATGTCGTGGCGATTTGTCCGTCGTCCGTGCGTGCGTGCGTCCGTGCGTCCGTAAACAATTTCTTGTTAACACGATACAGTCTTCACTTTTGATTGTATCTCAACCAAACTTATACAGTAGTTAGATATCCATGAGAGCTCGGTTCCTTTCGAAAACCAGCCAGATCCGCCCATGCATGACTGGATTATGGCCCTTGAAATGGTCAAAATTGCTATAAAAGAGCTTGTTAACACGATACAGTCTTCACTTTTGATTGTATCTCAACCAAACTTATACAGTAGTAAGATATTCATGAGAGCTCGGTTCCTTTCGAAAACCAGCCAGACCCGCCCATGCATGACTGGATTATGGCCCTTGAAATGGTCAAAATTGCTATAAAAGAGCTTGTTAACACGATACAGTCTTCACTTTTTATTGTATCTCAACCAAACTTATACAGTAATTAGATATCTATGAGAGCTCGGTTCCTTTTGAAAACCAGCCAGATCCGCCCATGCATGACTGGATTATGGCCCTTGAAATGGTCAAAATTGCTATAAAAGAGCTTGTTAACACGATACAGTCTTCACTTTTGATTGTATCTCAACCAAACTTATACAGTAGTAAGATATTCATGAGAGCTCGGTTCCTTTTGAAAACCAGCCAGATCCGCCCATGCATGACTGGATTATGGCCCTTGAAATGGTCAAAATTGCTATAAAAGAGCTTGTTAACACGATACAGTCTTCACGTTTGATTGTATCTCAACCAAACTTATACAGTAGTTAGATATCCATGAGAGCTCGGTTCCTTTCGAAAACCAGCCAGATCCACCCATGCATGACTGGATTATGGCCCTTGAAATGGTCAAAATTGCTATAAAAGAGCTTGTTAACACGATACAGTCTTCACTTTTGATTGTATCTCAACCAAACTTATACAGTAGTAAGATATCCATGAGAGCTCGGTTCTTTTCGTAAACATGCCAGATCCACCCATGCAAGACTGGATTATGGCCCTTGAAATTGTCCAAATTGTTATAATTGAGCATGTGAACACAATAGAGGCTCCATTTACTATCTGATCTTCACCAAACTTAGATAGTAGTTAAATATTGATGAGAGCTTGGTTCCTTTTGAAAACCAGCTAGATCTGCCCATGCAAGACTGGATTATGGCACATGAAATTGTAAAAATTGCTATAATACAGCTTGTGAACACAAAAGAGCCTCCATTTACTATCCGATCTTCACCATACATACATGCTCTGGATTGAAAATGACCAAAGAACCATACCAGTAGAGCATAGGCCCTCATGGGCCTCTTGTTTAATGAATTATGCCCCTTTTTGGACTTAGAATATTAATAAGTCAAAACGTGCAAACCGGTAGGGGATTATGGTATTGCTTGCAATCCTACAGTTACTTGTTATACATGCATTTATAGAGATTTTCCATGTTTTTGCATGATTGTTTTCAAAGACATCTGCTGCATATTTGCTGTATGCGGGAAAGTGTTAACCCTTTCCCTCATACGACAATTTTGCTGCAGACGACTTTCAACATATTTTGTCAAATAATAGAAAATCTCTATAATTTAATGAATAACCTATGACTAAAAGTGGAAAGCATTGTGGCAAAAGGAGAAATTGCTTATTTTGAGCAATTTCTTCTTTTGTCACTATGTTTTCAAAAAGCTGTCTGCTGCAGAGGCATCAGAAAGCGTCTATATGAGGGAACGGTTGAATGAGTTGTAAGGCCTCTGAAGCAATTAACTTTTTAGCTCACCTGAGCTTTGCTCAAGGTGAGTTATTGTGATCGCCTTTTGTCCGGCGTCCGTCGTCCGTCGTGCGTCAACTTCTTCTCCTCAGTAACCAGTGGGTCAATTTGGATGAAACTTCACAGAAAGCATCCTCTCAATGACCTCACCAGAATTCCTTCAAATTTTTGGGATCCATGCAAAATTCTAGTTTCCATGGCAACGAAACCGAAAAAACTTCAAAATTCTTCTTCTCCCAAATTGGTTGGCAGATTTTCAAATAATTTTGTAGAAATGTTCCTTGGGTGACCCTCTATCAGATTCCTTCAAGCCATGTTGATTGGTCGAAAAACATGGCCGCCAGGGGGGGCGGGGCTATTTTGCCTTATATGGCTATAGTGCAAACTTAAAAAATCTTCTCCTCCAAAAGTGTCAGGCCGATTTTCAAATAATTTTGTAGAAATGTTCCTTGGGTGATCCTCTATCAGATTCCTTCAAGCCATGTTGATTGGTCAAAAAACATGGCCGCCAGGGGGCGGGGCTATTTTGCCTTTTATGGCTATAATGAAAACTTAAAAAATCTTCTCCTCTATAAGCGTCAGTCCGATTTTCAAATAATTTTGTAGAAATGTTCCTTTGGTGACCCTCTATCAGATTCCTTAAAGCAATGTTGATTGGTCGAAAAACATGGCCGCCAGGGGGCGGGGGCTATTTTTATGTCAAAAATACATTACCAGTCATTTAATACCTGATATATAATCTCAACACCGTTAATTCATCCAGAAAAGAAGCTCGCGCAGCCATGCATAGCCCTCACGCGTGTGTGATACACACGGCCGCCGGTAATACCGGCGCACGGGCCATGTGACCCCCACTTTTAATTTCTGGACACACCAACTGACAGCTAAGAATTTATTTCATTTTTATATTTTATTTCTTGGTCTGTTTAAGGCATTCGCCTTAAACAAGTTATTTTCATTCAGTTATTCAACTACATTAACAACCTAACAACATAATTGTGTAAATTACTAATTGTAATTAAGTTGTTTTTTGTGAACACAACTAACTGAGAAGTCACGGGTGGGTTACCCCACCCACTATTTCAGTTACGTATCGGGTGCGGTAATGGCCATTCATTCTTTCAACGAAGTTATAGTTACACCGACCCTATTAGCGATAATATATTATTATCGCCTTGTATTACATTATGTATATTAATTAAACATGAACAATTTTGGAAAATATTTGTAAAATCTTTTTCATTGAAATACGTTCCGTGATCAACGGGTATAGTAGAAAATAAAAAATAGAAAAAAATTATATTTTTTGTTGAATCGTATAAATTGTTTTGTTTCATATATATTCTATGTCACATAGTGGTGATCAGAGGCGTGACTCATAACGGCTGTATGAGACACGCGTCTGTCCTGTTTTGCGTTCACTAAGTACACACAGGATTCACCCTGTGAGTACTTCTCTTCCTGGCCTGCTTCCATTTGGAAACAGTCTGGGTTGAGGAGGACTCACAAAAGCTGGAAGAGTAAGAAGACCCCTAAAAAGGTTTCTCTTAGCTCTACGAGTGAAGCGGAGTTTGAGGGGTTCTCCCAACAATCAGACTCCGCGGCTGTGTTGAGTGAGCAGAAGGTCAGAGCTGTTCCTTCTTCACTCCGCACAATCGCTCAGAGGTCCAGATTAGGAGGTGTAATCAGCTATTTTCCCCATAAATTCCCTCTTAGGAAACAAACCCTATGCTGTGGGTTCTCAATACCCACAGCATAGGGTAAGAGGGTCAAATGAGGATTTTAGACATGCATACGCCCCTTATCTGGAGCTCTGACCGCTCCCCCTCAGCTTCGGCTGGTCCTTCGCGGGACATGGAGGAGCGGATGGCAGCGGCTGATGTCTGTTATTCCGTCGGGAAACAAAGGCCTTCGGGCCAGAAACCGTACGGACACAGTGATGGTTGGCCTCAAGAGTGAGCAACCGTCTGCTGAACGACATTATCTGACGCCAGGTGTTGGGGCTGACCCTTCGGGAGACGCCATGGGTCAATCAAAGGGAAACCTCACTGATTGGCCACCTCTAACACCACACTCTGCAGTAAGCAGTCTTCGGACGCTTACAGAGTGCCAAATTATAATGTCTGCGGACAGAATTCTTTGGAGACCGGTGATAGAGCAGCTTCACAACTGCCTATCATTAGTCAACCGGGTAATGCTTGCGAGCAAAACCTATATGACTCCGGGTAACCAGGTACCGGGCAACCAGTCAGTCATTTCGCCTAGGCGCGACCAGTCACCGGGCAAATCCGGCAGTCATTTAGCGATGACGCGACCGGTCAGTCATTAAGCCATGACGCGACCGGGCAAATTATCAGTCAGTTTAACATGACGTGACCGGGCAGTGGGCAGTCAAGGTAACGAGCAGTCGTTAAGCTAGTACCACTCGTTCTTCGCACAACCGGTCTATACGGATATTCAAAACACTGGTCATTACGCACCAGGCTCAGATATCCAACCGTCTAACATCGGTTATAAGGAGTACAGGACAGATAAATCTTTCCTTTCTCCAAGGGGAATAGTGTTCTTCTGTAGGGATTACACTCCTCAAAAGAATGAGAATAGAAGAGTACGGATATTCAAAACACTGGTCATTACGCACAAGGCCCAGATATCCAGTTATAGGTAGTACAGGACAGAGAAATGTTTCCGTGTCTCCAAGTGGAACATGGTACTTCTCTAGAGATTACACTCCTTCCCCGATACAAAGCTCCGTTTCAAAAGATGTAACGGATCGGTGATAGGCGGGTTAACCAAGCCTACCGGGATCAGCAATACCCACCTGGTGGGAATTCACTGTTCCCGGAAGGACACCTTTCGAAGAGGCAGTCCTTAGAAGGCAAACCCCCGATCGGAATAACTCAGGTTTTCCGTGAAAGGGAGGTCGAGACCGTCCCATACGGTTAGTTCGGCGCCGACGATCGATCCAGTGCGACCTCTCTCTACTGCGGAGAGAGGAGGTTCATATCACACGATCGACACCTTAACACAACAATAAAGTACACCAAGATTGAATATTATTTTCAATCCCTTCTCTTACTTTTATAAGACTGTTGTGTCTTTCAGTTGAAAGACGGATTAGAGTCAAGCATCGTAGGGCTCGACACTCTCCCACCTCCTCGTCTGACGGGCGGGGGCGGGGGGGGGGGGGGGCAGTCCCCTTCAGATTACGAGCCGGCTGTAGAGCGTTGACCTCTACAGCAGAACATTAAGGAAGTACTTAGGGTGGTGCCTAATACGTTATGCCCGAAGGTTGACGCTTAAACGTCGTTTAAACCTATAATGATTTCGAGCAAAACCTACACTCTGCAGTACAGCAGTCTTCGGACTTCTACAGAGTGCCAAGTTATAATGTCTGAAGTTTTTGGAGACTAGTGATAGAGCAGCCTCACATCAGCCTATCATTAGTCAACCGGTCAGTAATGGTCAGAGGGAGCTACCATTACTGAACGTTCCCAGAGCTGGGTAACGAGCAGTCGTTAAGTCAAGTTGACTCCAACCGTTTTGTCAATATTATGACATAAGCATTGGACAACCGGGTGTTTTCGAACACAGCCAAGTGAAAATCTCCTTCGCAGAGTTGTCGTTCCTTACACTCATATGAATGTAATGAGTCGATAGTGCTAGAGAATGAGTCAAATGCCTACCGAGTACTCAATTAATCACTGGGCATAAACGGTTGTCGCGTGAACGTTCACAGGGCAGTCAAACTCTTAACTGGGCATAAACGGTTACCGGGCAAACGGTCACCGTGAAAACAAAAATTCAACTATGAATTCTTCGGAATTCAACAGTATTCCAATTGACAAATGTCCTCGGACACAGTCATTTGGAGATCGGGCAATGTCTTTAGACATAGCCAGTAAGGCACCGGTCAAACGGGTAATGTCTTAGGACATAACCTTTCGGCAGTCAATCGGGCAGTATGCTGGGACATAGCCGATTAAACAGTCGGCCATCGGGTATGGGGAGTACCGGTCAAATAGTTATGTCGGTCCCCAGGGAGGAGAGAGTGCGTCTCTAGGGACTACACTCCTCCCAAGTAATACCCATCGTACCAATTGTTGGGACGAGTCGATGTCCGACGGTATTACATGGGAGAGATTCAGTTGATTTCATAAATCAATCCCCTATGCTGGCCTACCGGGATCAACCGTTCCCAGAGGATAGTCACTCTGTGAACTCTCTCATACGTGAGCTCGGACCGAAGGTTGATTCCATGCGATCTCATTCTTCTTCGGAAAAGGGATAAATTCCTCGATCATGACTCCTTCATAGGATTCCTCCCACCAATGGGCTAAGTTTTGTGGAAAAGTAGCCAGTTGCTTGGGAAGATTGTTGTGTGGAGTACTGGTGTGAGAAAACCAGGAAATACATGAGTAGGTGAACTGGCCGCCGTGATATAACTGAGAAATTGTTAAAACGTCGTTAAACCACAATCAATCGATCATAGGATTCCTCCATGTCGAATCGGACACTGACATTCCGGTCCAGAACCGGCTTTAGTCAATCCGCACGTCGTCGGGTAAAACCCACGACCCCGTCTTGTCTGACGAATAAGAGACATATCGGGTTCAGTGCTCCATCGGATGATTAACAATTTAGAGCTGGACTCTAAATAAACTATCATTAGTGGGAAGTTACTGCATTCACTGCGTCCATAGGCGCATTTCGGCGTATGCGGCAACATTGTTCACAGGGACAGAACGTACAGTGACTTCTGCAAAGGCATTCTTAGAAGCCCAACCTGTGAAGACACAAGAGACAGGCTAAGTTCGAGCCTAGCTTTCTGCTTCCGCTGGCCCTGCCTTATCAAAGCCCCGTACGGGAGCAAAGTTGGCATACAACCAAGTAGAGCACTGTCCCTAATCCGCGGCTATAGGGAAGCGCTCCTCTCTATTAAGCTAACAGGAATGCCATGGAGTGGGTATCAACCTTCCATTCGGTGGTTTCTACAACCGTCTTTCGTCTGGTTCCGGTGAAGACCGGAATAAGACTTATCGACTCAGATTGCGTCTAGTACGGTCGAGTAATAAAATGGAATGTTCCGTTTTATCAAGAACGCAATCCGGAACGGCTGTCTGAGCGATTCTTAGACCAAACAGACACCTGTTACCACGTACCGGTTGCTTTTTCATCGAGGAATGACCGTCGATTCTTTGTAAACGGGGAAGTGTTCCTTTCAAACACTTCACTTCGATTACCTGCGTTTAGAATTAATTCCCAAAACGGGCAAGTCGGATCTATTCCCCTCAAGAGACTCGTTGTAGGACGTTTCTCGTTGAGCTGGCCCTTCGGACAGACTCGATTCGCTATAAGAGAATCCGATTACCATGTCCTGGATAAGGATCAGTAATTAAGGGAAACGGTCCGATACATGCTTCATACTACACCCGAATTGTTTACAGTTCGGGGCAGTGTGTTAAATACTCATTACAGTACAGGGCTTAACTGACTAGGACATGTACATGATCAATAGAGTAGACAGTAGTCCTTCGATTGGCAATAATTATTACTCCCTGAATTGCCCCCATAATTCAAATGAGTCAACTTCCGGTGTCGTTATTCACTTCCTGACAATGACTTTAGAAACACAGTATTGGCCCAGAGATCGTAGTTCAACGTTCTTCTGGCCTGCCTATCGACATAACCGTTACATCTTCATTAGAAGTAGACAGTTCTTACCGATTGGTGTTTTTTAAGGTACGTCAATCAGTAATTTATGCTTACATTTGTTGCCGACCTCTCGCATTCAAGATTTGGCGATGAACACAACAATTATTGTTCGATGCTCCAATGCGCTTAACTTCAAAGTTCAGATCCATTTCTCTCCAAACTTTTACGTTCTTCGGAAGCGGCCGCTTCTTAAGTTATAAACTGAGACTTAAATTCGTCTTGCTTGGCGAACACTATCAGGGAAGTGAGTTCTTTGCTTTCAGTAAAAACGAATTTCATCAGGTTTTACAGCCGTATGGTTATTCAACCGTTCTTATAAACCTGTATTCCTACTGAGACCAAGTTGCCTTTGGTGCTTCCTAACCCATCACATTTCACAACCTTTCTGTGAACTGTGTTCCCTTAGATATAACCTGATCTTGTACCCTGTCAAGGGTCTTAAGTTCTATATAAAACATTCGAGGGCTGTAAGAGCCACAGTAGGGGTTATTCAACCTCAGGTAGGAGAAGGATATGTCAGCAGCGTATTCAAACACTGGATATCCTATTCCTTTAATTAGTAATAAGATCCTTCTGATAAAGTCTTAAAACGTTTCAATCAGAAATTATTCCTCTCTGGACACACAAGTGGACTCTCAGCGAGTACTTACCTAATTAATACACAAATTACTAAATACATAAACAGTTGTGTTTATATTTAGTAGTACCGTAGGTACTCTTACCAAGTGCTACGATTTCTCGGGACCGGCATTGTGTTGGATGATCCTCCCGACCGATGCTGCAAAGTCATCAGGTATTAAATGACTGGTAATGTATTTTTGACATAAAAATGAAGTTTTTTAAAGTAAAACATATTTTTATTAGAAAATACTTACCAGTCATTTCAGATTCCCGCCTCCCAACCCCGCGTCGTCACCCAACACTAAACGCTGCAAGTTAACGGTGAAATTAAAAGTGGGGGTCACATGGCCCGTGCGCCGGTATTACCGGCGGCCGTGTGTATCACACACGCGTGAGGGCTATGCATGGCTGCGCGAGCTTCTTTTCTGGATGAATTAACGGTGTTGAGATTATATATCAGGTATTAAATGACTGGTAAGTATTTTCTAATAAAAATATGTTTTACTTTAAAAAACTTCATTTTGCCTTATATGGCCAAAGTGAAAACTTAAAAAATCTTCAACATCTTCTCCTCAGTAACCAGTGGGTCAATTGGGATGAAACTTCACAGAAAGCATACTTTTAATGACCTCACCAGAATTCCTTCAAATTTTAGGGATCCATGCAGAATTCTGGTTTCC